>PDUO01000002.1:18897-237289 GCA_003008705.1 Pezicula radicicola | reverse complement strand
AGATCAAGTGGGTTACCAGATCAAGTGGGTTACCAGATCAAGTGGGTTACCCAGATTAAGTAGGTTACCCAGATCATTTGCATAGACATCCATTCAGGCTTTTTCAATTAGTGCCATATTGATCACCTGACCAGCCGCGCTGAGGATTCACGAGTCTGCACAAGCGCATTGATTATGTAACATTTTTCGAAACTTTATTCCCACTTCAACATCAAATTCTATCACCATTCACAATTACATTCACGATCACATTCAACATCAATAGCATTAGTATTGGAGAGAATGTACTTTGATTCTTTAGGCAAGATGATGGAAAAGTACTTCTCGGTTTCCCATGCTCCATCGCAGCCAAGAACCGCCTTCCCTCACACATTCCTAGGCCGCTTCGATCCCAGAGCATTGGCCATATCCACATCCGGTGTCATCTCGGCTATCGCATTGGTGATTTCATCTATGGCATTACCGGTAGTTGGTGCTTGCTGGACAGCATTCGTCGAACCGGTGTCGCCGTTGTCGTTGTCGTCGTTGTCGTCGTCGGGGTCGTCCTCCATTTCGTTGTCCTCTTCTTCAGCACCGGCCTCTTCGAGATTCTGATCGACTGGTAGCTGGGTAGTCTCGTCCTGGGCGAATCTCTGCTGCCACTCTGTAGCAGTGCGCTCTATGGTTCGTAGCTCGTCCAACAGCAATTTCTCCAACTTCTTTCTTGCCGCTGGGTCGGCCTTGTACTTGGCGATCTCCTTCTTGATGTTAGAGCCAATTTTGGCTTGGGGTGCCTCCTCGAGGGTCTTCGTATAATGATCCGGACCCGCAATGGCTTCTTCGTAGGAAGCTGGAAGGTCTTGAGGTACCACAAAGTCGATGACATCTCCCTTGTCGAGCAGGTCAATGATGAACAGGGCGTACTTTCTCATCTTTAACTTGATAAAGGCGCAAAGCTCCGAACGCCATGACTCCAAGTTGCCAAAACACCATATACCAGACTTCGCTCGGGTCAGTGCCATGTTGATACGATTCCATTGGGCTAGGAAACCGATTCGGCTTCCATCGGCAGGTGTTAGTGACAAGAAGATCCATTCATTATCCTCGCCCTGGAACTTGTCTACAGTCAAGACCTTTGGGATATTCTCCATGGCAAAGCCGTGTTGCTTCCATCGCAGCTTGAGTACACGAGAAAGCTCAATGGCCTCGGCGGTATAGGGCGTAAGCATCGTGATATTCTTGGTGTTGACAGGCTCGTCGAAGGTGGTATCTTCGGGCATGAAGTCTGCAATTCTGACTGCAAGTTCCACCATTGCATTGACATTGCAGAAGTTACGCAATGAGCTGAACCCAGGAAGCGGAGCGGAACGGCTACCGGTGGTATTGAAAAGCAGTCGTCGTATGCTCTTCTCCTTGCGAGGTCGGTCAACTCCCCACTCAGCTCCGTAACGTCCTCCGCCTGCAGCCGCGAATGTTCTGAGGGGTTTCATGTCCTCCGTCTGCCACAACAACTTGATGGTCTTGTACGTTGGAGAGTCAACGATAGTGTTAGCCGCATTGGCCAGCCCACCATATGACATCATGCCTGGGAATAATGAGATGTCGGGATGCATTCTGTATTGCTCTCTGAGTCGAACACAAGGTGCCCTAAAGCCTCCATATAGACGTTCAAAGACAGAGAATGGTCGCGCGTTGCACCATACATCGAATCCAACGGCGCCAGTCTTAGCACGGAGCTGCATGTGGTCACCAGCCAAGATGATATACGCAGGGTAAAGCTGAAGCACCGGCAAACACTCAGTCTCAGTGGCGATAGCGACCTCATCAATGAGACAGACCTCGACTGCGAAAGGAGGCCCTGTAGGGGGGATGGGCTTTGCAGCTTGGGTGTTCTTTCCACCTTTGTTGTTCTTTGCAGCATTTCCTTTCTTTCCTTTGACTTGGCCATTGTCTGGGGTCTTGGAGTATGTGATGTCAGCGAGGCGGCCAGCACCGTTACAAGTCGTAATGATGATCTTGGTCTTGGGATCCTTCATGACATTTTCCACTTCTACCATAGTAAGGTCCACAAAATTGTCGTACTGTCTGTCCGTCAGTGTTATGTCCTTTCTAAGTCCTTCGAGGTGGGTCAACCAGGCAATAGCTTGGCCTTTGGCCGCGCGCAGCTGTTCTGTTTGGGCCGGTGCGTTGGCTGTTTCCTGGACTCGTCTAATGATATGGTACATTAGATGATATTTGCGCTCGTTTTCAGGAAGGGACTCTGCGTCTCGCAACATGTCGATAGCCATCAGTATGCTGCCAAACTCATACCTACCGGACCTACCAGCGAAGTCGCTTGGGTAGTAGATGACGTTGAACCAGGCTTTGGCCTTTGAACATGTCTCAAGAAGTGCCTCGTGTTGCTTCTTGACCTCCGCAAAGAGCTTCATTGTTGCAACTTTGGTTGGAGCCGCCATTAGCGTCTTGTAGCCTAAAAGACCGAAGGCATAACCTATTATAGCCACTGTGAGGGTCTTTCCAGTGCCGGGAGGTCCTTGTATCAGGCTAAGGAACGAATGTGATCTGATGGCAGCGTCAAAGGCCTGGCGTTGCGCTGTATTGAGTTTAGCCTCAACGGTCTTGATCCATTCTTTGGCGGCTTGTATATGCTCCTCTTTCTTGGCATCTTTGAGCGCCTTCATAGCCTGGACATAAACGGTGTCGCCTTTAGTGTTAAGAGGCACGTCTTCGCCGCGAAGAATTGCCTGCATGTTCAATCGTCTTCTCCTAAAGTTGGATTTGTTCCCGACAGTCGTGGCAATTCGGTTAATAGCCTTCAACTGTCGGATAATGCTCGTGTCGTCGCGCTTGCTCCACAACGAGACGTAAATTTGCTTGCCTTTGACGAAGTGTTGTACATGTTTCTCGGGGATGTTTACCTGCAATACGAAGTCGGCCTTGGTCTCCACATCAATGCATCGAGCGGCGAGGTCTACATCTACTGGCTTCTCGTGCTTCTTCGGTGGCAGTGGAAGTTCTGCCAAGATTTCTCCCTCTTCCCATGGTGTAGTCTTCTCGATGTCGACCATATTGTCGTCAGTCTCGGCGTTCTTAGGCTTGAAGTACTTGAGTTTGAATCGATCGCCCTCCTTGATAGTGGGAGGTTGAACATACAACCCTCTTTCGAAGGCAACTTCCAAGACAACGTAGCCAGGCTTGGCCTCCAGGACATTAGCTCTATGAGCCCATCTTGGTCCAAAGTAGGCCTTGATGACCTTATCCTCCGCCATGTGCTCGTAGATCAAGCCTGTTCCGTTTACGATTGCCCATGCGCGTATCGTACCGAAGCTTCTACGAATCTTCTGTGTGCCATAGATGAAGTCTGACTCAGCCTTGCGATTCTTGCACATCCATTCTTGGAGTTGAATCTGTATGTCTCCTCGCTTTCCTTCGGTGAATCTCGAGAAGAGCTCCCCATCTTGCTTGCCCTTGAATTCATCGTAGTAACTCCAGGCGCCTTCTTTGATGGCGGCGATAGTATGTCTCAGCCAGTATTCCTCGATTACGAGATCTGTATCTTGGATTTGGCGAACCATTACAACAATACAAGGACGAGGAGTGAAGTCCGAGGCATCTTTGTTCATGGGGTTTCGAGCATTCCACGAGTTGACGAAGTTCTCGATAACATTGTTCCGATTGCTCTGTGAGACATGATCAAATTGGATTCTGCCGGCGGTCCGGAACGCTTGAAAATGGAGGCCCTTGTACTTGTGGGCAGGGTTTGTTCCCCAACGGACAAGATTCTGGATATGCTCGTCTGCTGGTTCCAGGCCGAATTTCTCCAGGATACTGCGCACCACATCGAGAGTAACTGTTAGTTCTCCCACCAATCGTGCACATGGGAACTCGCTTGCGATGTCCTTCGCATCCGGTGGTGTCCAGAAGTTGCCGTGATGCAATGGCAGCATGTATGCCCCGGACTTGAAGTCCATGCCTGGTTCCTGGTGGTCCAGATTGTAGCGAACTTTCAATCCAGAGACATTGAGAGTGGGTCTGTCTTCCGACGTTCCATTACTAAGTGGAACTTCCCGCATAAAGATCTCGTAAGGTCTGAATTTGTTGGTGGCGCTCGACAGGTAGCCTGGATCGTGCTTTCCCTTATCACCGTTCTTGATCCAGTCGGACAGCTGCCATTGATACTTGTCCTGTGGGTCCCGATCAGGAGGCCCTGAAGGGTTGCCCTTTCGCTTTTGGCCCGCCATGGTAAGAATCGTTACCGTTGGTTCAGCTGGCGCGGCTGGTGCGGCTGGTACATGTGACTGATTTGTGCCTCTCGACACCCCAAATTTAGCCAAACTAAATGAGTTTTTCTCCTTTGGAGCCACAACTGGAGTTGAGGCCTTTTCCTTTGCAATCGCAGCTGTGGTTGAAGTTGGAGCCGCAACTGCAGTTGAAGTCGCGGGTGCAGGTGACGTTGAAGCTGCAGTTGAAGTCGCGGGTGCAGGTGACGTTGAAGCCGGGACTGGGGCCGAAGCCGGGACTGGAGTCGAAGCCGGGACTGGAGTCGAAGCCGCAACTGGAGCCGGAGCCGCAACTGGAGCCGGAGCCGCAATTGGAGTCGAAGCTGGACCTACAATTGGAGCTGGTGCTTGAACTGGCGGAGTTAAAGCTGGTCTTGTAACTCGAAGCACTCTTCGGCTTTGAAGGCTGGTCGGCGGCTGTGGAGAAGTTGGTCTCGGAGCTGTAAGCGCTTCCTTATAGGTTGGAACAACGTCCTCCATTTCAGAGCCTTTTGGCTCCTCTTGAGCCTTTTCTTGCTCTTGTTGCTCCGCCAAAGCCTGCTTTCGCTTCTTGTCTTTCTCCTTCTTGGTTTCTTTCTTTGCAGAAGGACCAGAAGTTCCTGGAGCAGGCGGGTTACCCTTGCTGCCGTTGGCCTTGCCGTTAGGCTTGCCATTGGCCTTGCCGGTGTTAATACCGTTGCCAGACATTTTTTTTTTAGTTGCCCAAGTACCACCAGGACAACCTTTTCCAAAGGAAAAGGGGTTCCTAACCCAAAGGGAAAGGAGATTTACCTTCGATTCCTCGGCGGAAAAGAAGGATTTGGGATTTGAGAGAGGCGAGTTCCCAAGCCAGATCTCAAGGGGTTCCGAACCTAAAAAGGGACGGAAGATAAACCTTCGATTCCTGGAGGAAAAGAAGGGGTCGAGACAGGCAAGTTCCCAAGCCACGTCTCAAGGGGTGTTCTAAGGGGTGGGCGGCCTTAGAACGGGATGTCAAGAACCAATTGGTTCAAGACAGCGAGGAGGAAAGAGGAAGGGAGAAATAGGGCCCGAAGCTCCTGGCGTTGTCCACGGAAGAAAGAGGAAATAGTCTATGCACATATGTTAGCAAATGCTCAATAAGTTTTGAATGCATGGGGAGATGGTGTTTAGGCGATGTAGAGGTGCGCCGACGAACACCGCCACATGCTCAAGTGAGCTCGAAAGACTAGTGCCTCGATATCTACAGCACCGTAACCAGTCCGCGAGCCAGCTGGAGAAGATCCAAAACTCTTTGGGTAGGCCAGACCGCGCTGGGAAGCCCCAAAATGCGCTGCGCAGGTCGGTATCAGGTTCCACTGGAACCAGCGCACTCTCCATGTCGAATCTTCTCGTTGAATGAAGCAAAAGAAAGGTTTATACATACGCTAAAGGTTGGAAAGTGGTTGCGAGACCAAAGAGACCTTTTGGGGGCAGTGAAGTTGTGGACAAGGAGAAAAGAAGAAGTTTCTCAAGATCGAAGATTTTGTTTTGATAGGAATCCTCGAGCGAGGCTGTGTCACGTGATCAAAATAACGCTGGTGCAAAACTCCTTTGGCAATATTCATCGATTTTGAAAGCGGTGATAAGTATTCCGCCGTTTGTGATGCCTGTTAAGTATTCCTTATGATACCCCTAAATAAAATATACAGATTTGACTGAGGTACTCTAATTAAGTGAGGTACCTAATAAGTCATTTGCTTAGATCAAATTAGTTACCTAATTCAGGTCAATTACTCAAATAAGTCACCTAAATCAAGTGAACCTAAATCAAGCCAGTTATCTAAATCAAGTAAGTTGCCTAAATCAAATAAGATACTCCAACAGGTCAATTACTAAGTTGTGGCAGAAACCATGGCTCTAACCAGTTTTAGCGAGGGGCGGTGTCGTGGTGTCGTTTCGCTAAAGCCAAGTCGCGTACATTCTCATTTTCTCCTCTCCTCTTCTCTTTCTCTCCTCGCACACTACCACTACGCGTATTCAGACATATCGATTGCTAGATACTCGTCACCCTTACTAGAGTTCACCAACCGCAGATTCCAGATCTTGTTCTTGCCATACAACCTCTGCTCTCCTTGTCTCTAGTCTCTTGCAGTAGGATTTGTCCTCTGTGCCATTCGATTCAGCAGGGTGACTTGCTGAGTCAACGCTTTCTTTTCCGGAAGGAATCGAAGGTATTTTCATCTCCCGTTCCTTTGGTTCGGAATCCCTTTTCCTAGGAAAAGGTCGTCTGCGTGGTACGGAGACAACTAAAAAACAAAAAAATATCCATCATGGCACGGCCATGGCCAGATGATATATACTCCATGATGGAGTTCACCTACGAAGCTCCATCTGGTGACACCATTCCAATCAAAAAGATATGGAATCTAGTCAAGGAAGGAGAGTCGCGAATGCGATACTACCTGGTAGAGTTCTATGATAATACTGACCAGAAGTACTTTATACTAGATCGAGAATTTGAGAAAGATTACAAGGAGAAGGTCGATCAGTGGCTGGAAGGGAAAGGAGAATGGTGGAGAGCAGCCAGCTATAGTCGACATTGGTACAAGCAGGATGGAGACAAGTTGTTAGATCGCGTCCCCAAGAGAGAACTTCCGAACACCCCTTCGAGAGCCACACAGTCGCAAAGAGATCAGAGTGGTCAGCGTGCAAATGGACAAGAAAGCCCAGTTCGGAGGCGTAGACAAGCCTCCGGCGACAACTCGAACATATCTCGTCCAGCCGTGGGAACCGCCCCAGCACGTCCTGCAATGGCCATGGGACCACCACCGCAACGTCGCCCTGCTATTGGAAGACCTCCAGATGGTCCAGATGGTCCAGATTTAGCCATGCGACTTCCAGCACAAGCCGGCCCCATACGACAGCCGGCAATTGACCAAGCATTCCAGAGAATTCCGCGACAGCTACCTGATGTAGCGGAGCCACGACTGCCAGAGGAAATGCCAATACAAGAGGGATACGGCCGTCAACTGAATCAATATTTAGATGCGGCGTACGAAGAGTCCGTCGGAGAAGTAGCGAATGGACCGGAAGTACCTTTACAGCCAAACCGAGATGGAAGAATGAACCTGAAGAGATTGGCTAATAAACTAGTTGAAGCCCATGGTCGCGGTCTCATCGCAGTACTCTCGGTGGCTCTTGATATTACAGGACTGCCTTGTGACAGCTGGGTTGAGAAGAGGAAGCATAGCTCTGCTTACACTTTTACAGGTATGAAATTTGGATTGTTGACTATGCTAACAACCATCGACCAGGAAATACTAGAACACGTCATCAAAGGAGACCTTGCTAAGACCCATAGCTCTCAGGGTATTGTGGGATCTCTTGGTTTGAAGCTCTCTGCGCTGAAATGTGCCAGAAAGGAGAAGAGACCATGCATTTACATACAGTACCTGGTCAACGACAGAGGAGAAGCAACACCGCCGGAAATCCTCAGACAGATCCTTCAGTACGTCGAACTGTATCTGCGTGGAAGAGATAGACCAGGGGATGTGGAATCTCACGATTTGGCGTGGGCGATCGATTCATGTCACAAGACACCAGGGTCTTGGCAGAGGGATTCAGTGGATCAAGGCCAGAGAAGATACTTAAGCAGCAACCCTTCCCCGATCCAATGCCGGTTGTGGATCAACTTTGTCAAAGAGCGATTGCGATTAGAGCCTCCAGAAATTCCCCTTGCACGCCCACTGACCGAATGTGGTTATGCTTCGGTGCCACACGATCGCCTGGAACAGCATGCCAGTCATCGGAGCTCCAACTATCTGATGAATCTGGTCGAAGCAATATGCATGGCCAAGTTCAATGCACGCTGGAGCATACGACAATACGTCCTCTTCCATACAAATCACAGGTCAGACGCAATGTTTGGAGAGATCCTTCTGAGTCGCCTGTCCCTGTGCTATATTCAATACGGAGGAGGATTTTGTCATCAGATGGCTGGGATTAGCAATCGTGGCGCCAATAAGATAGAAGAGGAGATTCCGAAATACTATTTCCACAGACAGAACGAATATATAAAGAGTGGGAAATCAGAGCTACTTCGACGGGAGATACAGAGAATATCTGACCAAGCGGAATCACTTCGAGAGGACCTGGTGAACGATGATGATATCAAGGCTATAGCTGCGGGAAAGAGGCGGGATAAGAGATGGGAACTTGGTACAGCTCTTCGGGATAATGAGGATATCTGTAAGGAAGGCGAGGAAATTCTTGATTCTGGTGTGGATACTGCTTCGAAGGATGCTGAGTTATTGGATCTGACGGGGCCCTTGAGGGACTATTTTGAGTTTGCAAAAGAACTTAAGGAGATCGTGTAGAAAGTCTAAAATGTAATCACCAAATCAGCCAAATCAATTGAGTTGTCTAAGCCAGCCGAAGTGAGTTGTTCAATCAAGTCAGTTGCTTTCTAGAGCCAAAGGAAATGTGTCAGTTTAGTTTCCCAACCAAGTCAGTCACTAAAGTTAAGTCACCCGGCGGCAATATTCTTTTGTACGCGCTTAAAAGGTTGGCGTAGAGGTCGAGGTGAATAGAACACGTCTCACTGTTTGACACTGGTTACAGCGAAAGGTGTGCTCCATAACTCTTTTAGACCGTCTCAATTTCTCAAAACAATTCGTTCGACGTGTCATTGGTCTCATGTGGTTGTTGCACGAGTCTAACAGTTATCACTTGAGACGTGCTTTCAAATCGTGTCCACAACATCCTTCAAGATGGAATCTTCATTTTTGAACTGCCATTGATACAGTTTGGAGCGGCATCGTTGGTCTTGCTGGTTCTGCTGGCAGTTAGTTGCTTGAAACTCTGCACAGTCTTGTGCTGTAAGAACTGAGTTGTTCAATTAATCTCTGAAATGAAAGTAGAATGACTGAGCGAGAAAGGTACCTACTTAGGTAGGTTAAAGGTGACATTCTGTTTTACCAGCACAATACTTCGAATTCGCGACACCGCGGTACCTCGCCTAATTTGGCTTAATGCCACAATTTCTGCCATATCCTTCAACACCTCAGTCGCGTCTCTTCTTTTCACTCTTCTCCTTTCCTTCTTCTCTCTTCGACGACCGCCACCACAAATACAATCCAGACTGCTTTGATCGCTGGATAACTTTCGTGCTTTCTGGAGTCTACGGACTCCAGACCCAGATTTTGTTTACAAGATCAACACTCGCGGCTCTCTCTCCTCCTTTTCCTCTCCTCGTAGTAGGACTTATCCTCTACACCCTTTGATTCGGCAGGGGAACTTGCCGCGTCAACCCCTTCTTTTCCTCGGAATCGAAGGTATTTTCTCCTTTCCCTTTGGGTTAGGAACCCCTTTTCTTCGGAAAAGGTTGTCCTGGTGGTACTTGGACAACTAAAAAAAAAATTGCAAACAATCCAGCTGCCCCAGGAAGGCATCAATGGCCCCGTGATGAGGGAGACCAATTCGACAGGGAGTTTGGGTACCCGTATATGCTGGCCACGTTCAACGTCAAATACGATAACGCCATGGCTAGTTTGCAAGACGTACAGAATAGGACGACCAACCGAATTGATCATCTGAGAGCTCTCGAAGCAATGAACGATGAGATGTTGGAATTGACGAGAATGTATGAAAGCCTCCAGATGGAGGAATCTCAGTACAGAAGCCAACTCCAGGAACTTGTCAAACTCAATGACGAGAAGGAAGACGACTACATGAAACGCACCCAGAAAGCGAGAGATATACTTAGTGCATTGCATTTAGAGTTCAAACCCCTTCTGAACGAGCAATTGACTGACCTCACCCGCGACAACATTCGACTTGGTAATGAGAACCTAGAGTTGAGGCAAGCTGTCGCATCCCGCATGGGTGCTGAAAACCTCTCGAAAGACCTCAAGGACTGGCTGGAAACTCGACAGACTATTCCAGCACATGATCCAAAAACAGAGGAAATGGTCGCTGAATTGGACTCGCTCAAAATTGATAGGTTAAGATTTGTGGAAAACCTCGCCGCCGCTAACCAGCGTGTACAAAGTGGTCTATCGAAGCTAAATGAGATGCAGGCAACCCACAACAATCAATTGTCAAGTTTGGGGGATCGTTTACACAATACTTCTGCCGACTTTGCAAGGCTTCAGACAGAGCATAGTGCCCTTAAGGAGGCAAAGCAGACTACAGACACCAGTCTAAGCGAGCTCGACAAGAAAGTCCAAGAATTGACAGAAAAGACTACCACCAACGCCCTGGAATTGAATACTCTTCAAGCTAGTTATGACGCTGCCGTATCCGAGAAAGAATCGCGTGGTAAAATTATCGAAAACAAAGATTCCACCATCGCATCGCAAAGTTCCAGGATTCAGGAATTGGAGGCCCGACCAGCAATTAGCGAGCACAATCGACAATGGCTAGACAGCTTAGAGATCCAAAATCTCAAAAAAGCCAGAGATATCGCCAACGATATCAAGGATGATGCTATAGCTGGCCTCAATGCCGCGAACAGCAAGCTTTCCGATATGAGAAGGCGAATGGGGGAAGCTAAAAACACCTCATTGAACGCTGAGAAGGGACTCCGAGGCACAATCCAGGAGCTGAATACCAAGGTCACGGGATTGGAAGCAGAAAAAGGCCCACTTGGACAACAGCTTCAGGCATCACAAGACTTGAACAAGGAATACAGTGATGTTATCAGCCAGCTGAAAATTCAAAACCTCACTCTGCATACAGAACGAGATAACGAGAAACAGGCTAACATTGATGCTGCTACCTTGCACAACGCGAAGATCTCCCAACTCGAAGCGGAAATAGCCGAATTGAAATCCAGAGCCCTTACAGCAGAGAAGGATAGAGCCATACAGGTCGAACAAAACACAATGTTGCTCAAGAGAGATATGGCCAGCGCACGTCAACTTCAAAAGCTCGAAGAGGAAATGAAATGGAACAAGACCTTCACCGAATCTCTGCAGAAACAGGTGAACAATCAACAATCGAGTTCCGAGGAGCTGCAGCAGGTCAGAGACAGTTTCGAGAAAGAAGTTGCGGATCTGCATGTCATGCACCAAGAATCTCTTGACAAAGGCGATCAGGGTCACGATGCCGCGATGAAGGAGCTGCGGCAAGCTAACCTCGAGGAATTAAACCGTGTAAAGTGGGATCTTCGTACCACAAGAGACGACCTCCGTCAGCTTCAACAACAACATAACATAAGTGTGGACGAGCATAATGCCGAACTTGACATTGTTGAAGCAAAATCCAAATCAGAAGCGGCTACTATTCGGCGCGAATGGGAACATTGGGCCAACAAACGCGTAGAATCCCTCAGACATGACTATGCGGTTCAGTTGAGTACTTCTCAGAGACAATACAACGAAGACCTCGATTCAGAAAGATCATCTTCGATGCGAAAGAGGGTGGAGTTGCGAGCCAAGTTGGATGAAATGGCTCTCGACTACTCGCAACAGCTTATCCAATACCGAAATGATTATGAACAGAGACTCAACGATCAACGCGACCTCGATTTCGATGAGCTGACCAAGCAGAAGGATAGTGACCAAAATGTTATCAATGATCTGCAAGAAAAGCTCAGAGCGAAAGATGAAGCGATAAAACTTGAGCAAGAAACGACGGAAAAGTTCAAGCGCTTCTACAACCAACAGACTTCGAAGACGAAAGTGGCCGCAGACCGCAAGGTTGTTACTGATCTTGAAGCCGAACGTGACCGCCTTTCGAAAGAGCTGCAAATTGCTGACGGAACCCACGCGCTAATTCAGCGTGTTCTTGATAACCAGATGCAGACAAACCATTATCAAGCTGCGATGGACGCAAAGGATGCGACAATGGCCGAACAACGCCAGAGACATAATACAGAATTAATTCAAGTCACTAGTTCAGCCAAGGACAATATCCACACGATGAAAGGGCGCCGTGACGAGATGGTACGTAAACTTGAAAAGGCCGAAGATGAGACTAGGGCTTTGAAATCCCAAGTAGCAGTTCTGAAAGCCGAGCACAAGGGATGTGGCGTATTGAAGGAGTCAATGGACAACCATCTCAAGAGTCTTGAGGCGACAATCAGCGAGCTTCGAACAGACAAGGCAAAGATGATCTCCCCCGATGAGTTTAACAAGGTTGTCAACGAGAGCCGTGTTCTGCAGGAATTCATGGACGACATTGGAGCTCTGATGCGATTCTACACTAATAGACCAGATGACGAGCAGTATCTTCCTGGGCAGATTTGCGAAGATTTGCAAGCTCTCATCAACCAATATGAAGAGCAAGGTCGGGAAATCACGACAATGAAGCATGATAGGAAGGCAGCTCTCTTGGGGGCCTTTGGTTCTCAGAGCAACCAGGAATACAGATCGCGATACGGTCAGCCATCACAGCAACCGGGGCTACCTAATATGGAGGATCTCTTAGCTGCTTTTGCCTCTGGCAATGCCAAGGAGTACAAATCAGGATACTTGCAGGAGCCAGAGGATCATGATGAGTCAATGGCTTTGGAGGGATCAGAGCAGTTGGAACAAGATCAGTCAATAGTATTGGAGGGATCAGAGCAGCCGGAACAACAAGAGGAACAAGAACCAGCTCCTGATGCTATCGATAATCAGATGGACGACGATATGGATGTTTCTTTCGAGCAGCCCGAAGTTCAACCACTACCACCACCTCAACTACCGCCAGCTCAACCACCGCTACCGCCGCAACCGCCACAGGAACCCCAAGCACCGCCATCACCGCCGCCACCTCAAGTACCTCGTCGGTATGAGTTCTTGATCAGTGGAAAACCGAAAGATGGGCCTAGGACTAACGATGTACCCGCATCTCTGATTGCGAAGGTGGAGGAACGTATCGCGGAATGGGTATCTGCCAAATATTCTTGGCAAGACACTTCTAAGGGGGACGAGAAATATCGGAGGTGCATCGAGACGAGACGAAGAGGCTTGAGTACGACACAGAATCCAATCCCTGACGAACACCACAGCATTGCTTGTAAGAGATGCACAAAGAAGGGATTTCCTTGTATGATGATTGGAAAGGATTATTCACCTGTTATTGTACCCCTAGCAGAAGACAAGAAGTCGGGAAATTCACCAGCAATTGAAGGATATTACGTAGAAGCGAACGTAGAAGCGTAGTTCCTGTATCAAAGTCAATCCTGTATCAACGAAATGAGTTACTAGTACAGTATGGTACTCAAGTCAAACTAAATTCACAAGAATGAGTTTAATTATCATCACTCTGTAAAAATCACTCTCAAATGACTTGCTCTCAAAAGCCTTCATTTATCTTCCTGTTTCTTAGGCGGTTCTTGGGCGGTTCTCCTTCCCAGAGGAAATGGGTCACGTGCGAACAAGGAAACGACTACTTGAAGTCGTTAAAAAAATCAAAAATAACTATATCATTCAAAACAATGTATGTTTATATTATGATCATAGTCCAAATCCCTTTTTACTATTATTTTCTGTGAACATCCGTAGTCACGGGACTGTGGTAGCGCCAAAATTTCGTGGTAGTGGCTCGCTTGTATCGTGGTAGTGGCTCGGGTAATTCGTGGTAGTGGCTCGGATAATTCGTGGTAGTGGCTCGGATAATTCGTGGTAGTGGCTCGCTACTCGCGTATTTCGTGGTAGTGGCTCGCTTCCACCTCGCCTGGCATTAAGGTTCGTGGTAGTGGCTCGCCTCACACTGTAAGAGCTCGCGTATTTCGTGGTAGTGGCTCGCCTCGTATTTAAGGTTTGTGGTAGTGGCTCGCTGCGCTCTGTGATAGGGTCAGACGAGGTAGTAGTGGTAAAGGTTAATTCTGTACAGGCATAACAACGTTTCCAAGGTAACAAATAGCCTATTTAATGATACAAATGTTGCAATTATATACTGCTATAATATTTAAAGACTTATTAAAAATGCTATGCTTGCCCAGAGGGAAAAAAAAGCTACAGTTAGTATATAAATCGACTGTAAAGAGGAGTTGTATAGTATATCTTCTTGTATTTAATAAGTAGATCTCAGTTATTCCTTCTGAAATTCATACTATGTTATAACAGTATATAAAGAATGACATAGGTATTATTTACAATGAATGCTGGTTCCTTGTACTTGGGGTTCGAATTGAGGAGAACGGGTATGAGGGATGGGCAGAAGTAGGTAGTTCTCACTCAGTTTGTATTCAATTAATTCCATACTTATCTATTACAGTGTATATAGTGTGGAGATGTTGTACAGAGGTTGGCAGACACTCGCGGTAACTTTCAGGCGGTGTAAAGAGGGCCGGAGTATATAGGCTAAATGATCAACTAAGTATTCTGCATTCAGTTTGTACTCGATCAATGCTATACTTCTCTATTAAGTTATTTGTAATTTAAAGTCACTTATCTGTGATTTTTAGCCTGATCGGACAACATCTGGCCGTTGAGAAAAGGGAGGGGATATGTAGGCTCAATAGTAATTGGAGTATTGTGGGTTCAGTGTGCATTCAATCGGTACAATACTTTCTGATTAGGATAATAATAGTCTAAAGGCTCTTTACAGTGAGTTTCAACTTGATCGGACAACATTCACCCCTTGATAAAATGGCTGGTACAAATACACTTAATACTTTAAAGGGTATTTATTTACCCAATCTATGCTCAATCGATGCCATACTTTCTGATTGAAATAATTAAGGTCTGATAATACTTTTCAGTGAGTTTCAATTTAATCGGACAGCATTCCACACTTTTCAAAAAAGGGGGGATAAGTAGACTCAATACTCAAGGTAGTATTTCTTGCCCAATCTAAGCCCAATCTTAATCATACTTTCTGGTTACGGTATTTATAGTATGGATGTACTTTTCGGTGAATTTCAGCTTGTTCTGACAACATTTGAAAATCAAGAAAAAGGGGGGGTAAATAGTATCAAATGTTAACTAAGTAATTCCTAACCCAAACTAAATGGGACCTATTCCATACTTTCTACTTATAGTATTTAGAGTATAAGTACGCTATTCAGTGAATTTCAGCTTGTTCCGACAACATTTGAAATTTTAGAAAAAGGGGGGATAAACAGTCTTAAAAGGGGACGATATATTTCCTTCCGATACCATTCTCCTTACAGAGTACAACACCTGTCTCTATATTGCTCCCCGTAGCTATTTAACATTGTATATATTTTAATAAAATTACAAGAAGTTTTAAATCATTAGTATAATTGTACATAGAAAAACCCCTCTAAACAGGCGGCTTAACAAAATCCTGAAACCAAACACTATCATTATCACTCAACTTCGGCTTAGGTTTGGAAGCTCTTTTCAAAAGCGGTCGTAAACAGCCAAGGCTTCCGGCAATGATACCAGCGTTCAACTCAATACTGAAAGCATACTAATTAGCACATCGTAGCCATTTCAAAAAAGATAAATAACTTACAATGCCCAAACTTCGAAAGAATTATAACTGTTGAATTATTAGCTTGAATTATCATAATTGAAGAGTCCTACGGGGACAGATATTAAACTTACAAAACACCCTCAGTTGTCATGTATTTTCCTTCCCATTCGAAAATCCCATATATGAGCTTAATGACCGAAGCAATAAATGCACTGCATTTTTATATTAGAAATGAAAGTATAAGGAACAGGGATAGACATACAAGAATCCAAGACCGAAAATGAAGATTAATGCCAGTCGACCACTTAATTTCATATGCAGTTTCCAAGTTAAAAGCATTGGCCCTATGGTAAGAGCCAGATCTGCTAGTAAAATGAATACTATTATCATTAGTATTCAATTCCCATCGCTGGTAAGACAATACTATACCATTGTTAAGAGTTAACGACAGCTGAGAAATCTGCCATGGGATACATGTTCCATCTACAGATAAATCCCAGTAATAAGAGATAGGAGCACAACCAAAGATCTGTAAAACAACAGATACGACTGTAATAAATCCTACGACCACTAGGAGGATCAATTAGCATGATCCTTCTTTTACGCTAGTTACAGGCTGTACCTTGAATCATAATAAGCCACCTTCGATGTTTGGCTTCAGTCACGATCCGCATGAGAAATGTTGCTACTGAAATTTTGACCAGACCCGTGCCTATGAACATCGTAAGGCTGTAAAAGTAATCAATGTGATTGATCATCGTATAATTCTGTTCAGGCACCAAATCCGGGTAATGACCTATGCCATAAATAATCTGCGCTATGATAAATCCGACTGTTATGAGACTCATGACCTGTTGGTGCGAATTAGTAATATTCTTGAGAACTTGAAGAACTTCTCTTACCATGGATACGCCCATTAGATAATCCGACCAGTCTAATTGATGTTGTATAAAAGCACGTGTGTATATGCGCAGGAGTAAAACGAAGAATGCCGAGGCAGCAACGCTTATATTAATAAACAAAAGTCTAGCTGTGTAGTCATTGTTTGACACGGGCAATGGTATAAACCCAGCCATCGCTGCTTTCAGAATTTCGAAATAAGGGAAGACGCAGGAGAGATGTTTAGTGGCTTCAACGACAGAACTGAAGTACCAATTGCAGGATATATCTCTACTCTAGAAGTGTTCTAGAAGCATAGAAGACGATCTTATTTTCGTTATCTACAGAGCTAGTACCGGTAAGATAATTCAAACACAGATGAATCAAATTGTGAGGCTGTTGAATAGAAGGTATGAGCAGAGTATCCGGTCCTCCGATCATCTGATTAGACTTAAACGAAAACTTTATGGTTTCGTGAAGTACCAAAGCTTGTTTCTTGTTTCAGAGCATTGACAACAAATTGAATCCTTTGCGAATTTCTGTCCTGTGCTTTGGTACCTTTGTACCTACGGAAGGTCGAGTCATGGGGAGTAAGCGAGGAGCTCGAGTGGCGGGAGTAATTCCCCGGTTTAACACTTGCCACGAAGACTGTCTATCATAACAATTAATCAATACCACACAATCCAAGAAAATTCGTAAATCACTAGTCGGGGCTGGCTTTATAGTATACCCTAAAAAGTGAGGAGAATCGCATTATTTCCAGCCTTAAAGGCTCTGAACACTATCAAACCCCCGGTTAAAGCATGAAAAGCATCACTCTTTAGTGTTTATTACAAGGGCAGTCCCGACTAGTAATTTATGAAGTGGCTTAGATTGTACGGTAGCATAGATAGCGTGTCCTCTTAGGACGAAGGCATAGTTCAAGAGCCAATGGGATGTGGTTACAGAGTCTTGAGCGAACATTAAGCGAGTTACATATTGCTAAACGAGCCGTGGAGCGAACATTCAACTAGTTACTACTAGCTTTTCGAGTGCCGCGTCATCTTAGGAGAGTCAACATTCATAGCACAGTGCCCAGTACAGAGTATAGTAAGAGATAATCTTATTTCAACTTCAATTTTAAGCGTAAGAAAATCACCAAACCGGCTAATCAGACATGTCATGCATAATTAACTCAGACGGGTAGACTTGCCAAAATACAATTAGCGAGCTTGAATCTTGTAACATCCCGTTGTTTTCAAACTATTGATACAACTGTGAGCAAGAATCCTTCATGTTTCTTTCGGGTATAAGGTACCCGAATCTCCCTTGCAATTTAGTTAGAATCGACAGTCACTACAATGCCAAGAACACAAGCAAGAATCTTGTTTGTTTCAATTGTGTGTATGTTTACAAGCAGTTCTAGGCCATGGTCTTATGTTTTGATTGCGTTCAGGTTTCAGGCTTTAATAGAACATTTAAAACTCTATTTTTGAGGGGAAATATGGGTGGAAGGCTCTTCTGCCTAGAAGGTAATGTTTCTTTCATCTCCCCTATCCTGCTGTCAGATTAAGCATCGCTTAAGAGCGAGTTTTGTTGGAGACCCCAGACGTCTGGACTCCATTCTACAAAAAAGTACCCTATGGCTAATCAACGTAGTGCCTACCTCAGACTCAGAGCCGCAACATTAGTCTAGCTGAACTGCTCACTGCAGTTCCCTATCTAGTCAGTTAGCAATAGTAGTGAGCGCTAACATTCTGTCAGCTCCGGCATAGCAGATTGGAGTTGTGGATTGCTGGCCGATAGCTAGACCTTTCCTTCAGGTACAAGGGGGTAAATCTACGTAGGTACTAAATGGTTGTCACAAGTGGCTAATGGTTCGACCTAATAGAACTACGTTTGAGAAAACGACTATTACTTTCGCTTCGAATAAGGGGTTTGTGATTCCAATCATAAAGCGCAGCCTGCGCAACTCATAACAAACCCCATGACGGTTAACAACAGCAATAGAAATAGCACTATACGAACCAGCAACAAGTTCACCAAATAAAAGCCAGGCCCAGGAGTCCAAATATGTTACCAATTCGTCCATTCAGTCTTCCACTCAAGATAATAGCGAGCAAAGGGACCAAGGAACCACCAATCTCAACCAACACAACACAAGACCCTCAAAACAAAAAACAACCCCCAATTCAAAACACTATCACTCACTCAATCCACCCCTTCTCCTTCGCCTCCCCCAAAGCCTTCTCCCTCTTCCCCTTAACATCTTCATTATCATCACTCATCAACCCACCCCACTTCCACGTCCCATCCTCCCGAACCCCCACATCCTCATCAACCCAACTCTCAAAATCCATATTCGCAATATCCAAATTAACAAACATGGCATGAGCCTCCTCAAACGGAATTCTTGCACCCCGGAAACCATCTGTCATCTTCCCTTCATCATCATCGTAATCTTGTTCACATACGATAGCCGTTTGGGTTTCTATACCTTTCTGATCAATGATGAGCCAGTTTGAGGTTGTCAGTTTGAGGTTTTCGAGTGAGGTGCTGTTTGATCGGATGAAGGTGTTGATTTCTGAGAGGCTTTTGTTTTGGAAGGAGTTGTTGGGGATGGTGGGGAGTGGGATTTTTGCTAGGGGTGGTGGGTTATTGGAGTTTGGGAGTTTTGTGTTGCTTATGATTGTCCAGCTTGTTTCTTCGTTGGGCTTGTCTGAGAACTCGAAATCTTGTAGGAGTAGGAATACTCGGTTTAGAACCTGTTGGTTTATGGTTAGTGGATTGATGGGTAGTTATAAGTGACTGAGGTACGGAATTTGAGGGTACCTTTTCTGATGTCTCGGTTGCTGTGACGAATACGGGCCAGAATGCTGCCATTTTGGATTTTTATTTTCTTTTCAGATTGTTTTGAATCTTGAACGCAAATTAGTTGTGAAAACTGTCTCTGGTCGTTATTTATATAGATTTTGGTCGCTTCTTAATCAAATTTCTTGTTATTGCATTATTCTAGGCAACATTCGACCCCACCATACTGATCGACGATGATCTGTCATTTACGTGATACAGTGCCTAATTTCTCACAAGGATTTGTGTCTTCGCTCACTATTGTCACAACTTAAAAGCCTTGAGCATGTGAATGCATATCACTAAATGTGCTAATCGTATAAGGTTGATGACTGAAGTTAAAAATTATTTAAAGAGTGGCTTGGACGGGTATTATCAATTTATGCTTTTATTTGTCTCCGAGATCTACATCTATTGCGACATGTCCCGTGTTTGGTTTGATTGATGCCTTACCACTTGTTTGTGAGATATTTTTTTGATTAGGGATATATATCAAGTAAGTTATAAGTAAGTTGCCAGAAGCAAATCGGTCATCTAGTGCGAGTCTGTTACATAAATTAACTCAGCTACTCAGATCAAGAGAGTTGCTCAGATGAAAGCTGTTCCAACTAATATCTCGCAGAACAATTATCGTAATCTCAAATTTGTATATATACTACTAAGCACTTATCTAACAGAAACAGATAGGCTATACTTACTAATGTAATCGCCAGATTGTTGCATCAAGGGTGTTGTAATATAGACTATAATTCCCGTCCTCAACATTAGTATATTGCACCATATAGTAATTTCGAAATAACAAGGCTATTATAACAGCATGTAGGTGGCAAGTGGTATTATATTCTGTAAAGAATTAGTGTCTGGAAATATGCCCACTTACAGTGGCCAGAGGAGGACAGTCACATGACTACTCCTATAATTCAACCTTGGAAACACATGAAGAGGCTTATAGGCAGTCTACACTGTACCTATCATCTTGAACATGATAAATAGCTCGATTTGTATATGAAATTGTACGTCAAATTGTAGGGGTTTCTTATTCTACGCCCTTTGACATAGCCGAAATAATATATACACCGCTAAGCGACAGCACCCCTTAATAGTAGATGTCCTTCCTCGTATAAATCCTATAATATATAGTGAATAATACGCTACAAAGAGTAGCACTTTGACTTGAACAACGACGTAACACGCTACGTGGGAACATTTTAACCAACTTAACTTGGCTTAAATCGAAAATCCAACATAAAAGAAAAGAATAAAAAGTTTTTATTTTTCTTCAAAACTGCTTAACTACATGGGTATAAACTTAAACTAATGAAAACTCGTAACAAGGAAAAAAAAGAAGATAGAAGTGTAACAACAACAAACATCCTCCCCAAATACAAAGGAGTAATTAAAATCTGATCCTGATCCTGATCCTGAAAAAACGCCTTCGCTATGCAATATCCACATCCATATTCAAGACAGACCAACCAACCACCAAATCCCTCGACCCTGTCCCACCATCCTCCAATCCCTGGCCCACCACCCAATCCTCTGATCCATACTATCCATCTTATCCTTATGTACATTTCCAACCCCATTCCATTCCAGCCCCGACTTACTATTATACAACAAACAATAAGAACAAAATAGACGCTCAAAAAATCATGATCTACCCCTCGTAGGAGGCCGACTAGTAAGTTCAGTCATACTCTCCGAATCCGCACTTCCCAAACCAGCATCACTCTCCAACCTCCTCCCCTTCCCCTCACTCCCAAAACCCATAACCGTACTCTTCACAGTCCTTCTCGGCGGCCTCGTCGTCACACCCCTACGACTCCTATCCCCAAAACACTGAACCCACAAAACCTTACACGCAGCCCAACTGGTCGTAATATAAATAACCGCATTCCAGAAGCCTTGTAAGGGGAGTACGAGAGCGGATGCGAATTCTAATGGGATGGAGATTTGGCCGGGGTGGACTAGCGAGAAGAGACGATTTGCTGATGATGGAATCCAGGTTACGAGCATGGCTGTGAAGAAGAGGAGAGCTACTTTTGTGTATCCCCATGCTGCTGTATTAGCTTCCATCGTTGCATATCGACGACCGGGAATTGAACTCAATTGAGGGGTTGAAAAGTCGATGCGCTCGTTGAACTCTTTATCGGAGAATTTCTTGGGGGTGCTATTGCCTATGGAGGATGCAGATGCTCCGCCTGAAGAGGTTTGTGGTCGGACGGTTGTAGAAGATCGGGGTTGGGGGGTCATGGGGTCGAGCTTTTCTTTGAATTCGCTCTTTGTGACACTGTCGTTTTCTTCGGATGGTGAGGGGAGGTTTGAGAAGGGTGATGCTTTTGGTTGGGAGCTGGAGATGCTGACGGTGTATGCGACATTGGGTTTTGAGTTTTCTGACTTGTGAGGTTGCTTGCCTGTGCGCTTGCGGTCGAGTTGGTGGAGGTCGATGGGTTCAAAGGAAGGGCTGATCTGTTCTGAGGTGACGCTGATTTCAGTGGTTTTTGTAGAAGAGAAGGCCTCGATGTTATCTGTGTCTATGCCCGGTTCCGTCAGAGGTGTGTTGAAGTTCCGAAGTTGCTTTCGTCTTTTGTAAATCTCAAGTCCTGCGCGGAGATAGATAGCGAAAGTAAGAACAATGACAAGCCTATATCTAATCAGTATCTGGATGGGACAAAAAGGCAATAACCAACCAGACAGGACCATAAAAGGTCAAGATACGCCAGATATCCCAATCACTAGAGATCCAACACCAGAGCACAGCATTGCCGTAGAAACGACCCTTATCGGACGTTTTGATCCAGATGAAGATGAATGCTGGGATAAAGGGAATACCATAGCACAGGGCAATATACAAGGGTTCAATCCTTCGGAGCTTTGTGGCGTCATACTTCCAATAGAAAGTGAGGTAGACATTAGAAGCCATCGCTAAAGTCCAAAAGGCATCTGCTGGCATAAACCTGGAATGATATCAGCTCGAGAACTTTACATAGCATTTCAGCAACTGACATTTGAATTAGAAATGATTGAAATTGACAGGGAAAACCACTCAGATGTGGAAGGGCGTCTCTTGCAATGATGGTAGCAATATTAGTCATGATATTGCCTATTGACGCGTAGAAAACGAGACGGTTGATGGGCCTGTGGAAAGCGTTCGATGCCAAGAACGAGCATATAATAAAGCCGCATCCTAGGAGCGAAAGAGAGGAACAAACCCTCTCGATGACTACAAGAGCTTCCAACTGCGCGTCAGTGAGTTGATCCGACGTCGTCCTCCTCCAGAGGTCCATGATTGAGGTTGATTTTCTTCTATAGTGACCTAAATGGTGACAGAAAGGTGACAGAAAGTCGTGGTGACGCTGAAAACTTTGAAGTCTGAGTGATTTGAGCAATTTGACCAGTTGTCAACGGAGCCTATACGTAAGGTAAGGTTACACTAGAAAGCCGTTCAAAGGCAGCTGGAGCTGTTGTTGCACAGATGTAAAAATAACGTGGTTGTTGCAAGGCGTGTTTGGCGGTACAGTACCGGTGCAACCGAAAGGACAGGACAGGATAGGATAGAGTACGGTAGATGTAAGTACAAATAAACGTTGAAGCCGAGATGGTAAAATGTGACCGATTTATGTTAGCATCCCTCTTGTGCTGAAAGACACAAGAACAGCGCGCGCTCGTGGGGCGAAGGCGAGAGTGATATACTAGACTGAGTTGCAGTCTGTTCTCAAGCGCTGGCTGCTGCCCCTGCACACAAAACAAACAAGAAGAAAAAGCCGTAGTCTAAGAGGACGAGTAAGCGGGAACGATTGCGGAATGTGGACTCTGGAGCTATTCGTAAGGCAGGGCAGGGTAGTAAGCTGATCAGCAACTGCGACGAGATACAGTAGAGGGAAAGACTGGAAAGAAGGTTTACGACTTCGAAGGCTGTAGCAGCAAGAATATAAAATTGGGACAGGCATGGGTCAAGTACTGTACCGTAGATCCATCTGTAATGCAACTGAATCCCGGGGTATGAAGAGAGACGTAAGTCGTGCCGGGGGGTAGGGACGGAGGCATTCCATAAACTGTAGGGGGGGCACGAAATACCCGGTCATCGAGATAAATTGGAGAAGTTGGGATAAGTTTGGAATTTGGCTGGGCGTGAGGGGGGATGGATGATGGTGGGGTGGGCAGTAATGCCCTTGCCGTTGGATCAGTTGTGACTATTGTCGTCGCCAACTTGAGCAAGGTGCATGCATACAGCACAGCCTACATAGCACCTTTGCGATCTACTGAGGCTAGGCCAAATATACTTCTGAGCCTGTATCACCAAGTCGAATAGGCGTGATAGGCTACTGTGCCCACCTACGACAATGTACCGCAAGATTACTGTTCAACCCAAACAACCGACGTTAGGTACAGAGTTTGTACTATACAGTACAGAGATAGGTGGGGTTACTGTACGATAGCGTGCCACGAGGTACGAAAGTACTGTACAAGGGTCGGTAGCGGGGCCGGAATGCTGGTATTTTGGCACCCAGGATCAAAAGGGGAATGCATCTCACCAATGGCCTGTATGGATCATGGGCCTGGAAAGTACGTACCCCTACCAGTGTAACTAAGCTCGTCCACTCTCTACTCCTGCACCTACCATCTTATCAAAATAGTTGGGAACACTGAGGTAGGTACGATGACGGTATGAGAGCCGGGAGGTTGGGGCTTTGGCGGCCCTGAGAGCTCGTTTGTTGTGTGCTGTGCGCTGTGCGATGTGCACTGTGCAGCATCGTGAGCATCGCGATCATCGCGAACATCTCCTTGGCATCCTATTTTATACTTTCGTATGCTGTGATCCTCGATGCGACTCTATATCGGTTGACAGGCCGTGCTCTCTCTGTCAGGTGCACCTGCCTAAGGTACTGTAAAGTATGTTAGCTACTTACCACACTTACCTCTGTAGTTGGATCATGCTTCGTGCGGCTTGGATGTTTCGTAGTGTTGCCAGCTCCCACAGCAGACCAATAATTAGTAAAGGCGATGGGTGCTGTACCCTGCTATCGAACAGGAACAGACACAGAGTTGATGCCCATGTTCGTCACTATCGCACTATCGCAGGCGTTCTGCTTCTTCTTGTGGTAGTGATCTCAGGGGTACGGACTTACACTGTGGCAGCGCTAGTTGCCGTGAGCCATTTAGCGTCGTAGACTACGACTGGTCCTCTCCAAGACGACGGCATGATGCTCGGGCAAATCATTTTGGAATCATTCACTACTGCTAAGAAAGTATGAAATGGTTAGACCTATGAATCTGAGATGAAGATAGGTCCGGTTGTGAGAGATGTAGGCGATGTGGACTGTACAGTAGCAAGAATGGTGAGTAGCAGCGCAGACTCCGTATCTATTGCTGTACTCGAGTTCCTAGGTATGTTCGTCGCAAGTGCTGGCGTTGGAATAAGGACGTTGTTCAAGATTCGGGGTATGGAGAACAAAGATCCACTGATCTCTTGCCAAGTTTGAGGGGTGAGTACAGGGGATGAAGGCACAAAGTGGGGAGGATGCAAGGGGCTAGCTTCAGGGCCTAGGTACAGTACAGTACACCAGGGAAGAAGCCTGAAACGCAAGAACCATGGCACAGACAATGATCAACCATCAGTGAAAGAAACACGCGACAAGCACATGGGCACTCTTCCGTACCGTGTTTTCTAGGTTCGGCACTAATCAGTAGTCACCAACTGGCGGAAACCCTTCTAACCCTTCAAACGCCGAATTGCAATAGTGCGCTGCTACTTTGCATCCCTTGATACTCGTTGTATGGTCTTGTCTTGTTGGACCAATTGTTGGACGCCTGGGCAATTGGACAGCGACAGAGCATGACTGGGTACTCCGTACTCCGTATTGCAGAAGAAAAAGCCACCAGCATTCAGGCACAGTCTGGCGGTCAAGCTTCCCCATTTCCGATGAGTGTCTCTCTTGCATCTGTCATCCCCTTTACCTGGGACATACAAGCTAACCTTAGCCGTGGATGATTTCCAGAAACATACCGTTGCGCCGGCTACTCATTACCACATCCAACAAGTGACGCTGTCCAAGACAAATAGAATGAAAGCAATCGCCCTTATCCTGGAGACTAAACGTGGTTGGCATGGCAGAAACAATGGGAACACAATAACGGTTCTCATGCGCAGCGGGAAGCCGTACCGACCGTAACACCATATCGGGAATCGGGATGCACCGCTGAGGCTAAGCATACGACCCAGTAACAGAAAATCTTATAAAAACGACCCTGTACGGAGGTGCTGTCCTGATGGGGAGTGGGGATTCCGTACGCGATGCACAACCACGCCTCAGGTATGGAGTATATTTTACCCCAGCATATTTCTGCGGGGGGATAGGGGTTGTGAAATGTGAAATGTGAAAGCTTCAATAGCACCAAGTACGAATCATTATCACCAACACACTCTCAACCTCCTCTTTGTCCAACAAGATGGTCGCCGAAACACAAAAGACGGGAACATGCCGTGGACGGGTTTACCTTACGAACATCTTCACCGTTGAGGTTAGGCATGCAGGGCTACGGCAGAGTCGCTATCTCCTATTAGGACTTTCTTTCCAACATCCTCGTTAGGATCGCTGCTACGTTCAGGGTCAACCAATAGTCCTTGATACCAAAATTTGAAAACGACCCCTCGGGCCTCGGAGTATTGGACCAACAAGCCTTCTTCCACTCTGGGGAAGAATCTTCTGCCCTTTCAGCCTCGTTATTTCTCACAAATTAGTGTCTCTTCCACATGCGCTTTAGAACTGTACGTGCCTGAGCACGAGCATGCAAGTTAGAGCGTTGCGGATAGCGGCCACTTGCAGCTTATCGCTTTACTTTGCCGCATGGCTTCTTCTGTTTCTGTACTACACTTTGCTCAGAGTGTCAACCATTGCCATTTATGGTCATTGGAGGTACCTGTACGACCCGCGCTCGGATGCTTTGCAGATGCCGTTCACCTTTCGGGCCCTCGCTGATGTCTACATTTCTCAACTTGCAGATGGTGGGTACGTACTTCTGCGGCTACAGGAACGAGAAAGGAGAAAGCAGATCAATGACTTGGTAAGATCGGCAATCGGAAGTTGTGCTAACGCCAATCTTCGATGTAAGTTGTAAGCATCAGGTTCAACACATGCTCCAAGCTTTTGCTTTTCAATTTATTGAAGTTTGTTACAAAGATCCTCTGATCAAGATGCATCGGGCCGTTCTCGTCATTTCTACAGTAATTGCTATGAACCATTCGTCTCACATTCAGATGAAACGAAACTTCAACTCTCTAGGACTCAACTCTGAAAAGAATACCTTTCGGCAGCGGGAAATGTTCCCTTCCAGTACAATATTAGTTTCCATTGTCGATTCGTTCCATTACTGTACAGTACTTTTCAGGGACTACCTTGCACGTTTAAATTGCACAACGTGGAGACAGGGAGCGGCTCGTTGTTCCTGGATCCCTGATACACCACACTACTGATCTTCAAGTTCAGTCGAGAACATCTCTACCAGTTGTTACTAACCAATAGATGAATGTTCGATTTCTTTGTGCTAAGCTTTTTCTCTCCCGTTGTTGTATACAACCAGGAAGCTCATGCCACTGTTCTCACTATCATGTGATGATTAAAGACCTGGGGGGTGGACGCCAGCACGAGGGCATACCGTACAGAAAGTTCCACACCCGATGGTTTCCTTCTTTTGATGATTGGGGCCTAGACAGAAGCAATCGCAAAGGTATAGGAACCTTCTTTGTCAACCTAGTTGCAAGGATACATTCAATTCTGGTGTCACATCACAGCAACTATTTCACCTCGGCGTTGTTATCATTATTTCTCTCAAGTCTCCACAAACCATATGCCGTTCAGATTCTAAGAGAACGTATTTTACATACCCTCGACATCAGTCCCCAGCATCCAGTACTGCAAGATTCAAACCTGCAGCGTCTCAACAACGGAGGCTCGGAGAGTACCCATTCAAGAATTGCCCATTCTATTTAGTGTGTCCGGGAGTTTCCCCGATGTTTCAGTCTTGGCAACACGCTAGTTATGCTTCAGCTGTTCTTCTTTGTCCTAGCCGTCGCTAATCTCCCGTCGATTGGTTTGCCAAGGATGATTCTTGCTTCTGGTTTTCTGCTCGTCTTTTCCTCAGATTTACCCCTGGGACGGCGACCACAGTCGCGAAAGGAGTTATTGCGAAAGCTTAACTCGTAAGGTGATCACCACCAAGTACAGTATTGACTAACATTCGACAGGCCTGGGGACCTCATTTTTAAAAATACGGCAACTTCGGCAAGTTCCTTTTTCAGTTATGGTAAGTAACAAAATGGACACAAGAACTATCTCCTCTCCCTTCTTCCAAATGAGAACGCCTCTTATTTCTATCTAAAAACTACTGGCATCAGTTGCCGAAATTTATTCTCAAGCATTACTGTGAACCCTTGCTCTTCTTTTCGCTTACCCTCCTGATCTTCAACACAAGTTGTATCAAGCATTTTTAATTCCGATAAGGCTAGGGACTATTGTTTGTATGCATGAATATCACTTCCTATTGTACCACATGGTGATGAATCTTTGAGACGGCAGTTGAATTTTCGAGAATCTTTACAATGAGATGAAGAGTGGTTTCGTTACGCAAGTGATTGTCACTCGTGAACGTGATATTGTGGGGTCAATTCTATTACCTGCTGATGTTGTTCAAGTCTCACCTAGCGCAGGCACAAGTTTTGGGTTAGCACTACTTTGCGTAATAATGTTTGGCCGTCTCTTATCCTCCTATGTTGAATTGATTTGAATCATTTGATAGATATTGAAAGAAGCCAAGCGACGGGATTATCAGGTTCGTACCGAGTTCGTTCTAATTCTTGCATGCCAAGTGTTGATCTTAACCATTTCTTGTGCTACTTGATAACATACAGCTGGGGAACTTGATCCAGTACCCAGGAACCACTATCACTATTTACTATTGACTTCCCCTATACGACTCGACCATATGATCGACAGCGACAGCAGCAAAGGTAATAGCAGGGCCCAGAGTTCCTCCAGATCCAGGATATCGACGACCCATCACACTAGCACTCGTATTACCAGCCGCATACAATCCAACAATAGGCATCCCATCCTCACCCAAAACACGCGCATATTCATCAGTCAACAATCCACCCTTCGTTCCCAAATCACCAGGAAATATCCTAATCGCATAGAACGGCGATCGATCAATAGCCCCAAGATTAGGATTCGGCTTGACTTTAGGATCTCCAAAATATCGATCGTATTCATTTCCTCCTCGATCATAATCTTCATCTATTCCTCGCTTAGCCATCTCATTGAATCGATCTATGGTTAAGCGAAGACCCTCCTCATCAACTTCTATTTTCCTCGCTAGTTCTTCTATTGTATCTGCTGTAATGAGGATCCCTGATTCTAAAGCTGATTTGGGTGATATGAGGGGAGGGATAAAAGCAATGGGATATCTTCTTTGAAACTTCGAATCCATGATCATCCAACCGGGAATAGCTTTTACATTTCCTTTCACAGAACTTCCTCCTCCAGTAGATGTATTCTTTTCTTCTCCGTGTCTCTGATATTGATGATGAACAGCATCAACGTAAGACTCAGCCTCATTCATGAATCTCCGTCCTGAACTATCTACGATTATCGAAAAGGGTCTTGCTCGGTCCCAGAGTACGAAATATGGATATGATGGATGCTGATTCTGATTCTGATTTTCTTGTGACGATTCGTGAGATGGGAGGATTGTGGGTCCCCACCATGCGTCATTCATTAATGCTGTCTTTGCACCGATTTTGAGACCTGCTAGTATGGCATCGCCTGTATCTGACGGTGCGGCGGATGTCCAATTCGTGGTTGTCGGCGCGGGATGATATTTTTTTCTCATTGTGCTGTTTTTCGCGAAGCCGCCTGCTGATAGGAGAATTCCGTGTGTTGCGCGAATACGGAGATTTCGTCCTTGATGATTGATGACAGCTCCTGTTACTTCCCCCTCAGAATCCTGAATCAATTCAACTAATGAACTATCCCTCCATATCTCAGTCTCCTGTTCGAGATTCAATTTGAATAGTTGGGCAACGAGGGACATTCCCATCGTTACTGGTTTTCTTCCAAGTGCTAGGTGAGTGGTCCAGCGAGAGAGGATTCGAAGGAAGGCAAGGAAGGAGGAAAAAGAGGTTAGGAATCTTGCTGCGCTGCTTGTTTCGTTTGTGTAGAGTGGTGGGAGGGGTGGTCCTGGTTTTTTGTTTAGATGGGTTTGCTGGTGTTTGAGGATGTTTAGGTTGAAGAGAGTGGGTTCTAGGCTTCGTCCGCCTTTGGGGAGGGATCCGGGTGTTAGGGGGTGGTAGTCTGGATACTGTGGGTTGTGAGGGTTAGTTTGGTAACTTTGATTTGTTGGAGGGATGAATAGAGTGAAGGAGAAGAAAGGCTAGGAAGCCATCTATCTTCTCACACTTAAAGAAATCAGAAGAAGAATTTAAGAAGATCCTCATCTCACCCCCTCAGTAGCCCTAAACCCCATCCCTATACTCTCCAACCATCTCAAAACATTAGGCCCCTTCTTCAAATACATCATTTTTCTTGCCCTACTAGAAGCACCTTCACAATCATCTTCTATAATTCCCTCTAAATACTTTAACCCGTTCTCTATGCTGTCTTTTATTCCTTTTCTGGCGTGTAGGTGGTTATTTGGCATCCAGATTGCTCCACCTGACCAGGCTGATGATCCGCCTATTTTGGAGGTCTTTTCTATGAGGAGGGGTTTGAGAGGTTGGTTTGTGGGGTGGTGATGCTGAGGGGAGGCGTTGTGATTGTGGTTGTGGAAGTGCGTTCGTAGGCTTGCTGTTAGGCCTGTTGCACCACTGCCGATTATTAGGATGGAGGTCATGTGGTCGTAGATGAGTTTCTCATTTGTGTTGGTGTTGTGCTTGTGCTTGTGGGATTTGGCTTGGCTTTGGCTCTGAGACTGGGATTGGATTTGCAAGGGAGTCTGAGTGATGCTGAGATTGTGCTTCTGAGAGTGAGAGCACAAACTTGTTGGAAGGAAACGTCTGGGGAGATGGCGTGGTGACATGGTGAGGTACTGGGGTCTTGTCATGGCCATGATCATGATTGATGATGGAATGCGGTTCATGGTGCAGGTCAGGACATGGGAAGATTGGGGAGTAGCTTGCAAGTTTAATTTGAGGTCCACTCCAATGTTCACATGAAGCTGACATCTTCCCTTTAGGCTAAAGTAAAAGCGACTGCAATATTGTTAGGTGGTGAATGTGCTACCGGTTTCAAGGTGTGAGAAGCATGTTTGTCTTCTTTGTTTCCATAATTGAGTACAAAGAGTGAATGAATAGTTTCACAACATTAAACAACACTAAGAAACGCCGAGAAGACTCGTTTTGGTCGCCTACAGTCGAAGGAAATCGTTCTACCATAAGATGTCACGGGACTACACTAGTACTAGTGCTCCTGCCTTGTATATAGAGGCTCTTCCTCTCTTCTTCCGAATGCATGCTTTTGTCTTACTCAGATCCCTTACATAAGACCTGGTCACAACATGACGTCACATTATCACAAAACAAACAAACAATGTATTTGTCACAGGTTATTAATTACCAAAGTAGCTATAGATAGGCAGAAGAATTCAATGATTGGGCTGAATAGCTCTAAGACATGTTATTGTATCAGAAGCAAAAGTCCTGACTCCAACATGCCCACTGGTTCGCCACTGTTGGATTATTTCGCTTGGTGCTCTTAGATTTCGATTCGACATGGTTCTGCCCATGAATGAGGTCTTTGCGGCACTATCATCGGCTCAAAGCCCTGTTTGGATGGGAAGATTTGTTGGATGTTGGAGGTTAAGCGAGGTGAGATTTTTATTGTGATTGGAATGAGGCTTAAGATGAAAGTAGTGGCTTGAAATGATAAGAGAGCTTAGATATGGGAGTTTATCAATATGTTGGTAACAGAGGTATTGATATCGAGGTTGCGACTGAAGCACCAATGAGAGAAGACGATGTGAGATGAAATAGCATTCAATCATATATTTCGACTAAAAGCCAAACACTTAATACCCCTGCCCCATCACTTCCCCACTAAATCCATCTCCTCTTATCGCATCTCACAAAGGAAAGGAAAACCTGCAAGGCCTTTAAAAGGCCAAGCAAGATCCAGAGACCTGAGTCTGAGGAGGTCCAACATCAACAGTCTGAGCCCCAACAACAACAGTCTCACTACCATCAATACCATGAAAACCACAAGTAGCACCACCAAGAGAGCTAATCTTCGAGACACTCAATGGGTTGGCTATAATTTTTCAAACACCAAGTCAGATATCGTATCTAAATAAAATTAAATCATCAGGGTGATGGGGACGTACAGATTGTGAACTCGCTGCCATCGGTGGGAACAGAGAGGCTGAAGGAGGCATCGGCTGCTCCATAGAAGGTGATTTGGGCTCTGAATTGACGGGCTTCTTTTGCTGGGGCTGCGCTGGCGAGACCGGCGAGGACAGCGACGAAGGTGGCGATGGTGAAGGTCTTCATTGTGAGGGTTTGGTTGTTGAGTTGAGGTAAGGTGGGTTTGAAAGATGTTTTATTATTATAATATATGATTGCGTAGAAGGTATAGAGAACTGTTTGATGATGAAGGAAATTGATGTTGGAAAGGCTTTCTTATATACATTTCCCAGTAGACTAACTATTCAGTATCTGCGGGCTATTCTTAGCTGAGATGTAAGAAGGCTGTAAAGGACCCTCTCTCTCTCATGACAAACAACAAAAGCTAGTAAATGGCAACAGAGCTGAATGGCCCATCTCATCATACGACAAGCAATACCTCGTGTTTGCCTGAATGCATACTAAAGGCTGTGCAAGACTGATATTTTACCTTACAGTAGTAGTAGTTGCAGTAGGTGGAGTAGTACTCCACCACTTGTCAGATGATGAACAGAATCTCGTGTTTTTGGGGAATAATACTGAGCGCAGTACAAACTTGGCTTTTTCGTACTACTGCCAAGATTATAAGCTGAAATTTCCTCTCGTTTGCTATACGCCTCTATTCTAGCTAGAGTAAAATAAAAGCAAACAAATGCAAGCTATCTAGCAAGTCAAAATCCAGATGAACACCACATTGAGGACATTATAAATTTTATTTGCCCTTATCGAAATAAAATACGATAGCCTACATGGAGAAGTCGTAGATAGAAGAACTAACGTGAAAACGTGATTACTAACTCCCTCGCTTAAGAGTGAGATGTTCGTATTCCTTCAACTCATTGGAACTAGGAGAGTATGAATAAGCTTAGCTGCTTCTGCTCCGGAAATCGGGGCTATCAGACGGTTGTGGCTCCGGATGACAGGTACTTGGTTCCGTGTTCGAAGTTTGACACTTGCGGCTATTATGGAGTATTTTTAGACCTAGGTTTGGTATTCTACTGGCTTGCCGTGGAAGCGTCTGCCTGGAGGATCATAAATTCTCTCCTTTTCTCGTATTGAGGAGTTGTACAAGTGCGGGGACTATGTACAACATATCGTAAAACTGCTTGAATGAAGTCTACTTCAGGTATCCCCAGACTTCCAGTGGTAACACGAGACCAATTAGTTCAATCTTGTACAAATGGAAACTCCGCATTGGAATCATAATTGGTCTCCAGATTCATCCTAGTAGTCTTCCTGCTCCTCAAGTTTAGGAAGCCATAAATACATGGCCGTAGAGGACTTAAGTCGGCCACATACACGTACAGAACAGTACAGGAGCCAGAGTCGTCTCACTTGGAACTGTCAAGCAGTCAAAGATCATGCTCCACAACATCATATCTCTTCTGCTCCATTCCTATCTACGGTATCTTCCACCTCATCTCCAAACGGGACATAAATTAATGAAAGTCAACATACTCCAAACCATGCTAATGGCTACTGCCCGTAGGCTTCAACTCCCTGAGAAACTCATAAGAGATGCGCCAATCCCTAAAGCTAAACTCCCAGAACGCCATTCAGTGCGTTGCAATATACTCTGGTCCTCCTATCTCCAATCCACCAAATTAAACTCTGACCAGTCAACCCCCCAAGGCTCAGGATGCCAGCTTCTTGAGATCCAGAGTGCAAGACCACCAATGATGCCAAAGCTGCTTATAACCTTCAAGGCCACCAACCCGCGTTTCTTGATATCTTCATTGAGTTGCAAGAGACCCAGAGGATCTTGTGCATTGATCGAATGGTCCGATATTCCCTTGCGTGTGTACGTTCCCTGTTTAACTAGTGCTCCTGCAGATCCCGGGTAGTAATCCAGACGAGCTTGGGAGATTGGTACAATTGTACCGTCTTGGACACATTCTCCAAGTCTTTCAGTAAGCCAAACGGCCCTCTCATTACGAGCCAATTCATCGAATCGCCTCCGTTCGTTCTGTAGACTACGTTGGAGCTCAGCTGCCCAGTTTGATAATCTTATCTGTGCAAGGCGCTCTTCGCGTTGAGTGTGATCAGTAATTCGAGCAAGTGCAAATGAGGTAGTAGCTCCAACTGGTGCTGTCAGTTGAGAAGATGACATCGAGGAACCCATAGTTAGAGGCCTGTAGAGACCTTGAGGTCTTTGTACTGGAGCTGATTCGTTTCTCCACTGGATAAATTTCTTGGCAGCTGAATGCCGCAGCCATGAAATACTATCACCATTGAAGACTTGCTCAACAAATACACCCAGTTCGGAAGGGACTAAAGGTTGCACATATTCAGGGCTCATAAGAAGACTTGCATCCATGTTGTCGTCATCTTTTCCAGTTGCCGTCGATACGGCCCACGGGGCGGTCGGGTGTGATGTGCCGTAACCAAAAAGGAACGGTCGGATACCTGCTGCCTCGAGGTCGTTCAATATCGTAGTCTTTAACGTGGAAAGCTGCTCAGAAGAAAGCTTGTCAGCACAACCAACAATGGGGATAATATTTGTAAGCGCTGAAAGTCGGCGAATGTATTCAAGATCCACGGGTTTCATCGCTGTTGAGAGCACATAGAATACCACATCTACTTGTGATCCACCACCACCACTGAGCATGTTTATTAGCTCGGAGTCGGGTGTGTCTGGAATTATGATCTTCTTCAGCTGCGATTCGACGTATTCGACCACAGGATTTATGCATTCGAGACAGGAGGTCGCTGTGCCATATCCTGGGGTATCCACAAAGCACAGGTTTCTTTCCAGGACTGAATCTCCCATACTCTTTCTCCTCCGCAACACATTCGTTTCATCCAAGTCAGACCACCACGCTGGGTAGGCTCTCGTGCTGGCGTAAACCTCTGTTATCTTGGGTGTGGATGTTAAGTCGGCGCTTCGTGTTCTAGATTTTGAACTCTTCCTTCGAACTTGGGGGAGTGATATTGGTGGCAGTGAAAGGGAGTCAACGTGGACGATATCTTCACAAATTTGTACGATAGCCTTTATTAAAGACGTCTTGCCCACACCTGTAGATTGTTAGCGCTCTTACTCTATAATTGCAGTGGAGAAAACTTACCAGAATCTCCCGCGATAAGCACTTTCAGCCTGCCCATATTCTTCCCCCGTTCTGTAAATGGGCGCCTGCTGGGCATCTTCAAACTCGGCATGACAAGCTGAGGCGCCGTTCCACTATCCATCATCTCTGGAGGTGCCTCTCGTTCTCCCTCCTCTCCGCTTGACACAATCGCTTGACTTGTAACATCATCCAGGTACGAGCCGGCATCAGAGTCTCTGTGAGAGCGTGGACTGTTTAGGAAGGAGCCGGGAGCTGGAGATTCGAACAGAGAGGGCGTATATGGTCGAGAAGTAACTTGGGAACGTCGTCGTTGGTGGGAGGGGGATGTGTTGCGGCTAATATCACTAATATCGTTGGATGACTGTGGAGAGGAGGATCTCGAGCGTGCTAAGCTCTCCTCAGATCCCGTATCCAAATGTTGCACTAGATTCTTCTTCCAGTTTTGTCGAGCCCTGCGCCCTTTCTCTTCATGGTCTGAGGCTTCAGCAATGGTAGTTTCAAGACTCTCCACGCCAAAGGTACTGTTCTTGACCGAGTCGCGGGGCTTCGGAAGATTTGCTACAGACTGGGTATGCGATGTCTCCATAGTCTTTTCATCAGCTAGAAAATAGGTCATTTGTGGTGGTTGAAAAGAGGGTGCCGCGAGAGGGGTCGTGTCGTTATCTCCAGCGAAGCTCGGGCAGCGATGATCTCGCACGTCTTCTCCGGGAAGCGGACGCATGGTGATGGCTGCCAAGTTAGTCGCAGGCAGAATTCACTGTGTGAGTTGTTATCATGCTCAGAGAGAGGACGAGAAGACAGAGGATTTATAGAGTGGTTGTGGTATTGTGGTGTTATGAAGTGGACTGAGTTGTACAAGAGTACCTAGGTTTCGTGCGTACAGGTCATTCTGAGGTCGACAGTCGACCCCGCGTACATAGCGCTGCCTTATTACACTTACTGTACAAAGTTAGGCTGCGCCGATTAGATTGAGGTGAGGATCAACCATTAATCCGGTGTCGTTGTTTATTTGCTGGGCCTATCATAAGCGCCGCTGGAAGTTTGGCCTGGATGCGGCGCAATATTGACTCTGGGCTTCGGGCTGCTTCAGGCTCTTCAGGCTCTATTAAAAGCCCCGCCAAAAACAGGTCAGCCACCAACCACCAACCAGTCTTTGGGTCCTCCTGGCCCTTTTATCGTTCGTCGCATCTCCAGTTACTCATCACTGCGACGCAACGCCAAAACTCCCCCTTCCGTCGACTCATATGCTCCTCTCTTCCTCTTCCTCTTCCTCGTCCCACACCAACGACCCATACAGTATCTTGAAGCACTGTGTGTCGCCGTCGTCCATTCTTTTTGCGAACGGCATCCGTCCCACTCTCGCACAACGCACTTTCCCTCCTACGCCTCCCGCCCAGCGCCTATTGCCTGCGTCCCTTCCAAGTACAATTAGCATAGCAAGCCTTGCGACATCAGAGGGAACAGTCGAGATGGACAAGAGAGTACGCATCTTACCCTATTTCCTGTTGTAGGCATGCCAACGTTGCTCCAAAGTTGGGGCTGTGACCTGGGGAACCATGCCCCTGTTTGAGATGGCTCCTCCTTTCGATGACTGGCTTGTAAATCACACATCTAACCTTTGTGTACAGCACCCAAGTTCTTTCCAACAGCTGGAGAAACTAGGAGAGGTGAGTTTCTCCTTTCCCGCATTTCTGGCGGAGATACTGATATGCAGAGTCTAGGGAACATATGCAACAGTAAGAAGCCTCCTCATACCTACCACCAATATACCCTGCACCACTTTAGAGACCTTGCTCCTCGTCAACCACCTCTATGTACAGTCGACTCGTATTAACATACCCAGGTCTTCAAAGGACGAAATCGCCAGACGGGAGAACTGGTAGCCTTGAAGGAGATTCATCTGGATTCGGAGGAGGGCACACCGTCAACAGCAATCCGGGAGATATCGTTGATGAAGGAGTTGAAGCATGAGAACATCGTCCGGCTGCATGATGTGATCCATACAGAGAATAAGCTCATGCTTGTTTTTGAATACATGGATCAGGATTTGAAGAAGTACATGGACACACAAGGCGATCGAGGCGCAATCAATCCCGTTACCATCAAGTCTTTTATGCACCAACTCCTGCTCGGTATCGACTTCTGCCACTCAAATCGAGTCTTGCATCGCGATCTCAAACCCCAGAACCTCCTGATCAACAACAAGGGACACTTGAAGTTGGGCGATTTTGGTCTGGCGAGAGCGTTTGGTATTCCTGTCAACACATTCTCGAACGAAGTTGTCACGCTATGGTACAGAGCACCAGATGTTCTTTTGGGCAGCCGGACATACAACACTAGCATTGATATCTGGTCTGCAGGTTGTATTATGGCGGAGATGTATACTGGTCGCCCCCTTTTCCCAGGTACTACCAATGAGGACCAGCTGGTTCGTATTTTCCGAATCATGGGTACGCCCTCGGAACGGACATGGCCTGGCATTTCGCAGTACACCGAATACAAGCAGAATTTCCAAGTGTATGCCACTCAGGATCTGCGCGCCATCTTACCACAAATAGACCCCAGCGGAATCGATCTTCTTCAAAGAATGTTGCAGTTGAGACCAGAGTTGAGGATTAGTGCACATGATGCTCTGCAACATCCATGGTTCCACGATCTAGGACAAATCAGACATCCACAGCAACCAGGCATGGGATACCCTCAACCAGGAGTTGTGCAACAGGGAGGTTATGCGGTATATTAATCAGAGTAGGAGCATGGCAGGAGCATGACTGGAGATATGATACCTTGCTTTAGGATTGGCGTTGATGGACAGGGAGAAATGGTCGGTCATGAAGGTAGTTAATTATCAATGGGAGATTTCTTTTTATGAACGAAGAGGGTATGTGAAGCTCTTCTGTCCCGTCAATATCTCTGATCAGCTCAGGGGATGATTATGATTTTGGTACCAACACTTAGAGTAGGCGAATGAAGAGACCGCACCTACTCGAACGCATTGTCTTACTTGCTAGCAATACTTACAGTATCCACCAACACTCACCTCGGAGTTTTTGGTCTAGTTACTTTTTCGGCTAGTCGATGGGACCATAATGCTTAACTGAATGAGCCCGAGCCATCTGCCTTTAAAAGAGCAACTCAATCACTTGCAGGTCAGCATGCCAAGCCGCTTATTTGTGTCTGATGCCTTCTTCTTTTTCTGTCCCTTCATTTCCTTTCAACTGTATCTGCGACGACTTCAACCCGGTCTTGGTCACTCTCGAACCATGAAAAGAAAATACATATTTTATAAGATGTCTCCTTATCGGTGTACTATAAACGTAGATGCTAGTTATATTTCCTTCTTAAACACACACCCGGGGACTTTCCAACGTAATATTTTTCAGCTTCAATACCCAACCATAGAATGTATCCAGCCAGCTTCCAACCTACTTAGGATATTCTAGTTACGTCAATCACGTGGCACAACGGGACGCTACTAGTACCAGCTTCCCGTTTCAAGGTTAGCTTAGTGAGGGGAACAATAATTCCAGCTCTATGATCTGGTGGATTATCAACGTTTTCAAAAGATCACTCAATTGTATTCATATTGTTGACAGGCAGCTGTGGTGAATTGTGGCACTCGCCCTTCCCTTAATCTCTTCCCTTGTTTTCAGAGATACTCTCATTTTTAGCCATGTCACAAACAACGACCCTTGAAGCGTTAGACACAAGCTTTCCAGTGTTGCCACACACTTGGATTGAAGCAACTGTTGTATTGCTTCTTGTTGTCATATGGGTAATCGCGCGGAAAATAAGATATCTTACTCGTTTACCACATGATCATCCTCCTCTTGTACGCTCAGGAATCCCTTGGCTTGGACATGCGATTCCTTTTTTGAAAGATAACAGTGGTCTTGTTGAACAAGTAAAGCATGTTCCTTCAATCACCCTCATGGAAGAGGTTAAAAGCTTACATCTGGCCCTAGAAGTAAATTCCCAGATCATGGTATTACAACTCTTCTTTTAGCAGGCCGATACTTGTACCTGGTCACAGATACAGCTCACGCATCACAAATCTTCCGACAATCAAAAAACTTTGCTTTCGATCCATTGGTTTTAGCTGTCTCGTCTGCATTCGGATGTGACGAAAGTGATATGGAAATCATCCGAAGAGGAACTTGTGATAGTGCTTCGAAAGAGAGATCTTCTGATTTAGAAGGGAAAGAGGACGAGAAACCAGGAATCCTCTCGAAACTACATCATATGAGTGCCTCAAATCTCATGGGAGGAGATTCCTTGGATAGAATGACGGCAGTCTTTATCGATACTTTCACTAACGGAATAAACACCCAGTTTCCTGCAGACCAGGAATCGAGTTTCGAGTGGCAGGAATTAGAACTAGTAGATTTTATCAAGAACCAATGGACACTGGCTTCTATTGTGAGTCTATTTGGAAGCAATATCCTCAATATTTGGCCAGATGTAGCAGAGTGGATGTGGGAGTTTGATCCTCAGGTTCAATTACTTGTGACAGGATTAGCTGAATGGGGTATCTTCCCTGCGGCTTTCAGAGCGAGGGAAGAGGCATTGGCGAAATTTGAGATGTGGGAAAAGGAAGCGAAGACACAGTCACAGGAGACTAATCTGGATAGTGATGTTGAATGGGATTCGTTCTGGGGACTTAAGTTCCTTCGCGAAAGAGCTGGTGTTTCTGAGGAGTATGGGCTTAGTGCGAGGGGCAGAGCTGCATTACAACTTGCGTTGTTCTGGGGGTATTTCCTTCCTTACTCCCCGTACATTTCCATATATTACACACTACTGCTAATAGATAAACAGACAAAATGCGAACGCAATTCCCTGTGCAAGCTGGCTCGCAGTTCAAGCCCTAACTATTCCCACTCTCTTCCCGCATCTCCTAACTGAAATCAAATCTGCAACGCCTTCACTGAAGCATCCCACAAAGATTGATATTCCCACCCTCCTCAAACAGCCTCGTCTCAAGTCGCTACTTCAAGAAGTATATCGCTGGACAACGAGTTCACCATGCGTAAGAGTCGTGCAGCAGGACACGAAAGTAGGTGACTATTTATTATTGAAAGGAAATATCGTCATGGTACACGCCCGAAGTTTACAGCTGGATCCCAAAATCTGGCCCAACGCCGAACAATTCAACGCTTCCCGGTTCCTCGAACCAGACACTATCACAAACACACCATCACAGACACCACCTTCGAAACCAACCGACGAAGAAACGAAGAATCAAAAACTCCAATCCCAGGCAATGCGTGCATTTGGGGGTGGACAGAATCTATGTCCTGGAAGACACTTTGCTACGAACGAAATATTGGGTGGTTTTGCTGTGCTGATGAATCTTTTAGAAATGGAGGTTGTTGAGAGTGTTTTTGAAGCGAGAGGACGGCCTGAGGTGGAGGTTGGGGATGGGAAACAGGGTGGACTTTGGTTGGATAGGGGTGTTAGAGTGAAGGTTAGGAGGAGGAGGGTACTGGATGTGGTACAGTAAAGTAGCATGGGATTGCCAGCTTAAAACTTAAAGGTATTTGCATTCCAGGTATTCTCTTGGGACTTCCATCCAAATATTTTTAACACTACAATACCTTATTATACGCAGACTATGACTCGCCGACTGAGGGAAACTCAGCACCAAGTTTCTGACCCCCAATCTCAACCGGCTTACACTCAGACATGACACCCAACATCCTCGACCATTGTGTCTTACTAGGATTCCTCCAAGCATGCATCGTAGCCCTCTGAATCGTCAAATCACCCGGTTTCAAGAGCCTCGTCTCCCCACTATCTAGCAGCAACTCGACCTCGCCTTCCAACTGGACGACAATATCCAGACTCACGGTGCGATGGAGAGGACTGGCTGAATCGGGTGGTGTGTCAATATACCATACCACTGCCCCGCCGCCTGGTACAAGGAGTCCGGGTGGGTTCTCCAGGTACTTAGCATAGGTTTTGATGTCATTGTCCTTGTCGTTGTCGTTGTTGACGTTATTGTTATCGCCTGGTTGGAGAGATACGGGTGGTCGGTCCGTGATGTATCCAAGCCTGAAAAGTGCACCGTTTAGATTCTTAACGACAGGTAGGGAGTCAGGGATGGTTGAGGAAAAGACGGCTTTGCTATCGGTGTTTGTATCTGTGATGAAGCGGTTGGGGTCCCTGAGGGCGTTGGGTGGGGCGTTGAAGTCGTGGACATTGTGTAACTGTTGCTTTACTTGCTTACAGTATGTGGGACCTAAATATCTAGTTCAGGAGTGCTGTTCTGTAGAAACGGTAAAGAGCTCTTGTTTATATCTTCAGTAGTGCTTACAGCTGTACTTTCTGCTATATTACTAAACTTCCCCTCAAAAATACTACTGTACCTACCTTGATGTCATACAGGGTAGGGATTCTGTCATGGAATCGATAAAATGATAGTGATGAAATGAGGATATACGGCAAAACACATGATTTATGACAAAACACGTGATTTATGCTCACAACTATCCAGTACAACTCCTCCATAAGCCGTTCTAGAAATCTAAGTAATGGACGGGGTTGACTTCCTTAATTCCACCAATGTTGGAGGCCAGATGCTTGGCTGAAATGCGCCCTTCCCGTTATGTCTTTTGACATGCACGTATCTCGTGGAAGTTAAATAGTGGGTGATTTTGAGTGCTGTGATGGTGTTCATCATTATTTTGTAGGCCAATTGGTGGAATGATATTTAGTACTGCACAACCTTTATAAAGACGATGGCATCTTGAACTGTATTGGCAAGGCAGGAGATGCTAAGGCCTATTTATATTGAAGCAAGGTTGTCCATCGTTGATGAAACGTTGAGACTTTCCTTAGCAGTAGCTCAGGATAACATGTTCTTGTCAACCTTGTAGATCTACTAATTTTACCTAAGAGTAAATGAAGATAATATATATAAGCACTGATGTAGTATAATTCAAAGCAACACCATTTTAAGCTACCACTAACCTATGTATTATCATACAACACCACCCAACCCAAACCTCACTACCTACCAACACCATCATCACTTCACTCCACTTCCCAAACCCAACATTCAAGGTTCCTTCACAGCTTCAATAACAAAATACTCCCAAGCCGTCCCCATCCGTCTACACTCCTCAACGACCTCAGCACATTCCCACCACCACCTTTCCCCCTCAACCCAACTCCCCCACATCTCCCTCCACAACATCCTTCCAACAACAGACCTCAACTCCTCGCCAACACCCATACCATGACACTCACCACCAACACCAACAACACTCCCATCCCCATCAACAACAGCCCTAAACCTAACTTTCTGAATCGTACTCCCTTCAGCCCTAAGTCCCGCATCCGAAAGCCAAAGCGGAAACAATCGACTTGGATTTAAACATCTGAATTGTCGTTCTAGATTCGTGATTAAATGCGTTTCTAACCATTCGCGTAGTCTGGGTCCGGTTGTTGATGGGGATGGTGAGGGGTCGATGATTGTGAGATGTAGTTTTCCAGTGTTTAGGAGACAGCGGTGGATGTCGTGCAGGACTTGTGGGATTGAACTTGATGGGAGGAGGCCTGATGAGAGGGGGAAGGAGTGGATTTGTGCGAATGTTGAAGGGGGGTAGGGTAGTACTAGGGTATGGGAGGGTGTGTAGAGGGGGTGGAGGTTGGTTGTTGAGAGGTAGCTTGGTGTTAGGGGGGAGGTTGAGAGGTGGTGGAGTTCCGAGGTTGGGTTTAATGCTGAGAGGAAGGATGCATTTGCTGTGCGTATATTGTTAGTATCGCAGTGAGCTTGGATAGGGGGTTTTCATTTTATGGGCTTCTGACTTACCATGGTTCTCATAGAGAGATAGTATCTTTTCAGGTCTTGAAGTTATGGTGCCCGGTCTACTTTCAATCAGGCCATCCTCTTCATATAAAGTCCCCTGCATTTCATGATCTCTGTTTTCAGCACGAAGAGCTGTAAGCATCCATAGCTGCTTCTCCAACTCAAGCTCGCGATACATGGAAGCGTCGGCGTTAACCATCCATTCTTCTTTCAAGCGCTCTAGCATTATCTTGGGCGTTGCGGCTTCCTTGAGTCGGATACTCTTTTGGAAATGAGACAGCTCAGAAGGACGAGTCGAAGAAATGGTAATGTCCTTTGGTTTGGTTGCTTTTCGACGAGATCGTTTGGTTGAGGTCGATAGGGAATGTTTTGGGAGACTGGGGAGTGGTGATGAAGGTGGCGGTGGTGATAGTGGAGGGATTGGTGAGTATGATTGTAGTATTGAAGGTGATGAGATTGGTGAGATTGGAGTGGGTGAAGAGAGGGTTGAACGAGAGTGGATTGTTGGCAATGCTGGAAGTGTTTGCCCTTCTCCATTATCCCATGACTCGGGAGGCTTCCAATTTGGCCAGTTACGTAGCTCGAGTAGGGCTTCTTCTTCTGCGATAGACAATGTTTCGGATGACCCATGTCCATTGCCTCCATTGAAAGGAGCAGGCGAGGTTGATCTGAGAATGTTAGAAGTAATCATTCATAGTTGACGAAACACTTACAATCTTGATGATGGCCGATTCACCTCAATAGGATAATTGCCATGTGAAGAAATATGTACGTAGGTAGCTACTTGTTCTTCGCCTGAGTGAGAGTGTGTACTGTCAGTCGATGACACTGTGACCTCGGTCGTTTGAGTAACAAAAGATTTCGGACTTAGAGGCTGGACAAGACTTGGCTTTCTGGAGGACTCGATGACTGAACCCCAAGATGTGGTTGTTGCGAATGACCGTCCTGTTCGGCCTGAGAAAATAGACCCTGGCATGTGTTAACAAGGCGGATGGGTCAAGGAAAGATCACATACCATCATTAGTAGGACTCGACTGTATGGACAGACGGTTCTCATTCCTATGATTGTCAGGTGGTGTCATGTAATATCCATCACCGACAGCCTTTGGAGTAGATGGTTCAGAGAGGTCATCTTGTAATGAATCTTGTATCGACGTCTCAGTCTTCTCGGTAAAACAAGAGTACCTTCTGCTGTCATCGCTTTCTGGTCTCGGAACTCTGGCATGTTGTTTGGAAGAGGAATTACTTCTGCGGAGAGAATCCTTCTTGTTGCTGGTGGTGACATCTTTTCTACTACCATTGAGGAAGGTCAAGAGAGATACTCGGGTTGCCTGGCGTGCCTGAGAATCATTTGACTTTGATGATTTAGAACTGCGAATGGAGGAACCGCTAGATTGAAGACCACTGGCCTCCCTCTCTTTTCGTTCTTTACGCTGGCCCACGGTCTCCCTCTCCGGGTCGCTCCAAGATACATCAAACATGATGTCGACGTGCTTTCAACGTGAGATGCAGGAAGAAAACGGCGAGCAGAGGTTGGTGGTAATCGGGAGTTAAGAGTGAGAGCCAGATGGATATCCCAGATATGGGACTCCAGTAAGAAGACGACCAAAAGCAATTCTAACCATTCACTCGACTGACCAACACATCACTCGAGGTGCACAGTAAGACATGCAGGACAAGGTTCGTCCCACGCCGGCATGAGGAATTGTGTTTCCTAACTTTCGTCGTCGGGGAATTGCAAAGAGATTGGTGTAATAATTCTTGGCTCCTTGAGCTTATAGTACGAAGTGTTGACCGAAGTGGTAGCGGCAAAGGTTGCGTTGCATGAGGCTATTGTTGCTGCACTATGCCGTAGCACTTGTACTGCGCAAGCCTTCGAATCTTGTGCAAGAAGAGAGAAGTCTTTTGAGCTGTTCCTGAGTGGTAATAACCAACACCAATAGGAATGGGGTAGCATGTAGCATGGCCATACTTTTCACGATGGTAATTGCCCCGACGCAGATGCATGCATGCACTAATTCAAGGCAGGCGCAAGGGATGTATCGCATTTGTGAAGTTTATATTAAATTGATGAGAAGATGCTAGAGGTGGAAGAGGACGATGGGGGGGAAGAGGACGATGAGGGGAAGAGGACGATGGGGGGGAAAGAGCGAGCTAGAGATGTTGGGTCCGGAGTACGAAGTATGGCGCACTGCTTTGGCGTACAAGTAGATTGCTGTGGGCTTGTCGGGTACTCTGATTGGGGCATCTTTCAGGCGATCTGTTAGAGTTCCAGCGATCTCCAGGCAAGGGGGCTCGCTAAAAAAAAGCAAAGATCTCATCAATTATCATTCTTGTTCCCATTCCTATACCTTCACGATGAGATATAATTACATGTCTTCCGAAGTTTCAACCTCCTTCATAATATCAGCTCGGTTCCCGTGAAATATATGCAGGCTATCCCGGAGTCAGGACTGACAGCTGCAACTTCCCACGAACTGTTGTCAGCCAATAATACTCTCTTGACATGCATCTTCCCCACCGCTTTCTGTTGGAATCTGGGCCATCTTACATCTATGATCTCCTGCACTGCACTATGCTGTGGTGCGCCTTTCTGTGCTGTATCTATTCCAAGTTGTACCTACCTCAGGTACAGTATCAGCGCCACCAACTCGATGGAAAGCACCGCCAACCAGTCTCATCTCTTAGCGAGCTGCACAAACAATCATAAGTCTTACAATGTGAGAAGACGACGCCGTCGCCTGCACCTCAAATATTACCTTGATATTATACAGCACCATTTCAGTGAAAGCTATCATAAAATAGCACACCGCAACTTGTAAGCGATGCAGCTTCCTTGTGAGTTACTTCTAACCATTTGGAATACTCTAATCTGCGTTGATTATTCTTCTTCGAAGTTGGACGCTTTCATTTCCTTGAAAAGCGAAAAAGGTCCCCATGCATTCCTGCTTGCATCCGTAGTAATTTTGTTGCATTTCGGTCGTCGTACAACGGCGATGCAGTACGACGGAAAAGTGCTCTCGCTCGATGCCGCTCCTCGGCTGCCTGTGACACGGTGCCTAGTAGTACAGGATACGGCTTCTTGCAGAAAGACAGAGGCATGATCTTCTCGCTTGGGTCAATATTCAGAAGAGTGCCTCCATATATCGCGACTACTTTCATCTCGTTGTGTACTCCACCCCTCAACACGGCAGTATCTACCGGGGTAGAAGGCTGATGATGAGGGAAATAAGGAAAATGAAGCTAGAAAAGAGTTGCTTTTTTTGTGGCAAATGTCGTCTCCGGTTTCCAACCCAACCACTTCTCTCCTAACTCCCTCATCCCTTGTTGTCCGTTATTCCGCCCTCTCCACGTTCCATGAGGCCAGACCACGAGCCCGCCATGCGTCCCTTGCGCTCGTTTTTGACCAAGACTTGAGCTATCATCTCTTTCAACGGCTTCTGGATTCGCTCCCTTATCTGCTGCTCGTTTCCTTTCGCTTTCCTCGTGCACTTGATTTGCATCTTTCATACCTTCGTTCATCTAGACCAACCTTGAAGATGTTGTTTTCAATGCGGGATACTGTTGACAAGATAGACTACAAGATTTCCAAGTCTACCTTTGGAAGAGTCTTTCGCCTCGATGGCTCCGGACATGTTAGTTTGAATGGGATATGAATGGTATGACTCCTGCTGACCTTTGATAGGACAAAGAGAGGAAAAACTCAAAGTTTGTCACCGAACTCCGAGCCGGCATCACCACATTCTTTACCATGGCATATATCATCGCAGTCAATGTTGGTACAGATTCTCATGTGCTTTTCACCCAAGCTAACTACATCCTCAAGGCAAATGTTCTTTCGGACAGTGGTGGTACTTGTGTCTGCAACAGCAGTGATCCCAATGACTTGATGTGTACCTACCCAGCTAGCGATACTGACTTTGCACAATGTCTGATTAGTATGTTGCTATTTTCATATTGGTCTTGGCCATGAGTGCTAATTATTGAAGGCATCAATCGCGACTTGATCACTGCGACGGCAGCAATTTCTGGAATTGGATCAATTGCTTTTGGTTTTCTTACCAACCTTCCCGTAGCTCTGGGGTAAGCTTATAAAAATCTACGAAGTTGAGTCAAGTTAACAATTATCCCAGTCCTGGCATGGGCCTCAATGCCTACTTTACATATCAAGTCGTTGGTTACCACGGCTCAGGCCCAGTCACTTATAGGATGGCCCTAATGGCTGTTTTTGTCGAAGGATTTATCTTCGTATTCTTATCACTTATTGGCATGCGTCAATGGCTTGTCAAGACCATCCCCGCCTCCATCAAGGTAGCCAGCGGCGTAGGTATTGGACTGTTTCTTACTGAAATTGGTCTCTCATATTCTGCTGGTATTGGAGCCATCACAGGATCGAACGTGAGTCCTACAGACCTTGGTGGATGCCCAGTTGAATATCTCGACCCGGTAACGCAAATGTGCACCAGCCATAAGATGCAGAGTCCAAGTGTAAGTAACTAGTAACTGAGGTTCCAATTCTACGATAGTAATTGACATGTTATTTAGATGTGGATTGGTATAATTTGTGGCGGAATGGTTACATCGTATCTCATGGCATTTCGATATAAGTGTGCCATCATCATTGGAATATCTCTTGTCTCGATTTTATCTTGGCCGTATGCAAACCTTCCTGTCGTATCCCACAACCACTAATATCTTTCTACAGTCGCGACACTACCTTTACGTACTTTCCCCGTACAGCTGAAGGAGATGAGCTGTTCGCTTTCTTCAAGAAAGTTGTTGCATTCCATCCGATTCAACACACACTTGCAGTACAAGAATGGGATATTTCAAAAGCTGGCGGACATTTCGCTCTTGCTCTGTTCACGTTCCTCTACGTTGACATTGTAGATTGCACTGCTACACTGTACAGTATGGCACGCTTTTCCGGTGTTGTTGATCCTGAAACGGGGGACTTCCCACGTTCAACACTCGCGTACTGTACCGACGCCATTACTATATCGATTGGTTCAGTGTTTGGATGCTCACCTTGCACGGCGTTCATCGAATCAGGAGCAGGCATCACTGAAGGAGGTAAAACTGGTCTTACAGCAGTCACAACCGGTGTATGCTTCCTGATATCTATCTTCTTCGCGCCAATTTTCGCCTCAATTCCTCCTTGGGCTACAGGATGCACCCTCATTATCGTCGGCTGTATGATGATGCGTCAAGTGGTAACGATAAACTGGGCCTACATCGGTGATGCGCTCCCTGCTTTTGTAACTATCGTCTGCATGCCCTTCACCTACTCTGCAGCATATGGCCTCATAGCTGGCCTTATGGTCTACACTATTCTCAACTCATCAATTGCATTCACACGCATAGTGACGTGTGGGAGGGTTCAGCCACCTGATGCCGATGCGGCTGAGTATTGGTCGTATAAAGGTCAGGGACACGGAGGGACTGCACCGTGGTTTATCAGAGTTGTGAATCAGCGTGGAAGGTTCTGGGATAGTCCCATAGATGAGAGTTATGAGGTTGCTTCTGCTGATGATGCTTCACGGATGACTTCACCTCTGCCTGGTAAGGAGAAAGAGCTGGCTAACATTGGAGTTGGAGGGATTGCAAGGCCAGAGAGAGTCAGGATTATGGAGCCGAGGGATTGATGGAACTGCTGTGGTGAGAACCATTGAGACCATACCCATCTTGTTTATGACTGATATGATCATAATTATGACAGTTTTATACGAATTTATGGGCTTGGCTGTTTCTACTAGCAAGACGATAACGAGATACCAGATAGTGTACAGCGTTGGATTAAGATGTAGGTCTTATGTACAGTAAATATATATATTTAATAAGCATATACGAATGAAAAGTGCGATATAAGAAGCGAACTGAAGCTCAGAACAAGTACTCAGCTTCAGTAGTATTAGGAATTACCCCAATATGTCTCCATTATCCCCAACTATCCTCAGCACACCATCCCATACCATCTAATCAACATAGTTAGCATCAACCCAGCTAGCATAACCACTACCAAGTACGCTAGCAATAGTAACAGGAGCCGAGATCTTAGTTCCAATCTTGCGAGTACCACTAGCACCAGTACCAGTATTTTCATACTCCTCAAAAACAACATTAGCAGTACTCTCAGAAGAAGACCAAGGAGTCCATCCAGCACTATTAATAACAGCCGTCATCGTAGTATCCTGCACAACAACCCTCGCATATGGTTCCCAAGGACGACCAAGATAATAAGATCCAGCAGTAACAGTCGACCCACTCTTAGCTGCAATAGTACTCTTGTTAATAACATAGATAGATGCTGAGCTTGAAGAGTCACGTCCTGAAGCTGTGATGGTTCCGAATGAGGTGGGTAGAACTCGGATATCGACTTTGTGGAACCAGGCTTGAGCAGTTTGTCCGAAGATGAAGTCGACAGCGCCGATGATCTCGCATTGTGCGTAGACTTGGAGACCGGTTTCTGCGAGGACGGTGTCTTGGAAGGAGGAGAAGACACAGCCGTAGTAGCCTTGACCGGATGCTGATGCTGAGATGGCGAGAGCTTGGCCGTTGGTGGCGGCTTGTCCGTAACTGTCATTGTATTAGCATTGTCTTGAAGAATTGGTACGAATAAGTGAGGATAGAAACTTACGTGTTGACGATGTTTAAGTTATAGAACTTGGTATTAGCAGCCCAGTTACGAACGGTAGCTGTAGCATCGTCACTGGCTGAGTTGGCGAGAGCAGCGCTGTGAGTGATGGTCACAGTATTACTGGTGTAGGAGCCAGTTTCCGTTGTTTCACCATAGATGGTTAGTTGAGCCTTGCGGGCTGTGATGTAGACTTGTTCACTGTAGGTACCGGACTCGATGAAGATACATTGAGCTGTGGTGGAAGAGACACTGAGAGCGCTGACAGCTTTTTGGACCTAAAGTGGAATTAGTTTACCATTATCGTTGTACGGTTAGATGAGAATGACTTACGGTGGAGTATTGACCGCTGCTGGGTGATTTCGAAACTACGAGACATCCAGAAGGAGCAGTCGTTCTGGTGCCTGCCAACACAACAGGCAGGAGAGCTAACAATAAGGATGGAAGAGCCAGCATCTTGTACAAAAGAATGATACGAAGAAGAGTGGTCAAAAGAGCGTGTACCAAATTGGTTGGATAAGAAATAATTGATGGAACTGACCTTTCCTTATGTACAAGTACAGCCTGCGGGATATGGAAAGCTTACCGTACCGGCAGTCGGGGTGATGGGAGAATTCACTTTCACCTAAGGACAACCCTGATACACAGCCCACTTGGCATTGTTCGTGATTTATATTGCTTGTAGAGTGCGAAAGTACGAAGAACTATGAAAAGCACCACTTTCAGCTCTGGACATCATCGGATCTTGCCGTAGGAACTGGGACACAATATATTTTCCGGCATGGGAGATCTCGCTAGGCAGTACATCGACCTGGGAGTGGCCCCTCCCGCTGCTAATGGCCTCGGCGACGCTTCATTCCTATCCCGCAGGTCCGAAGTCTAGAGTTAAGCACTCTGGGTATGGTTCGGTAAGTGGTTTATAGGAACGGATTAAGCAATGGATCTAAGAAGAAAATGAGATCAAATTGGCAGACGGAAAAATATGTCCTGTCGTCAACCCATGCAGAAGCTTAAGTTAATTAAGCTACTCTAATAGAGTTGAAACTCAAACCCGCGAAGACGCCGAAGTACGAAGTCTGTGCCACAACGCAAGCATCGCCGAGATCCTACTAAGCGAGCCCCTATCATTACCGACATCTCAGCTGCGGCGTTAATGTGAAAGTGTCCCAGTCATGAAGGGTCTTTTCAGCCCTGAGAGATCCACTTGCTCTTCTATCCTTGGGATTCATCATACACGAGCTTAGAGATGATGAGATCGCACGCGGTGTACGGATTGGGTCATTATTGGAGGAAGCGAGGAGCCTGCGAATAGTCCAGAAGTTTGACGCCACACTTGAACGTCTCTCGTCTTTCGCTATGACGGTTAATCCGGAAATATTTCATCCATTTCTGTCCACTTCAAGGTTTAGTTCAGGAGATGGAATCCTTTCGTATCCTGTCTCTCTCCCCCTACACCGTCCATTAGTCTGGTTGAGATATAGTTATGTGATTTTATAATGAGATTAGACATGGAAACCGCAGTGGAAGTGCGTCAGTATGGCCTGATTAAGGCAAAGCACCCGTTGCAATAATGAGGATATAAACAGTACTTGGCGCCCAGAATTCTACTCTCACCATCCTCAACAGGTCCCCACAGTCTTTACTTCCTTGTTTCTGCCTTTTGAATCTTGATCAGGTTACCACCAACTACCATTCATTCTTTATCCAGTCAAGATCATCAAGATGGTCCGTATCTCTTCTGCTCTGGCAGTACTTGCCACTGCTAGTTTGGCCATCGCCGCTCCAGCTGCTCCAGCACCAACTCCAGCCGCCAAGCTTGAGGACCGTGCTACAACATGCACCTTCACCAACGCCGCATCTGTTTCCAAGTCCAAGACTCTTTGCTCTACCATTGTCCTCAACGCAATCCCAGTCCCATCTGGAACCACTCTTAACCTTTCCGGTCTTAACAAGGGTACTCACGTTATCTTCGAAGGTACTACCACCTTCGGCTACGAAGAATGGTCCGGCCCATTGGTTGAGATTGGTGGTACCGACATCACTGTTACCGCAGCATCGGGTGCTTACTTTAAGGGTGATGGAGCACGATGGTGGGATGGCAAGGGATCGAACGGCGGAAAAACCAAGCCGAACTTCTTTGCTATTGAGAAGTTAATCTCATCAAGCATTACTGGTCTCTACTTCCAAAACTCTCCTCGTCAAGTTATGAGCATCAATGATGCTACTACTGTCACCATCGCTGGCATTACAGTCGATAACTCAGCTGGAAATACTGGCGTCACATCCACTGCAGCAACCAACACTGATGCTTTTGATGTCGCTAGCTCTACTGGTGTATATATTACTGGGGCCAACATTTCCAATCAAGATGATTGCCTAGCTATCAACTCTGGAACCGTAAGCTGACCACGTACTGCTGGTTCTCTCTGTTTCTTATTACTGACGTGCATCCAGAACATCACATTCACCAAGGGAACCTGCACGGGAGGTCATGGTCTCTCCATTGGCTCTGTTGGTGGACGCACAGATAACACCGTTTCCAACATCACCATTTCTTCCTCCTCAATCACAAACTCCCAGAATGCTGTCCGTGTCAAGACCAACTCGGGAACAACCGGATCCGTTAGTGGTGTTACTTACTCTGACATCACTTTCAGTGGCATTACAAAGTACGGTATTGTAGTCGAGCAGGACTACCTTAATGGAGGTGCTACGGGAACACCCACTGCTGGCGTACCAATCACTGGCTTGACTTTGAGCAATGTCAAAGGTACTGTCGAGAGCAGTGCTACTAACGTCTATCTTCTGTGTGCCTCTGATGCTTGCAGTGGCTGGAAGTGGACTGGTGTCAGCTCGACTGGTGGAAAGACAAGCTCTGCCTGCAAGAACATTCCTTCTGGGTCTGGCGCTTCTTGTTAAGCGGTTTGGAATGGACCTTGAGCAACTTCTGCGCGAGTTGGAGTGGATTTCGATTCTGTGTTTATTATTTGAAACAAGGGGTATTTGCTCTTGGCCACTTTGGGCGAAATATTAGACTTGGTTAATTTCTATTACTTGTACATTATTATCTGTATATAAATTAAATACAGAGAAACTACATACTTGCATTGCATGAACTTTTTGACCGATAATTATCTTTTCCGCAGAGTAGCTTCCAATGCTCCATTTGCCCTGAAAATATTCAACCAGAGGATTCATAAACTGACTGAAAATGACGATTCAATACACTGCGTCATGCTGTTGGTCTTTGTTCCCTCGATGACAAAGAAACTATGGCTCAGAGCCCCAATTGTCAACACAAACAAAGGAAATAATCATACTTTGACCAAACCCATGCATTCATACTTCTTTGTTTATTGCACCTTGAAAATAAGACACACCTCAACTTAACTAAGACGATGTATGCAGAGCAGAACTTATGCTTCTTGGTATATAAAATCTTCCAAACTTCCCCAGAGACGGATCAACATAATTCGACTGATAGGAACAGTTCTCAACCTTAACACAATCCAATATTACGAATTACCAATACCGAAATACAAATCCAGCATATACCTTCTGACAACACCTTCACGAAATGTCAAATTCAGCCTTCGCATTCTTTTGCCCCGTGTGCAATAAGAAATACATCGTCAGCGCCGACTTGAGACAGCACATCAAATTAGAACACTGCATTTATATGGAACCACGAATCTACGTCTTCTCATGTAAATCACATCATCGCAAGCGCCTTAAGAATGCCCTCGACCCCGAGTTCCCACACGCATGTCCTATGTGCCACAAGCGATTCGCATCGGAAGCCTACCTTGAGGTTCACGTTGAAGGAGCACATTTCGTAAAAAATTGTGTGGATTTCAGATTCGCTTGTGCTAATCCTGGATGTGAGAAGGTATATGTAATGGAAGAGTGGAAGGAGATTTGTTTGGTTGATAGGGAGGTGGAGATGAATGAAGATATTGATATTGTTGAATGGAGTGTACGTTTGAAGAGCTTCTACCCGGCTTATAGACAGAGGAGGGATTCTTTGGAGGGTAGTGCTGTTGATATTAAAAATTATAAGAAGATAGGATCGAAGCGTAGAAGATAATGTTATATGGATAGGAAATGATGGGCATAATCAACTACTAGATGAAGAGACATGGATGCAAAGAACTATGTTATTGACTACGGAAAGACTACCTCCAATTGACTTCAGTTTCACCTACCCCACTTGTGATATAAAATTGAATAGAACCAACTCTCCTGAGTCCTGCGAGAGTAGTTAGGTTTAACTTTATTGAAAATTAAGCGAGCTATAATAGCATCTTAAGGGCCAGGGAAAGATGACGACTGCGGGGTACTAATTTTTGTATGACAAGGCGGCAGCTCCTGTCCTCTGGCCGTCGAGCGTACAGTACTAGCTATCTATTGGTAGAAAATCCAGTACCTAGTGCTGCCCTTATTTTTCGCAGTACCGGTATGCCAATATTCCGAAGTAAACGTAAAAGGCGCTCCCGCTTAGTAAACATACGTCCACCAATCCTATGGTAATGTGAGCATCCGGAGCTCATGGAAACAAAAAGGAATTGTACATAAATTGAAGGCTCCCATGGGCATTTGCCGTGCTTATTGTGCATTGGTTCCCCCAAAACTTCCAATAGTTTTCAACACATGCAAATAAACGATGTACTTGGTCATTCTTTTTGTTGGTTTGTTTCCATTGCTGGTGTCGTCTGACTCCAGCACCTCCCTCGATCAATTACTTTCAGATCCTCAAGCACGCGGCTTCAAGGAATTCAGCCGTCCGGTCCATTCACGCATCACCGAGCTGGATTCTGAAGAGGGTCATCTGAGCACTTGTCAACGTGCGGTGAGTCGAGAAAGTCCAGGTTCGCAAACAAGTATGGAGCCTGTGCTAATCATAGTAAGAAACATAGTGTTCGATACTGCCAATCGTAATTCCTGGCAATGTGACACAAGTAGGACAGGCCAATTATCAGCCCCTTGCCTATTGGTCCGAGCAGCAACAAGAGGTGGTACCAGCATGCCGAGTAGACGTGACTTCAGCAAAAGCAATATCAACTGTGATTCAAGTCTCCAACTTCACACAATGTCCCTTTGCTGTCAAGAGCGGTGGACATGCTGCTTTTGCAGGTGGTTCGAGTATTCAGAACGGTATTCTGATTAATTTAGCGCCGCTGAATATGGTCAAGTTGAGTGCAGATAGACAGACAGCAAGTGTTGGTCCTGGAAACACTTGGTACGATGTTTATTCCAGCTTAGATGCACTCAATGTTTCCGTTGTTGGAGGGAGAGAGGCTGGAGTAGGCACGGGAGGCTTGACATTGGGAGGTGAGTGACAAAAGTACTATATTGAATTAGGACATGAATACTTATCTTGTGATGGCAGGGGGGATTTCCTATTTCTCTGGAAGATTCGGCTGGGCATGCGACAATGTCCGTAACTACGAGGTAAGCAACCAATAGAGTCTGAAACTCAGCATAGTACTAAATTTATGAAGGTCGTTCTTGCGGATGGTAGTATTGTCAACGCCTCGGTGGACTCTCATCCGGATCTTTACTGGGCCTTACGTGGTGGATCTGGGACAAACTTCGGTGTAGTCTCGAGATTTGACTTGGCTTCCTTTGATCAGGGCCTATTATGGGGTGGGAGTCGATATTATTCCATGGCAACAAACATCTCTCTGGGTAACGCCTTCTCGAACTTTGTTGAAGCAGCTCCCACAGATAACTATGCTCACTTGTATATTGCTTATGTGTACTCTCCTGCTCTGGGGGGCTATGTTGGTGTCTCTGGGCCTGCGTACGGAAAACCTACACCCAACCCAGCGATCTTCGACGAGCTTTCGGCTATTCCAAGCCTGGGGGATGCGACAAGTATTGCAAACATGTCGACCTTGGCAGTCGAGTTGAATCAGACTACATTTTCTCGGTATGTACAAGGCTCAATCCAATAGAGTACGGTCATCACATCTGACTTCACTTTTCGACAGAGAGATACTCAAAACCGTAACTTTCAAAAATAATGCCACCCTCATCGCTAAGATAACGGAGATCTTCGTTGAGGAATCAAATTCTGTTATAAATGTCACTGGACTGGCTCCTACTTTTGCCTTCCAGCCAATATCCCTTAACATCATTGAACAAATGCAGAAGAACGGCGGCAATTCTCTTGGAATAACTAGTCAAAATGGACCATTAATGAGTAAGTGCGCATTGACAATAGTAGATACTTGACTACGACACTGACAAATTTATCTTTGTAGTAATGAATCTCATCTGGGGTTGGTCATTAGAGTCCGATGATACAGTCGTCATCAATACTGTTAATCGTTTTGTCAATCGAAGTGTCGCTCTGGGAAAGTCGATGGGCCTTGATGATCAGTTCATTTATATGAATTATGCTTCTTTGGACGAGGATGTGTATGGCGGATACGGAGAAGCTAATAAGAAGAGGCTGAAGGCAATTAAAGAGAAGTATGATCCAACCAATGTGTTTGGAACGTTGTGGCCAGGGTATTTCAAACTGGAGTCTTGAGACTGCCATGTTTTGCGTATGAGGTCAATAAGCTTACTTGCCCTCTTATTCCTGCGTACTTAGGATGGATAACGAAACATAAATAGACCTTATTTAATCTGGGCAACTAAATAATCGGAGGAACATACTGTACTTATATTGGTAGCTTATTTGGTTTTCCGTATCTTCTTTACCTTTATTATTTCTCTTACTTCCTACCCGAAATCGAATATCTCTACTGCGAGCGGAATATGGTATGTACAGACAATATTTACAATAATACTTGCTCACTTAATCTATCAAATGTTGTATTAATGAGTACGTACAGCGAAGCTCCCTTAAATATTCCAGCCTAACTTCCTTTAATTCTCGTCAGGGTCGCCAAGCAACAGCACCGTAGCATCAGCCTTCTTTACCCGCTCCTCACTAATCCTCAATTCCTCTGGTAACCAATCTCTAACCCTCCCAGTAGGGAGTCCTGGTCTTCCCGCCGATACTAAATCCTCACGTCCAAGTGCCATCATTCCAACGGCTGCACCACTCAACCAAGCTTGAGGCATACCTTCACCCGAATAACCAGCTGCGATATACTCACCACTGACATTGCGCCCAGTTAACGATGGGCTTAACTTGCCCACAAAGGGGAAGCCATCGGCTGACCATCCCATTATTCCAGTCCATGCTGACTTTACTCGAGAGTAGTCTGGAATACCCACCCAAGGATCTTTGCCGAAGACGTCGGGTAGGGTTCTATTAAGAGAGCCGATAATTTCTTGGTTCATGCTATATGACCTGTTAGCCAAGCCTACCACTAAAGAACCCCGGGAAGTTTGAAGGGCAGAAGCAAAGAAATAAGAACCAACCTTCCATCATCAGCCACACCAATCTCATCCCATGCTGCACTTCCAGGCTCAAGTCTAAGTCCACCACCAAGCATATACTCCGCCCCCCAACCATCCTGATTTCTTTCGTGGCTAATTGGACGTTGAGTAAGATAATCAAAACCATTTTCATGATTGAAACTCCAACTTCTTGAACCGATCGTTCTGGCTCTATTTTCAGACAAGGCTTTCCCTTGTTCTTGAGCCGTCATATGGCCTCTGAGTGGGAAGATTTTACCACGGAGACCTGGGATGAGATTTGCTGAGTATGCTTCTGTTGCGTGAATTATTTGTGAGGCGGATATGTTGCCTCGGGGTGTGTGTATGAGGTATGGTCGTATTGGGTCCCGTGTGATTGTGATGTCGGTTGCTGGGGTGTGGGTTTCGATTGTGAAAGACGGGAAAGTCTTCACTAGGTATGAGAGACATGATGTAACGAGACGGAAAGGCCATAGAGCACCAGACGGGGACCAGCTTATTGCCCCTATGACAGCTTTTGACGTGGCAAATTCCTAGTAAAGTCGTGTCAATTATCTCTCTTTATACTCAGTCAGAAGAATAATCCAAATTACATACCTCTCTTGCTTCTTTTGGTCCCATAACTCTCATCTTATGCTCTGGTATATTCTTCTCCAGCAGGTCAACTTGTTTCCTGGCCTCATCAAAAGTATCCTGATCAAAGAAAAGATCGACGGTATCAACCAATCTCGATTCAGCCACCTCATCCCATTTCATTTCCGTCGCCAAATGATTCAGAACCTGAAGGTGCATCATCTGAAAATCAACATTCTTCTTAGCCTTCTCATGCGATTTTAATTTCTCCTTCATCTCAGCATAAAGTTCATATGGTGCCGTTTTGATATGTCCACCATTACGACCAGTAGCTCCACTGGTGATATCTCGTGCTTCAAGCATGATTATATCCCGTTCAATACCGGTTGCTTTGCATTCTTCTAGGATCGTAAATGCGACACTGGCTGCAGTGATTCCGGAACCAATTACCACGATGTCTGTTGAGTTTTTGAGGTTGGAGGATTGCGTGTGCGTGAGTAAGGGGAAGGGAGGAGATTTGTGCCAGAATGATGTTGTTGGGTTGGATACTGGAAGCCCGGGGTTCGCGTTTACACGCTTTGAGATGCCAACTGCATCGATGGATGTGGAAAGATCTTCATGCTCATCGTCCAATCCGGTTGTTATATTCGAAGATGGAGGAGTTGAGATGCTCGCTGCTTGTACATGCGAGATGAGGAGGCTGCACGGCAAGAACGTCTTCAAAATGCTGGATATATGCATGTTGGGCGGCTATATTTGGGTCAACCTCTTGGTCAGTTACCATCTGTATAGAACTTCTAGAAGACGTCGGAGAGTTGTGACTAACTTTAAATAATCTTGATTTAAGAATTGTAGAAGCGGTTTAAAAGTTCTAACTTTTGTTTTGCTGTGTGGGAGCTGATAAGAATTAGTATAGGGTTAGGTATTGTTCAAGGCAGATCGTCTGTGACCCGATTTCTTTAACCACCCCACAAATCTATCTTATTTTATACTGGGGCAAGTCAATTATCATCACTTGCGACGTCTTATATCGTAGACGTCGCTGTTCTATGGCTTTATTAATTTTGCGAGTAGAGAGTTCGAATTAGCATGCAAAGCAAAAATATATCATTCTGGTACATACAAAAATGTGTCTTGATTTGATTATCAAGGGTTAAAGTTATAGTATCCTGGATTCAGTAAATAGTATAATAGTTTGTACGCAAAACCAAGTCTAGCTTCTACCATTTGGACTATAGCTCTACTCTATTCATTCTCCACTTTCTAGAATAGGGGTAATTTCAGACGAGAACTTTCTTCTCCTCAGCGACATACTTGCTCCAAACATCCTCAATATCATTATGATAAATCCAAGCCATCTTTTCCTCTCCCCCAAAAGCCTGAACTCTGGCCTCGAGACTAGAATCGAAGCTGCGGTCAGGATCTGCGGCTTTAGCCCGTTGTATATTTTCTTTCTGCTGATCGAGGAATTCGTACCTAAGAACTGTTCAGACCTTCACTTGCAAAACTTCACATTGTGTAGAGACTTACATTCTATGGTAGTACGGAGAACGGATCTTATCAAAGATTTCCAGAGCGGTTACAATCGGGTCAGAAGATGAACGAGTATGCTCGATTGCGCGTGCAAGAATCCAGCCATCTTCTAATGCAAACGCTGCTCCTGAGCCAAATGCGCCTTCACCATGAAAATTAGTACTATATAATTTCACTTGCTATGATTCACATACCAGAGAGTGGGTGGCTTGCGTCTCCTATAAGCACAATCTTTCCCCATCCAGTCAGCGTATTCAGCCTTGGTCCAGCAAAAGCGGAGAACTCCCTCCACAGTCCTTCTGGGACCTGTTTCAGCGAATCTTGAACTCTAGAGTCGTAATTCTGTTACAGCCAGTCAGCTTCACGCGAATCGCATGGATAAGGTCACAAACTGTAAAGTGCGATAGAACTCTCTCGTTCGTAGCCGGAACTCCCCAGCTGAATTTCTTTTCAGTCACAAACTTGGGATCGACAACACTTCTGCATGAGATTTCAAATAGTTGATCTTTCTCGGCTATCTCGGCAGGATCATCGACAATCGTGTTATAGGAGTGACCTGTTGGGCCATGCCACCAGTTTGTACAGTCGTCCATATTGGCAATGTGTGATACAGTAGAATACGGGATAAGCGTTCGCCAGATTGTAGTTCCTAGTCAAAATTCAACTCAAGTAACTTAGAAGTGATGGAGTTCTGACCTGTGAATTGAATCTCATGCCCGGGAAACAAATGCTGTCTAACAACCGATCGGATACCATCACCACCTACGACCAAGTCTGCAACTGCTTCGCTACCATCCTCAAAAGTAAGGCGCACACCACCGATGCCAAGATCTTCGAGCGAGGCCAGTCGCTTACGCAACTGAATCATTCCTTTAGGAACTTGCGCTACAAGGGAACTTTGAAGCCGAGTTCTTCTCACACGTCGTGAGAAGTACCGAGGAGGAAGTGATGACTTCGGAGAAACACCAACAACCGCCCCTGTAAGTCCATTGCTAATTATCAAAATCTATATTAGAAATTGCTCACTTCTTGGAGATTAGAAAGTTGTACCGATGAATCGTCGAGGTAGCTAGATGACCTTTAACTCCATCTGCAGCACCAAGCAATTCAAGAACCTTCCAACAATTATATCCAATATTGATACCAGCTCCAACCTCCCGTAACTCCTGAGCTTGTTCATACAAGTTAACTTCAACGTTTGGGAGCGCTGATAATGCGATAGCGGTTCCAAGACCACCTGGCCCGCCCCCGATAATCGCTACTCGTAAGGTTTGTGGTGTAGCTGAAGGCATTGTTAATTATGAGATGGGTTTATAAAGCAATGTTCATAAAATATGTGACGATGTTGAGGGAACTTTAAAAGGTAGTATAGAAAGTGGCGTGGATAGGTGATGACGTGCTTATGCGACTTTAAAACGTGCTTTCGCCCAACCATTACCAATACTGAGTAATTCCTCAATGGCCTGATAAGCGATAATGAAATCAAGAGCGTATATTGTGCATACAGTGTAATTGAATTGAAGAGGGTATACCTCCTTGGCAGTCTAGATTCCGTCGCTTATCGTCAACATTTGACCTCAATGCACTCCTTATAGTAGCATGTGCATCTATCAGACACTGCTGGATAGCACTATTGATTGCATGCGACTATTTTCTTTCCACATCGATTTCAAAACAATGTGTCGGTATTTTCCTAGGCTTTCCATATCCATCCGCAACAATACAACAAGGCATTTTTTGGAATCGTGTTGTAATCCCGATTCTCCATGGAAGCCTTGAAATAAAGCTTTATAAAGGAATTGCTTCGAATGATAATCTCTAGTCGATGACTCCGTCGCACTCTTGTAGGGAGATGGTCGTCTATAGTGGTACAACGTCTTTGGAGGTGGTTATCTGCAATGTTTTCCTTCTTAGGACTTGTGCATTAACCCCTAGGACGTAATCCAGGTATTCAAACAGTTTCAAGCTTGGAAATATCGACAAAGGGTTCTAAGATAGAGGGATATCGCTTGCTGAGAAGAAATCTAGATGACTTGACGGCTACCAACTTTGGTTATGCTACAAATGTGCGCACTTTATTTGCTCTCTCGGAACGTGGAAATGTACTCACTCAATAACCTTATGTTAGAAAGCCACTATGTGGCATGGGCTATTCGATATACGGCACATAAACTTGAATGGCATAACCGGAAGAGATGCGTAACTCGGAGCTGATGTAAAACATGAATATCCGTAAAGAAGCATGAAAGAAAGAATTTCTGAACGGTTAACTAAATTCTGCGAAGACATGGATTCCTTAGAACAATGAAACTTGTACAGCAAATGACATTTTGCAGCAGTCTAGTTGGGTATTTGCTGAATAAGTATTGGCTCTGAATTCTCGGCTCTGGATAGGAACCGAAAGCCGTCCCGTCGTTGCTTTAAAGTTTTCGTGACACCCAAGACCAGTGTTTCGCGGATTTGATGGACTTGATGGACTTCCTTAACTCCGTAAGGCTTTAGTCAGCGGGAAGTGCGGCCACGTAGTCGCTGGTACAATACCCGTTTCCGTAATGTAGATACCTACGCTAAGCCAGTTACTAAAGTCCTGTTTGGTGGAGGCTATGCCCGGCGTCTAAAGCCTGATTGTGTTAAAGTTAAGTGACTGAAATTAAACTAAGCCACCACCTAAATCAAGCCAATTAATTTAGATACTGAAGCCAAGTCAGTTGTCAAATATGCCACGTGATCATATCACATTCCACACAGGGAAGTATTCCAGAAAAGGCAGCCTCTTCATTTAGCAACATAGTTCTTGCTGTGAAATTGAAAATTGGGTATTAGGAATAAGATGTGCTTCTTCTAGACTTAATAGTATTAATAAATTAGCTTGGAGGATAAAAACTACCTACCCTCTTTGGTTATGTTTAGCCTCGCATTGGCAACATGTAGAATTGCGCACTAAGTATGAACTACAATAATAGTAGTGTAAAAGTTAAGAAATAGGAAGTGAATTTTATGAATGATTGATACTATTGTTAATGCACTTGCTATGTGGAAATCTCAACGCATCCTTCTGGTGGCTTTGAAGAAGTATCACCATTGTATCGTACTCTCTTTTCGTACTCTTTTTCGTACTCTTTTTCGTACTCTCTTTCGTTCAAAATTCCTTGGTAAATCCAATTCTGAGGTGTCAGCCTGTCACACCACTGCCAAGACCTTGGAAACAGATGTGACTGTACTAGTAACACCGCCCTCTCCGTATACGAAAAAACCGGCGGATTCGTGCACGGACCACATCACCAAAACAATTAACTTACTAAATAACTATCAAATATAACGAGTTAACATTTTATAACTTCAGTTAGAGGCATTTCAAATGAAAGAAATATAATTTTGTTATATTTTATTTTATTTTTGTTAGGTGTTTTGGTGGATGTTTTGGTAGGGTAGAGTGTACCACAAACCGGCCGGTTATTTCGTACACGTAGAGACCGCCCCAAAGATTGCGCACACACAAGACTTTACATTCTTGTAACATGGCTTGGTTAGGCTCTAGTACAAGAAAATAGGAAGAAATAACAAGGCAATGTGAACTTTATGAGACTACAGCTACGCGTTATTATGCCTTGGCGCATTTCCGCGCTAAGTAGCTGTCACTTGTAGTTGTGGTGATTCTCGAACTGTGCCATTATATCTTGGCAAGCCACACCACAGTTCTATCAGCATCAAACAATCCTTAGTTCAGGAGACAAAAAGGTTAATGATAGTGCAACTCGCAGAAGCACATGTATCTCTCTCCTTAAAAATACCTAGAGAGAAAAATGAATGCCAACGTTTTTTAATATCAGATTGAAGGTCTACAGCACTTGGCAAAGACTGCCCTGCAGCTGCATAGGTCAACATAAAATAATAAAATTACAAACGTGAAAATTCCGACGACAACAGTTAAGAATCGGACTCACCGGAGAGGCCGGAAATAATAATCGTTCGGTTTGATCCTTCTACCTTCGTCCCGTACTCACCGGCCAAGGGATTTCTGAATGACCGAACGGAAAAGAACAGTAGCGTTTTGCAGCGAATCCGTCATACAAAAAGGTATGGCATTGCCTTCATATTCCGGAGCCCTTCTATTTATGAAAGAAATCGGAAAGTCCATTGTCCCTTGAAATAAGGTTTCGCATCAAGAACTTGGCACTCACGGTCCTCCTCTCGTATATCTCGCACATCTCCTCTTCAAGCACTGCCACTCACAAAAACCCACTTCTTCAAGGACCCCTTAAGAAGCCACTCGTAGCCCGCAACCACTCCTCGTCGCGCATCTTCGCACATTGCTACTTTCTTCGTCGTTTCTCCCGGCCTCTGCATCTTTATCCGACAGAATTTGCCTCGAAGCGGGATCTGCTCGTACTTTTCGTACAATTTTCAACATGCCTCCGAGAAGGTCCCATGTTAAGACCAGAACTGGTTGTTATCATTGCAAGCGTAAAAAGATTAAGGTATGTGCAGCCTTAGACATTTTACCGGAACTGTTGTCCGAATGTGTTCTGCGCGTTGAAGTATTTTTAGTGTCCTGCTAAACTTGGTGGAGTTATCTAAGAGTTGCGTGCTTCACGTGTCATGTCTTCCCCATTTCTTATGTCAATTCTGTAGCAATGAGGCGTCTACTGGCCAGGGAAATGCCAGTGCCTATCAGACAAGGCTGGTCTAGTCTTATCTCCATTCAAGAAGTCCTGATCATCGTGAATCTTTTCTTGCTAAAACAACTTATCCGAACTTAGACATTACGAGATACACGCTTGACGAAGCTAACTGCCCAAAATAGTGCGACGAAACAAAACCCATTTGCAAAAACTGTTGTCGATACAGGGCGGTATGCACATACAAACCTAATGAGGCGTCTATTTCCTTCACAAATGGGCTCGATGTTTTGGAACCCATCGACCTGGGAATGAATCCCAGAACAGAAAGCCCAGGTACATCATCGGCATCGGGCAACAATTGCAGTCCTAGTGCGGACGAAACCGCGATCCGAGAAAGTTCAATTTCCCTATTATCCTCATTGCTGAAAGATTCAAGGGGCACCGAGGGCGGCGAAGATACCTCTGACTTTTACATTCGAGATATTGAGCTGATGCATCATTACAAATCCCACACTATAATTGGACCCGTCCAAATCGATTTCGACATGGACAACTACTTTCGAGAGTGTGTACCCAAACTAGCCTTCAAACATCCGTTTCTCTTGCACAGCTTACTAGCTACAACCGCCTTACACATGCACCATCTGAATCCTGGAGACTCAGGCCTACTGCAGCTAGCCTTTAAACACCACCAGGTCTCACTTACATGCCAGCGTCGGGAGCTGGCAGCTTTGAATCAAAATAACTGTGAGGCGCTATTTATAACCTCCAGTTTCATCGTCATCGCCATTTCAGCATTTAGACGGATCCATGTCGCGAATTACTCGGATGGAGGACCCACACCTCTTGAACAAATGATCGAAGTTTTTGTCTTTAGACGTGGCAATTTCTTAATATCAAGAACTTGCGGTCATTGGCTTAAGCAAACAAAGCTAATGGCAATGATCCATCAATTCTCTATCGAAGGATATCTTAGCCGTGCGCATACCATTCTGGAACCACTTGAACAGCTAAAACGACGAATCAATTTAACTTACTCCTCTTGCGAAGAGATTGGGATGTATACGAGGACAATCGATGAACTGCACAAGTGGTACTATCACACTGTATGCGAAGGTGGAGATATCCTCACAGCGATGATCTGGCCGTGCCTTGTAGAGGATGATTACATTACTGCACTTCGAGAGCAACGTCCTATGGCCCTTGCCATTCTCGCTTTTTTCTGTGTTATGTTCAACAAGATCAATCAACTTTGGTGGTATGCTGGAACAGGAAAGGAACTGCTTATTTGGATCTCTCAACAACTGCCTAGCGATTGGCAGGCATCTATCGCTTGGGCAAGGGCGGAAGTTGGAATAAGTAGTGAGCAATACACTAGTCCTCCTATGGTAAGCACTTGAAAACGCTTCTCATATTCAAGTCTGTACCTCCTAGCAGAGGTGCTGAGTATCAACCCCCACCTATGTTGTCTACAATCGTTGCAGAGGGTCCCTCCCAGAGCGACAAACCCGCTTCTACCGGAACACATCCGCTACAAGCCATGATTTCTTTCTAAGATTCATTGTATTTGGAAGTATTTCCTAATTATTGAACTTAGTTTCATGCGCTTCCAGATTGGTGTGCAGGACTCCAATTGCCCACCACCGGCGACGCTCCCTCTGTACCCCTTGTCCGCAACAATGAACTCTCCTCCGCTAAGCCCACCCCGTCGGGTAGTGACGGAGAATCTTCCAATCACTGGGACCACAAACACTGAGCCTGCTGTGAGGGTGTTTACGGAAATCATCACGCCAGAGCCTCTTCTTGAAGGCACCGCGGCCAAATGCCCTGTCTACACTCATCAGACTGTACCTATCACCATCAACAATGAAACGTAAGTAGCCGATATTATCTACACGCAACTGGAAAAATTTAATGTTAACTTAAAACAGATATATCAATCCTCAATCACCAAGTTGGGAGCAGCTTGTCAATCACCAAGGAGTCAATATACAGTTCAATGATCTTGCGCCAGGGGCGAAGGTACCTATGGTAGCTTTAGCCGACTCAAGTCGATGGTATGCAGAACTAATTACGTGAAAGCACCGTACAACTTCAACAGATTATATGATCTTTTTGAAGGGAGATATCGTCCTAATCACCCCCGGCGAAGCTTTCGATGTAAGCACGGGGATTGGCAAGGTCAATGAGATGATATGTCGGCCAGGCGATACTGTAATGCAGAGAGGGACTCTTCATGCGTAAGTATTTATATTCCTGTCCTATTTCTTTCAATGCAGTGGCTCTAACGGTTTTGATAGATGGGAGAACCGTGGAACGGAATGGGCGAGATGGCTTGGTGTTGGAATACGAGCAGAGCCAGCTACTGTCAATACTACTGATGGTTCAAAGAAAGTCCTCAGTGACTGTTGGCTAGAGTGAAATACCAAGAGTGTGACATTGGGCTACAGAAAACCTTCGTTCCCTGTTTGAACATCTCATCTCGCTAGCACATAATTTACGGAAACTCGGCAGGAACATAACATTCTCTGTACTAAAACTTGTACTAGCTATCATTTCGAAACGACACCATTAGCTCATATAACGTATCGAAATCCTTTGTTCTCCTTGTCAGTCAAGTCCATAAATTCGATACCATGAACAGCGAATTGAGAACGATAGGCATCCATATTAGCATCCCTCTTCTTATTCTCCCATGTATTAAGCACATACATGACAGCGAGAATAAGAATAGAAGCAGCCCACAAGCCTAAAGTCGCATATTTGGCGTGAAAATAGTAAGGCTTATCCCGAAATATTTGCGGCCCGACCAGGTACGCAACGGCCATGGAAATGAACAGAATTACGTTCGTGGTGGTTTTCTTCGTCGTTCCAAGCACATTGGAAGAAACCATGGCAAGAACGAGATAGTATCCGATTGCACAACTTCCGATCATGAGGAAATAGGCAGCCAATTGGCCATTTCTGTCATATAGAGGACCTACATTTCCAAGACCTACAAGGAGGGCTGCAGCAAACATGGAGACCGTTTGAATTGCGATGGCTACTAAACAGCGTTGTCTTGTCTTGTCTGCGAGGAAACCCATTGAAAGCTGGAAGATAATTTGTAGCCCACCGCCAGGCATAGCTAGGAGAAGTGTTGTCTTGCTGTCAAATCCGAGGGATTTAATTAGAATGGAAGACAAAAGAACGAGACCGCCGGCTGGAATTTGGGAACAGAGAACGAAGAGGACATAAAGCCAAGTCTAAAATGTCAGATATCAACTGTTTCCAAGGAGAGGGACTTGCATACCCTAATATCGAGAAAAGCTTCTCGAACTTGATACCACTTGAATTGATGCGAACCAATTCCTTGATGGTTATCCCTGAGTCTCTCAACCGCGAATGGTTTCTCCTCTTCACTGAAAAACTTGGCGGATATGACAGAACCAGCCATGAAATACCACATCGCCGCTCCATAAACTACAGATACAAGACCCAAACATAATGCCATAATTCTCCAGCTTGCCATAGAGGCAGCTTTATTGTGCTCCTGGCCAGCAACACAACCATAAGCAATGAGGCCGCCAACAATCGTGGCAAGTCCATTGCACGAACTCCAAATAGCGACACGACTTCCGTGTTCATATTTTCGATACCACGCTGCGGTTATGAGAACAAATCCACAATTTACAACGGCTTCGAGTGTACCAAGGAATACTCGCTGTATCATGAGATCAGTGAAGTCGTGGCATGCAACCATTGTTGTTAATACCATTCCCCATAACACCATGCAAACAGCAATGTACTTGGATGGAGTGAAGTACTGAAGAAGACGATTATGAGGGACTAATGCCGCAATATATCCAAGGTAGTATATTGATCCTAACCACGAGTATTGACTTGTAGTAAGGTTTGTATCGATAAGTATCCCCATTACTGACGCATACGAAAGCCTGTTATTGCATCAGATTTGACGAGTATCAAGTCGATATATCGTAACTTACACACCCTTATCAATATATTGAAGGATATACAAACCACACAGCCACGGAAGTACATTAAGATCAATTTTGCGTAGGAGGCGTGCGTTTGTTATCTCATCCAAGTCGCCAGCTTCGACGGTCGCATACTGGAGAACCGCATCAGCTCCCTTTATCTTTTCAGCATAAACTGCATCATTAGTGATTGTTGCTATCCTATTCTCAATGACGTCTGTATCAACTGCCATTGCTGTACTGAGTTTCCTAGTCCTCTGATTGTTGCGACTCTGTCGGCTGAGTTTCGGGTGCTTGTCAAGAAGTCGGAGAGTGTAACACTCAATATAGTTCAGGAGTTTGCACTACATACGACTGCTGCAACCAGAGAATATTCAAATCCCACTTTCCATATCTTACTGTAGTTGACATTGGATAGATATGGGGTAAATCGGATCTCTTCCGTAACCCCTCATCTTATGTTCGTGATTCATGATAGATAAGACGACATGATTACGATAATCGGTAGATTTTCTGGATTCTCAACTCCAAAACACTTATTTCTAGCCGTGCAGCTATATCAACTTCCGCCTTTCATATCGCAATACTTGATGTGCTGTGAAATTGAGCATCTGGGATTTAGGTGCATAATGCTAACCGAGGGTGTCGCTAAATATCTACTGTGTCGTGTGTCGTAAGTGGTGAAGCTCTCCACGTGACCTTATTTTTGACAAGTTCGCGTTGTTGACGTGTTCCCTCTTCGACTCGACCATTGGACTCGAACAAGCAACACAATTATCATCTTGTTACCTTCTATCTCCACCAGTATTCACCGGACAGCGAATAAGCGAGCACACCATACATGAATCACAAGGAAAACCCTGATAAGAGTGGAATTCAGAGTTTAGAGTGAGTTTGGAGTGGAACTCGCAGAGTTTGGATTTGAACCCCGGGAGTTGAAGAACAATTTCGAGTCCAAGATTTGGAGCGCTAGATACATCTTGACAGCCCTACCACTTCAATCATTCCCCCTTCTTCTCACCTGTGCGTAACCGAGATCATTGAAATGATGAACGAGGTTATCCCACAAGAACCGGAAGGGCCGAGCTATTTGCGTTGCATTCTGCAGCAACGCATGTACAAGTTTAAAAGCAGTAACCTCTTTGTCCTCATACTCGACAACTTAGACACCGCACTCCCCACCGGCTGCCCTTCGTCCATCGAGTTAATCTTGTTCATCTTCACCGCCATGTTGCCCAAAGTATCAGCCAAATTCCACGAGGGCCCACCACCTAGGAACGCCTGTCATTGGGAGCGAGAAATACCGATTTCCCTCCAAATCAGCTTATCATTGTTACTTCAAGATGCTGAAGCCTAGCGATAGTTACTATGAAGTCGATCATTCCAACATTTAGGTATGAGAGATCTCAATGGCTTGGGAAAGTCCAAGCACAGTTTTGTGTATTGTCTCGGCATATGGACATCATCAATCACTACGGCTTAAAAGGGCCTTTGAAAGCGAGAAATTTCTCATGCATTTGAGATGCGAGTGGACTCGCAGCATTGTAGCAATTGTATGCAGGGCCTTCGGAGTACCAAGTGGTCACCTCTAAGGGTGTGCAGCTTTTCTGCACCTCTTCCCTTGAATGTTCTTATCAAAACTCTTATGCGTTGGCTATTTTCAGGAACTCAAGACAGCATCCGAATCTTGGTACCCGTCAACGCGGGTTTGTCGTCGCTAATTCAAATCCTAGAAGGGACCTCGTAAGTGGTTGAAGGGCAGGCAGGTGCAGGTTTTCGGTTCCCCATTTTATTTAAAAAGGGTACCACAATTCCCAACTTCTGAATACGTGGGTTCTTTTAATCGGGACGTCCAGTTAAAAGTAAGTTAATTGACCCATTGGCGCTTATTATGCTTGGATCATACTTCCCCGGTGACACGGTGATACCTCTAAGTTGGATGCTAGGATGTTACTTTTCTTAGTTGCATCATAATGCAGGTAAATTTATCTGAAACGGGGATGCGTCCGACTTGCAGAATCTCTTGAGATCGTTTGGGATTGTGGTCGCTAACCATAAGTGAATAAATGGTTTCTCGTAACTGAGTCATTTTTAATATTCAATTGGTTATCAGTTATTAACTACTAGATTCAAACCAACCGATTAGCTGTCAGAATGCTCTATGCTTCTGATTCCGATTCGGAACGACTATTCAACATGATATATATATGTCCAAGCGTCCAGTTCCCTATTTTTTCTGCATCAAATTGAACGGTCGGCTCTAGTGTTTCTATTCAAGTTTTATCCGCTTCCTTCATCAAGATGTACGAACCTGTGGACTCGGATGTCCTTGACAAAAATGAGGACACGTGCGGCAAGCTGCATCTACCGGTAGTAAGTGACAAAAGTCTCAGCTCTTAGAATCTCAAACGTTAACTCAGATGCAGAAAAGGTCTTTGGGGTTCCACCTCTATACAATCTGGCTAGTCACCTACAATGACTTGAAATCCATTATAGTACCACAATCTGCAGTTGGCATTTTTGGTGCCCTAGCTGGGTCGGCAGTGACAACAAACTCGACACCGGCCCTTCTTGATGTCTTGTCTAGAATTCCGTTGGTCGTATTATGGAATTGGCTCAACCTCCTTGTCTTCGACCTCGCCAACCAGAGACTCCCTAATTCCATAATCGAAGACCGCATCAATAAGCCTTGGCGACCAATTGCGCAAAATCGGATGTCCCCTGTTGAAGCACGTCGTCTCCTCCTCTTCGTTATTGCATTCATGTACATCGTCCTCTATTTCTTCTTTGGCGTAGTGAAAGAAGCAGCCGGTCTCACAATTCTCACGTATATGTACAACGATCTGAGCGGCGCGGACGAAAACTACATCGTGCGGAACCTCATAAATGCCGCTGGATTCATTTGTCATAGTGCTGGTGCAACTAAGGTAGCTGCTGGAAGAGATGAACAACTCAATGATCAAGGCGAAGTATGGATGTGCCTTATTGGCGCAGTTATTTTCTCCACGCTACAGGCTCAAGATTTGGCTGATATGGAGGGCGATGCTGAAAGAGGCCGCGGAACAATACCACTGGTACATGGGGAAACTGTGGGTCGGTGGTCAATAGCCATTCCAGTTGTTGCATGGTCCGTTTTCGGGCCTTGGTTTTGGGAACTGGGTGTCTTGGGATATCTTCCGACGGTCTTGATCGGCGGGCTTCTTACAGTCCGAGTCGTGACACTGAGAACTGTGGAGGCGGACAAAAAGACCTGGAATCTTTGGTGTCTGTGGATTGTCCTGGTCTACCTTCTTCCATTGCTCAGTGACTACACTGTCTTCCCGCGATTTTGGGCGGAGTACGTTGCGTCGCAGCGAAGCCTGTCTTAGACCGTATTATCCCAGGGACCTGCATTCACCTGGCTTATCTCACTTTGGAAAAAGTCGTGCTCTACAGCCTTCGGGCTTCACCGCTGATGTGCTCTTGTGTAGTTGCAGGGCCTGGATATATGTGAGAGTCGTCTTCTGGAAAAGACTACGGATGGTCTGGAAGTAAAGTTCGCGGGATCCTTACATCTAGAACTTTACTAGCTTGTTCCAGCGTCCAATGCAGATGCAGATGCAGATGAGTTGTCAAAACGCACAGTGGCTAGCAACCAATCAAGACTGCTAATTCGTGCCATCCCGCTCACATGTGCGCTTCTTTCCAAACTTTCTTTCTCTCTTTGCTTTAGTTTTATCTTCCATGGAAGTTCCAAATTCGAGTTAATTATTCCTTTTTGAGACGACATGTATCGGTACCCAGAGATCACTGTGCCTGCATATGCTTAGTTGGCTTTTACTTCCGTGGATGGAGAACAGTTAAATAGTCGTACGGGGCACGTCCCACCATATGCGAGCCGTTCCTTTCGAAAATTTGACAGCGCAGAGGCGCAGAGGCGCAGAGGTGCAGAGAACGTTTACCCCGCTACGCTATTGTGCCATTGAGACTGAATGGCTGAATGCTTGCGTCCCCACTGCGAAGATAATGTCGCCGAAGAAAATAACGGCCAAGGGGAATTATTTCTAGGGAGTTTTTTGCCTGATTGGCAAATCTTGGGGCTACCAACCAATAGGGTCTTGCACATTTGTGGCAGGTTCCTGAAATTATCGGGTGAGTGATTTGATACCCGCTTCTCTTGCAGACTGTACAACTACACTTCACGAGTTTGAAGTACCAGAAGAATATGTTCTCACGATTACCTGTTGCTCATTCACAGATATCATCTACTTCCTTCGTTGGAAATCTATTAGTGGTACATGACGTCTTTGGTAGAACTTGAGATCTGAAATATTCCCAATGGAACAACGCCCAGATTCTACCCGGAGAGGTTCAACACCTTTGAAAACATCGTCATTAAACACCAGCGTGGTCTCTTTTGGGATTTCGCTCGCGGCTGTGGGAGTTCTCTTCTGCATATTCTCGCTCCTATATGCACAAAAACACCCACAGTATCTTATTCTAAAGCTGTTAGCTTTCATTGGAATTGAGATTGTACGTACTTTATCAAATCCGGATCCTTCGCTTAATTCTAACAGCTTCTTTTGGTCAGTGTCTGCTTACAGCGCTCTACCGCCTTACACTCCACCCCCTTGCCAAGTACCCTGGGCCTATGTGGGCTGCCATTACTGATTGGTACAACATATACTACTGCTTATCCGGATATAGACACATACTATTCTACGATCTTCACCAACAATATGGCAAGCCTTCTCCTGTTACACAACCACACTATGGCGCTAACAGAAACCAGGCCCAATCGTCCGCTATGGCCCAAGCAGAATATCGATCAACACCAGCACAGCATTAAAAGATATCTACGGCGTACAAGCAAATACCCAAAAATCCAAAGTCTATAGCTCCTACGATCACTTCTTCGAAGTTGCCTCATCAGTAACCACCATCAACAAAAAAGCACACGCTTTTAAGCGACGCATCAACGTCCGAGCACTCTCAGTACAACATATCAAGGAATCCGAAGAATTGATATACAAGAACTTTCGAAAGCTTTGTTCATATTTGGTTGATGAAAATGCGAAGGGCAGATGGAGTGAGGGGAAAGATATGGCGAAGATGTTTAGTTATATGATAAGTGATATTATGGGTGATGTTACTTTCAGTCGAAATTGGGATGTCCAGGACAGTGAGAAGAATCGCTATATTCTCGACCTACTCGCTATTGGAGCATGTCTTATAAACCTTGTAAGAATTGTTCTCCAGTTTTCAGGACTTGAACTAGGAGAATCGCTGACGAGATCAAAGGCAGGACATATGCCGATGCTTTTGAAGTTGAAACTGCACACGATCTTCTTCCGAAAACTCATGCAAGGGACCTACGAGCTTAAAGATCTTTCAAAGGAGCAGTCAGACTGGCGTATCTCTCAAGGTGACTCCTTGCCACATCGTGATCTTTTCGGTGCTCTCATCGATGCTCGTGATCCTGAGACAGGACAACGTCTCTCGAATGAAGATTTAGTTGCCGAAGCGGGGATCTACATCGTTGCTGGTACCGATACAACGACTACCAGCTTAACATCAACGCTTTTCTATCTGCTACACTATCCAAGTGTTCTTGACAGACTCCAAAAGGATATTAGATTCATGTTTGCTGATGTAGAAGACATCAAGGTTGGAACTAATTTACAGTCATACCGCTACCTTTTCGCGTGTATTGATGAAGCAATGAGATTAAGTCCGGGCGTTGGAGCTGTTCTTCCTCGCGAAGTTTTATCTGGGGGGCTTATGGTCGACGGTACCTTCTTTCCAGAAGGTGTTGATGTTGCTGTCCCTTGCTATAGCCTTCACCATCACGAAGATCATTACAATGATCCGTTTACCTATGACCCTTCACGCTGGCTGGCTGAAGAAGGAACACCTGAAGATGAAGTGGCTCGTGCTCAGAGTGCTTTTTGTCCTTTTGGAGTTGGAAGAACGAGTTGTGCGGGGAAGAACTTGGCTTACCAGGAGATGGCAATTGTGATATCGAGAATGGTTTGGTTGTTTGATATGCGTCTTAAACCTGGGTCGAGATTGGGAGAGGGATACATTGGGCTCGGGAAGGGAAGAGAGAGGATGAATGAGTTTCAGACTAGAGATTGGTTTGTCGCTACTCAGGATGGTCCCATCGTCGAGTTCAGGTATAGGGGATAGTTTAATTTTAGATGTTTGGGAGGGTGCCTCTGGTATGTCGTATTCAAGTATTTAATATCTTAGATTTTATAACCAGGCCGACTAATTCAGTTGAATTTCGATATAATTCTTATAACTTGTGGGCACCTTAATACAGAAAGTTCCACAATTCAAATATCTATATCATCTCGGTTCATACAGACATCAGGATTTAACTAAGCCCCCTCCAACTTTGGTACAACTTTAACACTCTCAACCTGGGAACCACTTTCTTCATCACTCGCAATTTCCCCCTTCAGTAAATCCGGAACAATCCATGCAGCCCAAGTCGTAGTTGGAAAACTGGCCCAGAAGACAACGGCTGCCACGATAAGATTGATCAGAAGAGTGGCACTTTTTGAAGATCCCACAGCGTAAGAGAAAGTGCTCCCCAAACTTTCGCAGCTACGAAGGACACCGGTAGTCAACGCGAGGGTGTCGGAATGAGAGTCATAAGTTCCCAAGATCCAATATGCCCATACTCCGATTATCTCGTATACGATTCTAGAAGCACTACAGTCAGTACTCGGATGGGCTTTAGGTCAACGGGGCAAGGACGGGTTTGGTCCTGTATTCGCTACAGAATCTACTATCCATGGTTCTGCTCTTGGCTTGCAGATGTGTAGTGGAATTATGTCTGTCATTGGCTCTATCGCTGCTGGTATCTTGTGAGTCCAATTTCCTGCATGTTACTTGCAAAATTTACAAGAAAATGAATATTAACACTTTCAGGAACCAAAACGACTTTACACGCTTTGCAAAGAGAACCAGCCAAGTGACTTGGACTCAAGGAATATCTCTCAACTTCACAAGCGCATTCATTCATATTTCGGGTGTACTCGTCACTGCGAGCACTCAATCGAGTACGTGTTCTCTTTTCTAAATTTTGAATTATATTGACGCCTTCCAAGAATATGGCAAAGGGGCTGCACTTTGGGATCTGTGGGAGCTTTTCGTCGCAATGCAAGACCAACTTGGGTCGAAAGGCCGAGCAGCGATGTTCTTTCTAGCGGCGGCGTTCATAATCTCCCAATGCTCAATCAACGTACCTGGAATGTTCTAGCAGGTGGTCTTGATGTTGCATCTGTTCTACCTAAATACATCAATTTACGTCGTGGTGCATACCTTCTCGCTGCACTAAGTGTCCTCCCTAATCCCTGGCAACAATTAGCTTCTGGTTCTGTATTTCTGTCTGTTCTCTCGGCATACGCAGTGTTCTTGGGACCCATGGTCGGTCTACTCTGTGTCCGTTACTATATAATTCAGAGACGTGTATTTCATATTCCGGATTTATATGAAGGATCTTCGAAATCGATCTATTGGTATACTTATGGTATCAACTGGCGTACTGTTGTGGCTTGGGTTTGTGCTGTTATCCCCAGTATGCCTGGGTTTGTTCATTCTATTCATGGGGCTGGGGATATTGGCGAGGGTGCGACCCATATCTTCGATATCACGTTCATTCTTGGCTTCTTTCTTGGTTCGTTATCCTCGTTGCCTTCTGTCCGATATCTACTCATTTCTTTCCTAGCCGGGATATTTGCATATATTCTTCATTGGTTATTTCCCATCGAGTATCCAATGGAGAACTCTTCTGCCATGGAGCTACAGATGGAAAGCATTGATGGGGTTGACTTAGAGGTCCCCGGTAGAAACCAGAAAGAAAAGGACGTAGCTACTTATTCGACTGCTGAAACTTGAGCGAAAAGAAGTTGGGGCTGTGCAACCGATGGGCTATTTCTTCAGGAAAGGTATAAAATGCTAAGGGAGATTGATCCTGGCATCGTAGTAGCGCACACGGAGTAAGGCTACCCAGATACCTATAGTATCCCCCTGGATAAATGTAAATTCTATATTTAATACTTGGCGAAACTAGCTACTAATAGAGGAATTATAGTAGTATTTTATCTCCTGTAATTTTATATCTAAATATCTCTAATCGCTAATACTCTTAAAGTTAAGATAGATCTATAGATAACACCTTATTTTATAATTTATCACCTGTTTTTTAAAATCTTCCTTTATCTATTACATAATAACTAAAGAAGCGAGCTAATAGGATCAAATACTAATATAGAAATACTTTCTAGATACATAGTAATAAAGTTAAGAGAAAGAGTTTATTTTTTTTATACCTTCTACATAGAGACAGTAAATATTTAGTTCATTTAGAAGCTATCTAAGGTTTCTACAAATAATTTTTTATCCCTTTTATAACATAGCCAAGTCTGCCAAGCCACTTATTCATTTTTACCTTTAAACCGGGGGCGATACTGTAGGAGATAAACTGAACCCTAGTTAAAGGGATATTTTAGGACACTTTCCTTCTCCCAATGTAACCTCAAAAAATCCCGCTGCGGGAGTAACTAGGGTTCCCTGGCTTTTAGTTCTCGTCAGCCTCGCTTACGTGACATGGCCCCCCTTATCATTTCTGTGCCTTAAGCGAAAGTATATCTCACCGTTATTTACGCTATCGAGGTTCTTAAATACGGGATCATTCCTGGTATCACATGCTTTGTCCTTTACCGGTAGTTTGATTCTAAGGTACATTTGTGCTTCCTCCATATATGCCATCTTTTCCTTATCACCATTAACCGGCAGAATCACCATGACCTAGCTCCTCCTTCTCAACCTGCTGTGGCAGTGGCTCTGCAACAGTTCCCTCCATATTTCCCAAGTATTCTGCGAAGTTCGGTACACCCGACCTAGCCGTCATACCACCATCCACAACGAGCGTTGTAGCAATCATCAGTCTAGTCCAACTCTTGTCCATTAATCATAACTTACTAGCTCCAGTAACATACGAAGAATCATCACTTGCTAAGAACAAAACAGTCTTACCAACCTCGATCGGATCACAGCCTCTTCCTTGCGGAATGGACTCCAAATTAGCAAGCAATGGTGGATTATCTGCAAAGAGCTTGCTCATCGGCGTCTTATATCGTGGACAGACAGTATTAACTCCAATACCCTCCTTCGCATGACCCAGAGTCATAGCACGAGTAAGATTAATCACTCCCGCCTTCGAAGCATTATACGCGCAAAGTTCGTAGTCTCCAGAGAGACCACTCGTACTTCCGATATTGACAATGGTACCACCGCCATTCTTAACCATATGTGGAATCGGGTACTTCGAGAGGTAGAACGTTGCGTTCATATTAGTGTTGATCACACTTTGGAACTCGGGGATCGAAAGTTGTGTGATGGATGCTAGGGGTCCTGCTCATCTTGCACAGTTGAAGAGGACATCCAATCTGCTGTAGTAAGCGATGCATGCTTCGACTGCGGCTTCGCAAGCTGTTGGGTCGTTGATGTCGCATTTGTGGAAAGTGGCTTGTTCGTCACCGAGGGTTGCAAGAACGTCGCGTTCTTCGAGGTCGGCGCAGAAGACTTTGGCGCCTTCTGAGATGAAGGGTTTACTTGTTGCTAGGCCTAGACTAGATGTACTGCCTGTGATGAAAATGACTTTGTTGTTTAATCTTTGGGTTGTCATTGTGGTAAGTTGGTACGTTTGGTTTGCAAAGTAAGTTGAAGTTGCGAGATGTATGTCTGGTTTTTGCAGTGCCCGGTTGAGAAAAGAGGAGACTTTTGTAATAGAGGGGAAATAGCGATGATTCGAGAGATAATGAGTTATCGTAACACCGAGTCAATGTATGAAATGATACTTGTGGCACCGATTCAATGCGTGACTGCTGTTTTTGCATGACTGCAATTGGTAAACAATCGCTTACTTCCCAATCTCCCGATACAAAACAGCTTCGTGCTTAATCTTTATGGCTCTTCCAGCAAGTAAGAAAATTAAATCCGAAATAAATAATGGAGAGAGAATATCTAACTGGAGTCTGCCCCGTTTCAAAGCTTCAGGTTGTTTGTGCACTTCTTACTACGCCTCAACTAGCGAAGCCTGCCCATGATGCGCGTGAACTTAGATGCAGAGAATGTTACTCTGTCTTATTATTTTCTACAACAAACTATTAATTCAAGTCAAGTTACATTACTGTAGGACGCTTAGCATCATTTCCAAATTAATTACAGCTCAAAGCTACAAAATAAATTAACGCATTAATAGAAACATTGTTATTTATATATTTTGGTTGTCCCTGGATTCATAGCTTTAAATTATTTTGCGATTCTTCCCAGATGCAAACATTATTAGTACTTTAATAAATCATTCCGATTCCTTCATCATCGATCATATAAATCCAACAACTCCGTACCTCGAAATAGTACCTTCATCTCTCGCATGTAGCTACTGCACATACCAAGCCAAATCTAACGCCCCCCAAGAAAGTACCCACAAAACGCGACTTGCAACAAACACAAAAAACAGAGTTTAGTTCAGGATGTGGCGCCCCGATATTCTTTCCTTTACCTTACTGCACGTACAGTAATATTTCATTTATTACCTACCAGTGGGGCCAATCGTGCTAATGTACAGTTACGGCTTGGGGTACAGCTTGGGTACAGCTTAGCTTGGCGGTCTGAGTACAGTGTCTGGAAACTACCGGACGAGAGCAGTATCTTACAGATGCTACTTGTACTACTGTACAGAACGACGCACCTTGCGACAGCCCTAGCGTACTTACTAATGTAGCGGTGGAAATACCGGGGGCACGGATTAGGTATCCGAGGTATCCCATGTGGACATTGTACCTCTGTAGGGAAAATTTTGGTGAACGGCACGATTTTGTTGACAGGGACAATGCTGACTCTTGATGCCTGTGCTAGAGTATCCGAGCGGGGAAGAACTGGTTCAGAGCCGGTGCTACTACTAGTAGAACGTGGGGAAGGGAACCACTAAACTACCAGTTATGGTACCCCACTCCGAGTCTGGTAGATATTTAATAGCAAGTATATTTTCTTGTGGATGAGGTCGTAGTTTGATCCTGATCGTACAACTTCAATCATTCTTGATTTCAAGCCAGAGATTTATTTGATTTATTGATTTGATCGCTCTAACTCCCTGTCCTCGTTAGTCGCTTAAATTAGCGAACTCTCGCCTTCCCGCAAGAACAAACGGGGTCTTATCAAACCCAGCCACTCACTAAAACCTAAAATCCAGCAATATGCATACATTTAACCTCATCCAACCACCCCATCGCGAATTAACAGGAGGAGATCTCCTAGCCCAAAGCTTACGACAATTAAAAGTAACAACAGCATTCGGAATCCACGGAGGACATCTCGATGCTTTCCTCATGGGATGTGATCATATAGGAGTCAAACTCGTAGATACTCGACATGAATCTGTAGCCGTTCAAGCAGCTGAGGGGTATGCGAAAGTTAGTGGGAAGGTAGGGGTTTGTTTTGTTACTGCTAATAGTGGGTATGTTTCTCTCTCTTAAATTCTAAACTCTCCATCTTAAATCCAGATTTTTTGAAATACAGTTTTTTAAGTGAATGAAAGAAGAAGAAAAATAAAAGGCATCGCTAAGATGTGTAATCCAGTTTTTCAAATGGCCTCCCAGGACTAGCAACAGCCCTCGCAGACCGAAGTCCAATTTTCGTAATAACCAGTTCACCACCCCTCCGAGACGCCGAAACAAACTGTCTCCAAGGTTTTCTCGATCAAGTCGTAATCTCCAAACCCCTCACCAAATTCGCACATCGCTGTACATCACCCGAAGAAATCCCAAGACTAGTATCTCACGCCTTCCGAACAGCAAGTACAGGAACTCCAGGACCCGTATTGATTGATTTTCCAATCGAGGTATTGTTTACTCCTGTTCAACAAACTAGGATTTCTTGGGGTTCGATTACTATGTCTATGCCATATCCACCAGCACCGAATCCGGAAGCTATTGCAGAAGCTGTTAAGATTTGGAAGGTGGCGAAGAGACCGGTGATTGTTATTAGTACTGGTTGTAGAGGTACCGAAGCTAGTTCTCAACTCGTACGATTAGTAGAGATAACTCAAACACCTGTTTTCCAAAGTGGAAAGGGTTTTGGTTCTCTGCCTATTGAGCATAGTCTTCAAGCTGGATTAGCAGGACATTTAGCAAAACTTCCTTCTCTCAAGGAAGAAAGGCCTGATTTGATATTCTTGTTTGGTGTTAGGACTGGTATGTTTATGGCTGGGAGATCAGGGGCTATCTTACCGAATGACGGTTGTAAGATTGTTCAAGTTGATATCGATGGTTCGGAGATTGGAAGATCGAGTGCTGTTGATATTGGAATTATATCTGATATGACACAGGCACTGATTGCTTTCAACGAAGCAGTGAAAGTAAATCCTTTTAAAGCCCCGCAGGATTGGGTCAAATTGGCAACAAGTTTGAAAAATACGCCATCTCCGTATTTGAAAGACGAAAAGGTCATCAGTAATCGCATGAACCCTTACTTCGCGCTCAAAACCCTCTTCTCTTCACTCGAACCAGGGTGTATCCTTTCTATCGACGGAGGAGAATCCGGGTCTTGGGCAACAGATTTAACAGAAGTAGCACGACCATCAGCATCATTCTTCTCGGCTGGATACCTCGGCATGTTAGGAAACGGATTTGGATATTCACTGGGTGCAGCAGTAGCTGATCCAAGTCGACAAATTATTAATATTCAAGGGGATGGAAGTGCAGGGTTTCATTTCTCAGAGCTCGATACCTATGCAAGGCATAAACTCAATATTCTGACCGTAGTGGTGAATAATCATGTTTGGGGGATGTCTATTCATGGGCAAGAACTCGTATATGGTTCCAAGACTCCAGCTCGAGTTGTCAGTTCATTAAGTCCGGCTACGAAATTTGATGTTGTTGCAAAGGGATTCGGAAACGCAAGTGCGAGAGTGGATAAGCTGGAAGATATTGAGGAGGCAGTACGGAGACTTTCCAAAGTTGAGGGACCGGCTTGTATTGATTTGATTGTGTCTGATAAACCGACACATTTGGGTACTGTTGCTATGGTGGGTGATACAAACGAGCCGGATATGATTGTTGTGCCTTACTATGATAATATTCCACGGCCTTACTTCAAGTAGCTTTTACATATAGTATTATGAAAGCGGCTCTAAAACAGATCTATCATTTCATTCGGCGCTATATCAGCCAACACCTACTGTCGTATTTTGTTTATGTCCTGTTCGGCTAATACTCTACACAAAACCCCTGTAAACGATAGCTTCCTGCATTGATATGGCGTGGAGAGCTGATCGGCCAACGAAGACATGCTTAAGAAGCCTTGTGCGACCTGATCCGCAGCCCGGGTTACATTGTGGCTTTCTCTTTCTCGTCTGGACACGAGGAGTTCTCGAAGATTGGCTGGGATGGAGGAACAGCAGGCGTGTGTCCTCCCTCCAAGCCATCCGACTTCTTGATCCTTGGGGGCCAGCCTTACCTCCCGCACCCAACCTTCACCTTACAAAATGTTGTTCCTGAGGCTAGTTTTCATCAATACCATTTCACCACTCCTTTCCAATCATGGAGGTTTTTCGTCGCATTATTTGATCGAATTTGGAGCCGCGACACGTCTGTAGTGAGTCTATGCCACGAATCCAAGAGGACTTTTAGAAAGATTGTTAAGAAAAATCCACTCAATGGATAACGCATATCTGGAGGCGCAGACGACAGGGAAGAACCCAGAACTATGGGACAACGACGTTAGCTGGAACTGCAATTCTCTCCATATTGCCTAATACACCCGTCATACTACTCTTACCCCTATCTTTCCATTTCTACTTAAGACATCTCTAAACATTGCTGGGAATTCTGCCTCCACTTTAAGAGTTAAAACTAGACCGAGCCCTACAATCAATGTTTGCGCAGATCCCACCAGAAAGAAACTGAGGTGCTGTTAGGTGTATCAACAACCCTATCACTAATCTTGACGGCAGTAAACACTGCTGGTGTAGACTCATGGAAAATGAGGCCTCTCATCCCCAGCTTCCCATCAGGACCTATCGAAAACTCTACTGGACTCTGAGAACCATCACTACCAATGCCTCTTCTATACCTCAAAAGCCACTTCTCCTTGCCTTGGGGCGAGGGTCCAGCCACTCGCCAGTATCCAAAACACATGCTCGCTCAAAGGGCCGGAGAGAGGAAGGGGGTATCGATTCCTCGGGATCAGGTACAGGACAAAAGCAAATAACCCCCTGATACTTTCCGAAAATAAATATCGCCTAGAGTTGCCGCCCAATTTTGGTGTGGCGGGGAATATTTGTGAGGCGTATCATTAAATGCAGACGTGAAGCCTGGGGAAGCCTGAGCATGCTCTTGAGCACTAGAGAATCAACGGACCATTCGCCCGTAACGTTCCATGCCCAGCCAGGAAGCCTTTCAATAACAGAAGAGACGAATCGTGATTTTCTAGATTTACGTTGAGGCATTACTGCACATCCGTGGTCAAACTGATAGACGTTTATGTTCAGGTTATTACCGACTTACGATTTTGGGCGTCTTCATCGCTGTCTTCATCGCTTGACGAGATATACCACACATGATGATGAAACTTCCAGTGGTGCATAATTGACGTATCGTCAGATTCTGCAGAGCTCCTATCGTGAATCTTGACTCCCTCGAAGTAAGACACTAGCCCACCACAAGTCATAGATCCTGCTATTCTGAGCTTCCCATCATCCTCCATCGAAAGCCCAACTCCATTTTCAAAGCAATCGCTCAACGGCTTGGTTCGGTCGCCGATGCTGCCTCTCCATCTCATATCCCATTTCTGTCGACCCTCTGATGAGGGCCGAGGCCAATCGCCAGCGGCCAGTGGACAGCGTTCCTCAAATGCCTCGACCGTACGAAGTCCTAGTTCTCTTATGAATAATTGAGGGCTGAAGCGCATAGTTCCGTGTAAAGGCCCAAAGGTGAAAGTCGCCAATAACTGGCGCCCAGTATTTTGGTAGGATGCGTTAGCGAGGTGGATTACCAAGGCGAATTCTGACGACTCCGGGAAGCCAAAGGACTTCTGGAGATGGGCTGTATCGGTCATTGTCCAGTGGCCTGTAACACCCCAGGCCCATTGAGGAGGCTCCTCTATTGGGGTTGACCGCATCTCCTCTAGGCTCTGCGTCTGCCGCTTGAGACGTACTAGCCTCGGATATCTGTGTCCGGTGTCTCTTCGAGCGTGATCTTTTTGAATTTCCCCATTCCCTAATCTCTCGGTCAATTTCTTGAAAATCGTCACTATGGATCTCGTTGTCAAAGTCACTTTCTAAGTCCTCGGCCTCCACTTCCAATGGATCTGGGCTCTTAGGTTGCCGTGCTCTTTGCCATTCCTTATTATAATCGTCAAAGATAGTCCCGTCATAGGTGTAAATTAGACAACGTTCTTCCATCGGTAAATCATACCCATAGCCTATGTTTTTCTTCCAAGCCTGGAACAATTTCGCTTTTTCGTCTGGGGTATAGTCGTACAACATGGCATCATCGTGAGGGTGTAATTTCTTAGGAACGGCTGGAGCAGCTGGCGTTATAGAGGGTAATATCACACCCTCATTCGTACCCTCATTCTCAATTCACTGCTCAACAGTCTCATCGCTGTTGCCAATTCCACTCTGTTGTGCTGGTTGGGATGTGTTTCCTGTCGACGAAGTTGCGACAGAATGTCTCCTGGTGGCATATGTTCTGTTTCGTGTCGCAGGGGCTGCGGCAACGTTGGAGTCTTTCGGCGTAGCTAGTGGTGCCTTTGCAGATGTCGACCTAGGCCTCAAAGCCCGCTGTTTCTTGGGTTGCAGTGTTGGATTTTCATTGTCCTTGTCATTCCTATCCTTGAGCGTGTGCTTCGAGGGGTTGCCAGGGCAAGTGTCTCAAGGAGTACAGAGTTTCTCGGCTCCCCGCTTGTCTCGCGGATCTGCGCGTGGGAGGCATTGTCTGCATGATGGATGTGGTGTTGTAATTGAGAGGTCGTTGGATCACAGTGCGGGGAGGGTTTTCGACCCCGCACACTGTAACGCGACGCGTCAGAATATCACGACGTCGGTAATAGTCACATGACAGACCGCGGACCGATCCGTGCTCGACGGGAACCATGGGCTTGGAGTTACTGTACTGTACTGTATTGGCTTATTATCGAATCTATCCCTTGACAACGCTCCAGCACCTCTTCTAATGAGGCGGCTCTCCACGCTTGTACAGTACATACTCGACTAGGTACCTACTCATCTTACACTTACAGCCTTACAACTTCAGCACTCGGCGTCAACAACAACAACAACATCATCGTCATCATCATCATCATCTCCCCATGCATTCCGACCTTCCTTGTTCAACAATGCTTGTTCAACCACAGAATCCTCTGTCGTACCCTGATCCGAGAAAGCCGTCGTCGTGTGACTCGATTCGACAGGTGCCCGCATCTCTTATCAGTAGATTCAGGGATTTCTGATACAGGATGGATTCAGTATGGCAGGTCGTAGCTGGGATGGAGCTGGGATAGAGCTGTCAACCTTTTGATTGCTAAAACCTCCCAGCTCTTATCTCTTTCTTCCTAATGTTTGAGGCACCAGACGAGGTATTCCAGTAACAAGCATGCCCGGAGACGGGGGGGATGGACACGGGGAGAGCGAACGAACGATCTTGCCCTCTTGAGTGGCGAGCAGTGTTGCTGCAGCTGAAGGGACAAGGGAAGAAGTCATCCCACGGCGAAGAAGATGGCCGACTTGACTTGATTTTCTTCGTGTCTTCTCTTTTATATTGCACTTACCGTCACTTCATTATTCCTTCTCACTCCGACTGCACTTGAGATTGAGTCGAGACTCTTCCTTCTCTGGTGATTTCACGGTGCTACGTTTCCCATCCTCGTACTGTTGTGCGCAGTATATGTACAGCTTCTTCCAGAACCCATCATCATCCTCGTCGCACATTTCGCACGCACCCGCTTCGGCATCAGACAGCAAAGTGCACACAATGGAACCCCCCAAGGATCCCGGCGTCGCTGATGACAAAGGCTACAATAGTCATAGTCCTCCTCAGCATACGGGTGATATTGAAACACAAGATATAGGACTCGTCAATAAGGGAAACCCACTGTCGCGTTCGTTGCAAGGTCGCCACATGCAGATGATCGCTATCGGTATGTTGTTGATCACGTTGTGCACCACGCCATGAGGTGTCGCGCCTGGCTGCATTGCGTACTTCTCGAATGTTTCCATAACGCAGAATATTCTCTAATTAAATACCTTCTACTAGGTGGTGCAATTGGTGCTGGTTTGTTCGTTAGTTCTGGTAGTGCTCTGTCAACCGGTGGTCCCGGAAGCTTGGTATGAAGCTACTCTCTTTCCTACGCGACGACAAGACATTGGCGCATGCCGTCCAAGCAATGGTTCAATGCTTACTTTTCGACCCCAGGTCCTCGGTTATATTATCGTTGGCTCCATGCTTCTGTGCACCGTCCAAGCTCTTGCTGAACTTGCTGTCCTGTATCCTGTCAACGGCGCCTTCTACACTTATATTGTTCGCTTCGTTGATCCTTCGGTGTATGTTTCCATGCGCTATTCGGTTGTTGAGGCTAAGTGCTGATTTCTCCACAGTGGATTCGCCGTCGGTTGGGACTACGCGATCGGTTGGCTTACCATCTTACCCTTCGAATTGACGGCAGCTGGTATTACGATTCAGTTTTGGCGCACAGATATCAATGTTGGCGTTTGGATTTCTGTCTTCTTGGTCCTTCTATCCATTATTCAGATTTTTGGAGTGCGCGGTTACGGTGAAGGTACGTGGATATCCTCTAGTGTGCTCGCAGGATATATACTGACATTCCCAGTCGAATTCGTTCTTAGTATCATCAAGATCCTTGGCGTAGTTGGATTCATCATCCTAGGCATCATCATTGATTGTGGTGGGGTGGGACCACAAGGATATATCGGAGCCCATTACTGGCATGACCCTGGAGCATTCCACAATGGCTTCAAGGGCTTCTGTTCCGTCTTTGTTGTTTCTGCATTTGCATTTGGAGGCACAGAATTGGTCGGTCTTGCTGCTGCCGAAGCGGCCAATCCTCGCAAATCCGTCCCAGCTGCATCGAAGCAAGTCTTCTGGCGTATTGCCATCTTCTATGTTCTGTCCCTCTTTATTATTGGTCTGATCGTTCCCTCCGATGACCCTAACCTCCTCAACTCTTCCGGCGCAGACACCAAATACTCTCCTTTCGTTATTGCCATCAGGTTGGCTGAAATCAAAGCCCTCCCTTCTATTTTCAATGCTATCATCACAGGTACACAATTATCCTCTATTTGAATCCCCAGACAAGTCTTCGCTCTCAAATACCCCCAACCTTCGTTAATCAAGAAGTAAAACTAACAATCCTCCTTTAGTGTCCGTCATCTCCGTTGCAAATTCTTGCACCTTCGGCTCAACTCGCACAATGCAAGCCCTCGCTGAGCGCGGTATGGCACCCAAGTTCCTCGCCTATGTCGACAAACACGGTCGTCCAATCTGGGGTGTGGCAATTCAACTCTTGTTTGGCCTCCTCGCTTTCATTGGTGAGGCGAAGAACGAGTCCACTATCTTTAATTGGCTCCTATCGTTATCTGGTCTCTCTGACTTCTTCGTCTGGGGTACCATCTGCCTCGCGCACATCCGTTTCCGTCGCGGCTGGAAGATGCAAGGCCATTCTAAGGATGAACTTCCCTACCAGGCAGGCTTTGGGGTTATCGGCTCATACTACGGTCTTATTTTGAACAGTGTTTGTATGATCGCCACCTTCTATACTGCACTCTGGCCTGTTGGAGGTTCCCCAGATCCTAGCTCTTTCTTCCAATCCTATCTTGCGGCTCCTATCATTATTGCACTCTATATTGGGTGGAAATTGTGGACGCATTTTGGAAGAAAGGATCCTCTTACATTTTATATCCGCAGTCATGAGATGGATCTTACGTCCGGCATGCGTGCGCTTGTTCTGGATGATGATTTCGTGCCTGAGCAGCGGACGTTGAAAAACTTGCCACGTCGTTTCTTCCATGGCTTGTTTTAAAACATCATTTTAATTTTAGTTGATTGGGGATAGGATATGGAGGAAGAGGTCATTATTAATATGACTGAGAGCATTGTAGGGATACATCTTTTGCATATAGAATGTCTAAATATTGCCTATTTAAAATCAAGTCTTCCACATCTACAGGAGGACATCATGCTCACTCAACCCCTCGATTTGCTACGCCTCCGAAGTGCCGATATATTGACTACGTTAGACTGTTACAAAACAACAATAGCAGCATCAACTACAACTTCCAATTCTCCTACCTAAAAAAGCCTTATCTTTAAATTTACTTGTGGACAGACTCTATCACTACATCATTGGAAGGCTACGAAGCTGGCGATCCTTATTTTATTAACCCACGTTGCCCAGAACTCGGTTTCTAGGATAAATTAATATCCGCAATTTCTTTGTGCATGTGTTGCATATTACTGCATCGTTCATGAGTCAATTTAAACTCGTCATCATTCGTTGGGTTCTTATTTATAGAAGTCGGTGGTAGTATAATATTACTGTCTTTGACTGGTATTAAGGGTTAGATCTGCTGTCTTTATCTTAACATCTTACTAGTCTAATTCAGTCCTGATTTAAGCTAGGTATAGTCTATAAGAGATATGGTATAGTACCTTTCTATCTGCTCTAAAAATTCTAAAAGACATACGTCATTTTTTCTTCTAAGTCGTTTGAATAGTAAAATTTGGTATCTGGTATAAAAGTACAAGTAAATATGAACCACCAGTCACATCTCCCCGTATATAATACATACGATACAATCGCATCAAGAATATAAACTCTTAACACTCTTAACACTCCCACCCTCACGACTACCCCAACTACCCATTCTCCCTTTCCACTCATTCCGTTCAATAGTAACATTAACACTCTCCTTAACCTCAATCTGACCCAATGCAAATGAAGCTCCAGCACTTTGACCACCACTATACCCAACATAAAGATTCTCTCTACTCTCCCTCCCCTCCCTCCCTCTATCCCTCCTCTCCCTCCCATCCCTAACCATAACCCTCCCCAAAACACTCCCATTCCTCCCAAAAATACTCCCATTCCTCCCATGTCCGCTCCCCCCTCCTCCTCCTCCAGTAGATCCAAACTCCCCATTCATATTCCCACCCCCCTGAACAGTAGTAACAGTACCCAACTTATGACCCTTCCCCATAAAAGCAAAAGTCTCAAGCCCTGTTTCTTCTGATGGTGAATATTCTGCGAATACGATCGAGGACCGTGTTGTTGCGTATAGGAGGACGTCGAGCCAGCCGTTACATGCTATCATTGATCCGGCTATGCAGAAATAGGTTAGTGATACTTCGCGGCCTGCCATTGAGGCGGCTCGTCCTGCTGCTAGGGGTGTGGTGCATAGTGTGTAGATTAGGGGGTAGAGGAGCATCATTGGTGTTGAGCTTAGATTGGGGTCTGTGTTGGTTGTTTGTTGTTGTTGGTGGTGGTGATGGTTGTGGTTGTGGTTGTTGTTATGGTGATTGTGATTGTTATTGATGTTTATTGATTCGGGTTCTGATTCTGAGGAGAGAGGAAGTGTAGAATTAAAGGGCAGGAATCGGTTTAGGTGGATGAAGATTAGAATGTAGACGACGATTGTGGTGAAGATTGCGAGGAATATCCAGAAGTAGTGGAGCCAGAGACGATCTGTTTGATGGTCTTCGTTTATCCAACACTGTGATCAACGTTATTAATCAGTTCCAAATTGTAGTTCTGGGTTTGGGTTCAAAGGAGAGAAGATGTGGGTGGTATTTGAGGATTGGGAATGAATACATACCCAAGCTCCAGCTCGGACATAGAAATCTTGTCGATACATTGCTGGTCCGATAATCCCCAGTGCGTAAACAAATATCCAACATCCTGCTATACCGCAATAAAATGGTAAAGTGGGTAATCTGTACTGTCGAACCACACTCATATAAGTGTGTACGGCAATCGCTAGAATAAAAACACTACTAGCAAGATCACCAGTCGAAATAAACCAACCCTGGGCCCAACATTCCGAAGAACCAACTAAAATAGAATCCCTCGTCAAAGTAGCAAGATTGAGTGAAAAGGCGAGAGATTGTTGTATATCGGCTAACAATAAATTGTAAATCAAGAATAAAAATTGGTTTGTCGGCCGATGTTGAGTTTGAGCTCGAGCTGATTCTCCAGGTTGTGATTGTCGCTGCCAGGTTAATAAGCGATAGGAGAGGAATATGAAGAGGGAAAGTGAACAAATGAAGGATAATATGCCGAATGTTGTTACTGCTACTAAGCCCTGTGAGAGAACCTTTGGTAGTGGTGACAAAGTCACGGAATCCGGTGATAATGTCATTGCTGGCTGATGTGCGGCTGAAGGGAAGGGAAAGGAAAGGAGGGAGAGGGAGAGAGAGTGCCACGAGGGGGCTTTTCTTGTTTTGTTTTTTGTTCTAGAAAAGAGACTTTTTGGTTAGTACTTGTACTTGTCTCAGTTCTGTCAGCCAAGAGAAGAGGCCTACCCTACGTTGGGCACCCTACGAAGTTTCCATGAGAACTGAGACGACGACAGCCAGGGAATCGGCGTGTATTATGTGGTATGGCGGGCGGGCGTGCTGGCGTGCTAGAAGATCTCCTTCCTCGTTCGTGGCTGACATGGGTAAGTGCCATATTTAAACTTCGACACCATGCAAATAGCATGGAGTTCCCAGGGCGGGAATTAACCATTTCAATGAATTCAACCAATCAGATTGTTTTCTACGGAATAAACATTGTTTCTCTCCCTGTCTTCGAAGATCAAACTGGATGGACGACGGGATCAGACTCTAGGTTTGCCTAGGATTGGTGGAGACTTGAGATGGGGTTAAATGTGAGTTACGAAAGTTACGAAAATTATTTGGTGGTATCCCCGTGTTGAACCCTGCCGAGGTCTGTGAGAGTACCGGAGGATCTGCAAAAAGATCTGAGATTGGCAAAGACAAGCGACTCTTTCTTTTTTTGCTGGGGATTTAGGGAAGCTGAGAACCCATGTCTATGTATCAGCTAGGACAAGGGAATTTGGATAAACGATGAAATTTCATCTCGATAAGAGTCCTTGAATTTGAAATTCTGGTCTCGAAGATATAATTTCGTCCATGAAGAATGATGGGAGAAATACTCCGGACAAACCTTCTACCTAAATTCCGCCTAGTCGTACATAGACGGTTTGAAAAAGCTGCTTTAAGCTTTAGCTGGTGGAAACCATGGAAAGTGTGAAAAGTATAAACTTTCGACGACGACGCCACATAATGAGCCAAGAACAGCCTTTTTGGTCTAGAAAACTACGGACTAAACCTAAAAGACAGTTAACGCACCTTGCTGCGCATAACTCTTAAATTGAAATCCAAAATTCTAGAAGGATGTCTAAGCAGGACAAGGTCAGGCTCTGAAATCCAAAACAACCCTGACGAAGCACCGAAGGTTTATAAAGATTTATAAAGATTTATAAAAGATAACTAACTGTACAAAAGTTGTGTCTCTTCCCATTTTTGTAAATTGGTTTTGTCTGCTTGTCTGTAAGTAGTAAGAGGCGCTTTCTGTCCGCTTCTGCCCGGGCTGAAAGTACCCTCGTTTTGGCTTGGCGTCGTTTCATTGTCGTATTTTGTCCTTTTTTTTGACCTTCCTTGACTCGGTTGATTAGAGTAATAGGTGGACAACGGCGCTTATGGTTCTTGAGCATTGGGGACTTGGCATTCTACTGTTGTGCTTGACGGAGAGAAAGAAGGCTTGTGTCGAGGTTTAAAGCTCGGAGTTATCGAGGAGAAGAGACCGCACATATTGTTGGTGTTGTTGAACCTGGCTGTAGTTATGGACGGGCTGGCTAATGTCAAGGATGGTTCTTGTAAAAGTTGTACTGTAGAAAGAGGCTTGGAATTTGGTGGCTGCAGATACGGTGCCGGTAATTCTGCTTGTTACGGTAGTACCTCCGGTGGGGAAATATCACGTGGTAATCAGCATATTTCGTATCTGCTGGTCACATCTATTTCGATTTTCACTTTCTAAGTAATCTAAGACATTAGTTAGTTAAGTTAGGTTTTCGTCATTCTACCATACCTTTTACATTAATGATGGATTCGTATCATGTGAAACAGACAAACTAACGCCCCCTTTCGAGGCACTCGCTAAGTAATGCGATTACCGAGAAGTACCACCGAATGCAACCAACTGGATTTGGATGTCCTTTCACTAGCGAACTGGCGAACTGACATCGACTTTCCTGACAATTCTCCACTCCTTCCCAGGTATATGCGCCGGATCAACATATCCATCTGCAGACTGATGTAAACACTGCAAACAATGGCACCATGTCAGATAGTAAACCCCCGCCTTCACTCGTTCTCTCAAAAGCCTCCTTGTAGCGCTGAACAACATCAAAAACATTAGAAGAATTCTACAGAATGTCAGACAGATTTCAAATCCGAAAGGCTCCCATCGATGAATTTGCAAAAATCAAAGTTCTTTGCATTGGCGCAGGCATATCCGGAATTCTAAGCGGCATAAAGCTACCACAAAAGATCGAGAATCTAGAATTAGAAATCTATGAAAAGTCTACTGATATCGGTGGAACTTGGCTTGATAATCGTTATCCGGGAAGTAAGTTTATCATCAACTGGAACTCTATAAATTTCTGATCAGAACCTTGTTTTTAAAAAAAAAAAAACCATAACTGAATCAGTTGCGTGTGATATTCCGGCAGCTGCTTATCAGCTTTCTTTCGAAAGTTATCCTGGTTGGTCGAGATATTATGCACCTGGTGGTGAGATTCTTGAGTATTGGAAACGAGTTGCGGAGAAGTATGATGTTTATAAGTATATTACATTTACTGCTGAGGTTGTTGAAGCGAGATGGCATGAAGAGGAAGGAGTGTGGGTTGTGCAATTGAAAGATTCAAGAACTGGAAGAGTAAGTTTCCCATTTGAGTCACCAGTGTTGTAACTTCAACGATTGATAGTACACAGATCTGGTCAGACAGTGGCAATGTCTTGATTTCAGCAACTGGAATCCTCAACAAATGGGTTTGGCCTGAGATTCCTGGACTTAACGATTTCAAAGGCCATAAAGTCCATACGGCTAATTGGGATGATTCGTACGATGTGACTGGGAAGAATGTTGCATTAATTGGAGGTGGTTCATCTGGAATACAGCTTCTTCCCCAGATTCAGCCAAAGGTTGCACATTGTGATCATTATATGAAGGGTAGAACTTGGATAGCCTACCGAGAACCTGGGAGTGAAGTCCCTGGACTGAATCCGGAGAAGCTTGAAGATTGTAAGTTATATTCGCTTCTGTAGATTTCAAGCACTAAATTTATTTTATAGTTGATCACACGAAAGAAGATCTCGACAAGTGGGCCAGTGATCCAGACGAGTATTTAAAGTATCGCTGTGCAGTGGAGGATGCTCTCAATTCGGGGACAGACTTCATTGTCAATGGCACTGAATTACAGAAGCAAGCTCATGCGCTCTTTGACGAGAAAATGAAGACAAGACTGGCGAAGAAACCTGAAGTATACGACGCATTAATCCCTGATTTTCGTAAGTATCTAGCACCTTCCAGATATGCATAGTAGATAGAGTCTAACACTTCTGTAGCTCCTGGTTGCAGACGACTTACTCGTAAGTAACCATACAAATAGCTCGACTTCAAGCTGCTGATCATTCATTGCAGCTGGTCCTGGTTACTTAGATGCCATCGTTCAAGACAACGTAGAATTTATCCCTACCAAAATCGAAAAGATAACAGAGACCGGAATACAGACCATCGATGGCAAGCACCGTGCCGTTGACGTAATAATCTGCGCAACCGGTTTTGATACGTTCGTTTCCTAAAACCTGTTTTCAATTTTCAGAGTAACTTCTAACAATTCGACAGGGGCCTTAAACCACGCTTTCCAACGTATGGTCTCAACGGTGTCACACTGGGAGAAGTTTGGGACCCTACGCCTGAAGCATATCTTTCAATGTGTCCAGCAAAGATGCCACACTACTTTCTCTATCTAGGACCGAATGGAGGTCCTGGAACAGGAAGCACAATCATTTTACTTGAACAGGTAGCCGAATATATTTGCAAATCAGTTGCGAAGTTGCAGAGAGAAGGTTTGAAGAGTATGGTTGCGAAGTATGTGTTCTTTTTCTTTCCAGATCCGCATCCAAGCCTTCTGAGTATATGCTGACTAGGAAATCCCACGCAGAGAAGAACCAATTCATCAATTCGGCCAATACGTCGACACATACATGAAAGGCATTGTTTACGGCCTTGGGTGTCGTTCCTGGTTTAAGCGAGGACAAGAAGATGGACGAGTCGTTTTCGTTTATCCAGGTGGTTCTATGTCTGCTCTCCAAGCTTTTGAACACCCTCGCTGGGAAGACTTCTAATGGACTCGTGCAGAGACAAGTGATACGAGTTTGAATATGTGGGCTTGGTTGGGTGATGGAACGACGAAAGCTCAGAGGGCGGGGACTACTACTAGTGGGTATCTTAGAAACTTGATGTTCAAACCTACGGTTCCTGCTAAGGCTGGGAGAATGGAGGATGCCAAGGGTTTGCGGTTTGGAGATGCGGATACTAGTGAATCGGTAGTTCATAATGATGTGGAAAGTATGATTGACGAGGTAAACTCTGGAGAGACAACGGATGGGAAGAGGCAAAAAGTACCACCGATCAGTGGAGAAAGAGAAGGAATGTCCTCTGCAACTTTGGACTACGTAGAAGTTGACAATAGCCTTGAAGCAAAGATTGGTCTTGTAGCAGATACAGTTGCTTAAATCTAGGAAACACTTTTTCGGAGTAATGTTAATACTCCTTAAGCGTATCAGTTAATGTTTTATTCTAGGTAGCATTCTAAAAATTCATTATAAGGCTAGTTACTGTGAAAGAGAAGCTTCCTGGCGCTTGAACTTGATTTCGCAGTGAGCTTAGTGAAATTCATTGATTAGTGGTAGAAGAGCTCAGTCGAGCTCAGATACTGAAATCTGCTACTCTACGATGAAGCAGTGGATTAAGGAATGCATTAGCAATCATAGCTCCTCATGTCCCTACAGCCAAGCTGAATATCTATCTACTCATGTTATAGATGTTGGCGATACCAGCAGGATGCCATCGTTAAGGCTGACCAATGGATTCAAAGGAGTTTGGGTAGCGTTAAGCCATTGTTGGGGTCGAGTGTCACGAACCTTCGACAAACCTGGAGGAAAGACAACTTCAAATTCCCATTGACGATTTACTCAGACGTTTCATGATGCCATAGTTGTCACGCGGGTTAGGTTACCAATATCTCTGGATCGACTCTATGTATCATCCAAGATTCGAGTGATGATTGTCGGGCTGCATTAAAGATTAACTTGTTCGGGCATATTCGGGGGCCCAAAGCCTTGTCTGGTGTAACGAGAACAATATTCTGTTATCGTTCGCGCTAATTACAGAGTCCTGATCTCGTGTTGTTCTATTGCAGAGCAGCCTCAGAATCACAATAGGCGATCAAATTACCAGGCCCCCTCTCATGGCATTGATTGCGTCAAGTAGCAGTTCCCCTCCTTCTCCAAAGTTTAGTAGCTCATCTGTATCATCAACAACCCTTGAGTACGGATTTTGGCTCATACAGTTATACTGTCTGCACAAGTCGTACAACAAATCCAAGTTTCACGTAACCAGCTACTTGCGCCACTTCGAATTATATTTGGGGCTGTCCTCCGGGATATCAGTGCACACCTTCACAGATTAGTTGTAATATCGAAGCTGGACCCCCGTCGACGGATTACTTGTGCTCGCCTGCTGATTGTCTACCCGCCCGTGCCATTAATTATTCTACTCCTACTATTCAATCCACAGCTTCCATGACCTCGCTATATGCTATAGCTCTCAAGACTGGATATTTCAATTTTCGACTCTGCGATTTTTGGACTTGACTATGAAATCTTCACGGGCGATGTTTTAGTAACCGCATTTTCTACAGCAACTACATCCAGTAGCAGTTTCATAACTGCAACGGCTGCACCAACACGACGTTGACGATAGTTTATAAGAAGCTAGGAGAGTCAGCAGAGTCGGCTCCCTAAGCCACTAATTAAGTAGACTAGACTAACGTTTCAGGATTCTCGGTCTACTATTTAAGTAACTTTCTAGAAACGGAGAGCTAGAAAAGCCACCTTTTTAACCGAAATTGTAAGGTTCTTCTAGATAGTGGCTTTTCGGCTTCTTAGCTAGCTTTATCTTCTAGGCCAAAAGTACCTCTTAGTCCAGTTTTGAAAGTAGCTCGTCTAGTAAAATTACGAGGAGCCGGACTATCGTCAACGTTGCACCAGTGACTAGCTGTGCTGCCACCACCCAAGATCCTGCTGTATTTTCAACGACTCAAAGTACTAAGGATCTTAGAAGCTTTGGAACAAAGTTTATTGTGATTTCCTTTTGAGATTACAAAAAGAATTAGAGTTTATATTACATGCGTGTTATTTTGCTCCTCCGTCTAAGCGAGGTATTTATAATAGGGGTTAAGTGAACGACCGAAGATGAATGCACTAAGACCTGATATTATAACAGATAGAAACTTTTAGATCTATTGCTTTTTATTGTAGCTCGGCCTGTACGTAGTAAAGAGTTTTAACTAGCATTGATATTTTAAAAACATCGCAGAGGCTGCTGAACTAGCTTAACATATCCATCCCACCACAAGCACTTCCATTGTATGGTGCTCTATCAAGTCTCTCTTCGCTCTGCCAACTAAATAGGCATAATGGACATTGCAAGTATTGCGAGCACTATTTGCATACCATAACTGTTGCAAGAACTGTCGCAAGGTATGGAGATAATTGCGCCAATAATCGATCCTCATCAGCTATATAAGTCAGCCTTCCCAAGTAGCAACAGTCGGGTATCGATCGTATGTAGCTTTAAATTTTGTAATATATTCCCTCAATATCGACCCTTAAATCATGAGCCAAGTCTATAATGTATCCCAATAGTAATACAAGTCCCAGCATGTGTCCGTCCATCCGATACATCAATAACTCAAACAATGCGATCCATCAAGCCTCCGTACCTATCCCAAGCATTAGCATTCCAGCACCAAATTGGCCTGGAGCTCAAAGCACACTGTAAATGTTTAAAATATTCGCGCTAACTGCAACGTTGCATTAACTATAACTTAGTCAGAATGTGAATGGTAAATTATCTGAGGTCAAAGGTTTACTGATTTCAACTATTCCTCGCAAGACTTTGATGTGTGAATGTTTTTACAGTCATACGTAGAACAATGTGCGTTCATTTGCTGAGCTACCAAATCCCACTTCTCTGACTCCAGCAACTTAGGAGCCAAGCAAACTATCTGTAGTACGCATTAGATATTGCGTTGCTCACGCTAGATATCTTCATGCATCATCTGTCTCATGGCTAGAACTAATGACTTCCCAAAGATCCCCAGAAACTGTTTGATGTAGCACGAGCCCGGTAATATTCTTCTCTCAAAATTTTGACAGTGTTTCTCCGTCGCATGTCTCGCGTACCTCTCTTGAAAATCTTTCTTTGGGTACAGATCTCCTTCATAACTGGAAGTCTTCTCTTCCATGACTTGGTACTGAAGCCTGGTACTGTTACAATTGCATCGAGTAGTGCGTGGCACTCGTTGTTTGTGAAGTGGTAACCCGTCATTGTGATTGGTGCTGAAATATTTTGAAATTTTAGCGATTTGTTGTGAAGAGTGAAGTGTGAACTGGGTGGACTTGGTAGACTCGAGGTGCCCTTTTATAAGTGAAGTGATCGTTGCGTTGATCCACCTGTGTGCCTATGGGTTATTGTCAAAGACAATGGAAACAGTCAACATTTGTGAGAATCCTCACTTTGGTATCATTCGCTGAATTCTAGGAGATATTACACACTTATTCACTACAAGCAAGGTCAGTCAGTATCATGAAAAGAAAAACGGCCGTGAGCACTGACCATACGACAACTCCAATGGGAGTGAATTTATCCCTGGAAATGTTGAGTTGGTATCCAATGTGGCAGATCTATTCAAATTGTGAAGTGTACGAGTCTTGATTCCCGAGCTCCACAAGGTTTGATCATACAGTAACATATTCTTCGCAATACATCTTCCAGGTAAAACCTACACCCTTTGGATGAATAACTATCCTCAGTGCAAGTCATGTTCTCTATCCTTCCTCCCCACTCCCTTTCCTGCTCTGCCTTTTTGGAAAAAGGGGTATACAGCAAACAGAAGACCGATATCGAGCACAAGATGGACGATTGCAGGTAGAATGGACTTGAAGAGCAAAGCTCAACTGGCAAGAGATAGCCGGATGTACAAGGAAGCATGAGGAGAGCGCAATTCGATTCGATTCGAGAGGACTGATAGTAGACAAGGAGACATACACAGCTGAAAGCGCATGGATTCGAGAATCGCGAGTTGAATAGACAGACGAGACTGAAAGGTGAGGCTTATAGCCGATGAGCATTGCAGAGAACAGTGCGACTCTTACTTACCACAATTTAGTGTTGCTACCATGTAATATTATGCGACAAGCCTTCCTCAATTCTAACCAAATTGTTACGAGAAAAGTTCCGGGAAAGTATGGAGTCGCATTTGTCAATCTACAAGGTTATGCGATCTAAAGATGTGCAGGTCGTTACTGCCCATAATGGTGTCACTGCCACACGAACCATGAATGACGAGTTCTACACAGAGAAGGTAGGGACTAGACACTAAATCGGTGCTTCCCGATTCCCTTTTGAAAATATTCAAGATGTGTAACTTCGCTTTCTTCCAGTTCAACATCTACATCATCAAACATAGTCACACATTAGATTCCGTTACAACAACTTACCACTTACGTTGAACATACGCTATACCGACACAGTATCCTACATCAAGCATAATCCGGCACAAGATCCAGTTGAACGGACCAGTCCAGAATGGCCACATGGACAGAGCATGAGAATATGGCTCTAATAGATTGCTGGACTCGAGTGCATGATTGGAATGCAGGTGTCTCGCGTACGCAATTATATACGGAGGTGTCTAGAAATATACCCGGACTTCTTCAACTTCGACAAAAACTGCAGCTGGTCCCATTAAGGATTCCAATAAGAAATTACACATTCACGTCCATCGAAGCCAGAGTCCAATATGTATGTCAAATCTCAGTTCCATTTTGCCAAAGAGGAACCGTTTCTGACTGGCTAATTCTTCTAGATTGGCGGCCTATGGCTAGCAAATGCTATCCCGGCGTCGAGAGAACAGCTCCGGCGAGTGAAGCACAAAGAATGTTACCTGCTCATGAGAATAATGGCCGGGGACCGTAGAATAAACGTAGATCTTAGAGGATCAAACGCGGATGTTGAGGTTTGGGAGGAAATAGCCCAGTATTGGTCTATCATATGCGAGCAAGAAAAACTTGACCTCCGGGATAGATCAGATTATACAGTAGATTTTTGTAAGAGGACTTCTGACCAGGTTAGTCTATCATTTTACTGGCACATCTTAGTACTGAATCTGTGTAGCTTTTGAGCGAACACTATTGGCATGACATGTTACGCGACTTCCGCGACAGGACTCCGACACAATATCTTGAGAATGCCCACTGACCTGGCTAGCTGTGTGGGTCGGAGATGGGAAAAGAAGTTGTTAGAGACGGCCGTTCACCCGAATTGTGGCTGTAGGAATTGAAAAGAATTATAATTTGTCTCTACCCTTCGCTTTTGTTTGTCTAGCCGAATAATCAAGTCAAGTAGATTACCTAAGAGTCAGCGAACTTGACTCAGTTACTCAAGTGCTAAAGCTATCTACAGAATATACACACAAAAATTAAACATTATGATTCTGAGCCACTGAGCAAAAATGAATTGGTATTATAAATGAATGCGGATGATACATCTCACTTTGAACACCCTGAGACTCATTAGAACAAGGGCTAAATTCTCTATATTGATGGATTTCACTACAAAAAGTAGCAAAAGCCACTGTCACAAGGACCAAAAATCTTCAATGCAAGTGTAGTAACATAATATATAAGAACCGAACACATTCCAAACTAAACCTCGCTTAGCAAAACAATAGAGTATCAGTCCTCCCAAAATGCTACCTCGCTGCTCTCAACTATAGACACTAGAAGAAGATATAGTACTCATAGATTGTAAAGGTCGAGTACCCGACAATGAACCTGATCCTTCTCAAACATGGGCCGATACGATGACTCGACTTGCTATACGACGAAGAATCTCCCAAGGATGGTGTTGAACATAATGGAAAGTTGAGACTCTATACGAGGCATGGTTGTTAACTCGAGAAACAACTTTGAAATTTCTCGGAATGCAGAATGCGAGACCATCATTGATATTGATACTGCGCATTCTGAAAGAGGTTTTAGGAATTTCGTGTTTGGGATGAATGAGATTGCGAGGTATTTCTTTGAGAGTTGGGCTAAGGGGAGGGTTTGATGAGAGGGAACTTGGTAACTCGTCTAAACTACAAAGACGGGTACGGGCCTCGTATTGTTAATGATTACTTAAACAACGTATGAATCTGTTCCAGAACGAGTGAGTGAGTGAATTGAGGTAGATTTACAGATAATTTCAGCTACTTATTTAACCTAAGCAATTATCTTAATAACTTCAATACAATTTAGTAAGGGATCCATAAACTCGTCTACACAATCCCAATCTCATTCCCTTCTAAAACCAATAACCAAATAAACATATCGATTATAATATTTAACATTGAGCTAGGCGTAACTAATTCTGATTTCCAGAGGAAGAATCCTATGGATGGGTCGTATACTTCAAGTCAAAATCATCCTGGATTGATAAGTGGTTTTAAAAGAGATAGCAAGACTGTAGACAGTTGAGACTGAACTGAGATGATACTACACAGATTTTTGGTGGAAGAGAGTGTTCCTGACGTACAAATGTCGAAAAGGAAATTTCTCTTGCCTGGGATACAACTCTTTTTCAGTAACTGGAAATGAAATCGGTGGTTGTTGAAGAGACGAGGGAAAAGGGAGACTTTCTCTAACGAGTTTAGATGATTTGAAAGGGGTGTAGGCAGTGAACGGGTGGAATAGCTGACTTCAGAAAGGTAGATGTGAACTTGGAGAAAATGGACGCGGGAAAAGGTATTACTGGGAGTTTGGCAGGGACTTTAGGGGTGACTGGCACATCTGCAGCGCTGACTGGACAGGCTTCGGAGAGATATAAGAGATTTAGTAAAACTAAGCACTTTTTCCTAGTATGAAAATGTAGGTAAATGCCATGCATAGAATACGCTACCCAGCCAAAAAAGCCAAGATCGCTCAACGCTTAGCAAATTTAGCATGACCCTGACTCCCATGCCTATACCTATTCCTATGCCGCCGCCCATCAGTTACACCATCCGCAAAGCAAAGCAAAAGTAAACCCCTTCCGAGCGACTCCATTTTCATGCATTTCCCCAAAATAAATTCACCTCATTATCACATATCCTCGTCATGGCTCTCCTAACAGTCTTGCTGTGATATCCCCCATGTATGCTTCTTCAAGTTCGTAGTCTTGCCCCCCATTGTGGTCAATTTGTACATAGTTGAACGCATCTACGACTCGGTCGATGTCGAAGCCCATATTTACAAAGCGGTCGATAAGGTCTTTGTTGTACCCTTGGTATCTGCAACAGTGTTAGAAGAATGCTACATATATGATACTTGGCAGAACCACTCACCGTGCAGCTTGCTCCCTCAGCTCCTCCTCTCGAGACTTTTTGATTTGTGTTTTGTTAGCATTTGAAGAGACTTTTGGAGTCCAGGATGTGAATTGTGGTGCCCCCGCATGTTGGATGGCCCATTCTCTGGCGATGCGGTTGAACTCGTCGGGGTTCTTCATGAGCATACTGGCTACTTCTGCGTCCTGAGGATCCTTTGGCTCGGGCGTGCTGAGCAGCGATTGGAGGGAAATGAGGGCAGATCGGATGGTGAGGACCGGGGACCAAGCAGCACCGAGAGTATCGAGGCAGATAGCACCCTAAAAGAATTAGTTGAATTGTGCAGCGGTTGGAAGGTGGAATACGTACGGTCTGCGAGCTGACATTTGGATGCCAAAGCTTGGTGATGAAGAACATGACTGGTGGTTTGAAGGGATACTCATTTGGTATCTTGATGTCTACCTGGTATGTCCCACCCTCGTATGGAGTGTCTGGAGGTCCAGGAAACGAACCAACCAAATGCGTTAGATCATCCCCATACTTGGTTTTGACCGCAATTTTAGAATCCTTGTCTTCCTGTATATCTCTGAGCTCCTTCGCTATACGACGAAGACGATTCGAGGCCATGGTGGGGTTGGGACTCGGCGGGAACAGACTTTGAATGGCGATAGCGATGCGCTGATGATGATTGTCAAAGCGCAGAGAGTGAATGGGGACGTATTACAGTGGATGCTATGAGGTTGATGTGTAGATGGAGCGTGGGCAGGCACAAATGGTGCGGCTGGTGGTGGTGAGGCTTTCTTGTGCTATGTTGTCCTGAGTTGATGGTGGGGTCAAGGCGTGCGTGCAGTGTACTGTAGGCTGAATCGATATCTGCGGCGCAAGTCGATAGATAGATAGATAGACAGAAGGATATGGGGCCCTTTGCCTGACTATTATCTTGGGACACTGGGCGGTAGAAGTTGTGGAAGGTTGTACGTGTTCCAGTAGAAAGTTGTGCTTTGTTGACGTATGGAGGAGCCTCGAAGTTCACCACCCAGTTGGGCAGCCTTCCCAGTAATTGAATGGTTCCTGGTCCAATCGCCAGCTGTACCTAGCTCCATGACAATACATAGCGCCAGACAATAAAATAAGCCTGCGTCACATTACGGCTCACTTGTCTTTGGAATCACTTGAAAAGGAAGGTAGGTAATCTGTTGTTAAAATAGTGTTTTGCAAATATCATTCTATTTTCAGTGACTGAAATCAAGCCAGTGATTCGAGTCTTTCTTCTCTCTCTCTCTTGCTGCTTTTCGTCAATTGAGAGTGCTGCTTTTGCAGTCTGACATTTTCAGTGTCGTGTCACGTGCCTGGTCCAAAATTGGTCTGTGCCTTCGCGCTAAGGCATACCTACGCATCGCGCTGTCGCCTTCCGAAGCTCAAGGAAGCTGATGCCCATTACAAACAACCACAACTTGACCACCATCACAACAACTCCCACCATCCATCCCACAGTCTTGATCGGCTGTACACTTCAGATTACTCTCGTAATACCTGTAGGAGAGTGCATATTGCTCTGACGGCAAGATGGTAAGCAAGATGTTGATGCGCAGCTCCGTTCAATACTGACTCTGCATCCAGGGAAATCAACAGTCGGGCCTTGGAGGCGCAGGTCAAGGCGGAGACAACAAAGATGAGAAAGACAAGAAGGTATAGATGCTTCTGTCAACCCAGCTCTTTGCGGATGCTAATCTCCTGGTCAACAGAAGGATAAGCCCAAGTACGAGCCTCCGCCACGACCAACAACCCGCATTGGGCGTAAGAAGCGTAAGGCCGCTGGTCCCAATGCCGCAGCAAAACTTCCCGCAGTCTACCCTACCTCTCGATGCAAGCTGAGATACTTACGAATGCAACGAATTCACGATCACCTGCTCCTGGAGGAAGAATACGTCGAGAATCAAGAACGTCTACGGAAGGCAAAGGCTGCAAAGGAGGGTGGGCTTCCTGCGACAGCTGGAGGTGACTCCGATTCTATGGACAGAAATGCTGATGAGCGGGGACGAGTTGATGATATGAGAGGGAGTCCGATGGGTGTTGGTACTTTGGAAGAGATGATTGATGATGACCACGCGATTGTCTCAAGTACAACTGGCCCAGAGTACTACGTTTCTATCATGTCTTTCGTCGATAAGGACCTTTTGGAGCCCGGTGCGAGCGTACTGCTGCATCATAAGTCAGTATCGATCGTGGGTGTTTTGACGGACGATGCCGATCCATTAGTCACAGTGATGAAACTGGACAAGGCGCCAACCGAATCATACGCAGATATTGGTGGTTTGGAGACTCAGATTCAGGAAGTTCGAGAGTCTGTGGAGTTACCTCTCCTGCATCCCGAACTCTATGAGGAAATGGGTATCAAGCCCCCGAAGGGTGTTATTCTTTATGGTGCTCCAGGTACAGGAAAGACGCTACTTGCAAAGGCTGTTGCGAATCAGACAAGTGCAACGTTCCTGCGTATCGTGGGTAGTGAGTTGATTCAGAAGTACTTGGGTGATGGTCCACGTCTTGTCAGACAGCTTTTCCAGGTACGTACTTATTTTTGCTCATGCTGTATTGTATGCTAATTATTTGCAGGTTGCTGCTGAGAATGCACCTTCTATTGTCTTCATTGACGAGATTGACGCCATTGGTACAAAACGATACGAGTCTACGTCTGGAGGAGAGAGAGAAATTCAGAGAACCATGTTGGAACTCCTGAACCAGCTGGATGGTTTCGATGATCGTGGAGATGTTAAAGTCATTATGGCTACAAACAAGATCGATACACTAGACCCTGCTTTAATTCGACCTGGACGTATCGACCGAAAGATCCTCTTCGAGAACCCCGATCAACATACCAAGCGCAAGATCTTCACTCTGCATACTTCCAAGATGTCTTTGAATGAGGATGTTGAGCTTGAGGAGTTTATCACTCAAAAGGACGATCTTTCAGGTGCCGATATCAAGGCAATCTGCTCGGAAGCCGGTCTGATGGCTCTTCGTGAGAGAAGAATGCGGGTGCAGATGGCTGATTTCAGAGCGGCAAGGGAGCGGGTTCTAAAGACAAAGAGTGAGGGCGAGCCGGAAGGATTGTACTTGTAAGCTGGACGGAAATGGGATACATCATGAGATTACCAGCTAGAGCTTGCGTGCTTCCCTTCATGGGAGCTGTATTCTAGATCATAATGCATTTGGAACGATGGCAGTTGCCTGACTGCACTTTGTCTTGCATTATCTTGCTTTGCTATCTTTTTTCTGGCCAATAGGTGCAGATGCGTTACCCAAATCAAGAGACGATTGGATTGGACCTTGACGACCACCTACTTTGTCGGGCACACCGCTTCTCAAGCTGACATTCTGCCGCGTTCCACCATCAGTCTCACTACACTACGCGCCGCAGTAATCCAGCCTCTCAGCCTCCTACAATGGGCCTAAGTCTTGCGACGATGTTCCAGCAAAATGAAACTCTCATAAGAGTTCACGAAGTCACTACTAAAATACTGACGGAAATATAGGTCTCTGGAATCTAGGAAGATTTCTAATGAGCTAGCATCATGAGTGGACTGGAGGTCATTGGGACAGTTGCAAGCATTGCTCAGCTTGCTGGGACAGCATATACGCTCTCGAAAACGTTGTATGAGCTGGGCGATGCTATAACCAATGCTTCAGAAGAGTACGTTGCTTGAATCCCTCTAAAATTTGCATCGTAACTGACGCGTTTGCAAGCATCCGTTCTCTTGCCCACGACCTCTCCCTCTTCTCCCAATCGCTCGTGCAGCTCCAACGTCTCCTCGAACTCAACAAAGGCGCATATAATCTCGATATCTACATCCTCGTCGAGCGCATCATTCGAGAATGCAGTCTAATTCACGACAAGATCGCGAAACTAGTCCGCAAGCTCGGGAAAGATGGGATGAAGGCTAGGTTCAAATGGCTATACAAGGAGAAAAGGATCCGGGATCTCATGACGAAGTTGAGGGATATGAAGATTACGCTGTTAGGGATTTTGAATACTTTGCAGCTGGATTTGCAACTTACGCAGCTGAATATTTCGAGTGAGAGTAAGATTCAGAGGAGGACGACGGAAGGTGATGCTAGTTTGGAGTATTTGGAGTGGAAGAAATTGCAGGAGGAGAATGCGAAGGCGAATACACCGCCCAGTGCTCATGTGGGATTGAAGACGGATGAGATAGGCTTTGCAGTCACCAATATCAAGGCGTTTTCGCAAAATTCCTCGGTCACTCCAAACTCGGTTTCTACAGGGACTACAAAGGTTGCAAGTAGAGGAGTCGAAGATGATACTCGAAGCATCATGACAATGGAGACTTTCAAAACGGCGGTCTCCTCTTTACCACACGAGCCTGAAAATAATGAGGGGAAAGTAGATTTGTTTGGGGCTTGTGAACCGAGGGAAAAGGCGTGGAGGGTAGAGATGGCTGGGTTGGCGAGGGCCCATTTTGGTACGAGTGAGGGCGATGCTACAGCTTGGGCGGAGAGATTAGCTCTGCCTGAGGTACTAAGTAAGGTTTCTGGGGTACATGGAGATGGGGGCGTGAAGGTGGAGGAGGACGTTCGGGTGGATGCTGGAAAGGCGAATGTTGATCCTTGGACTGGTGAGTTTCAGAGCAACCTCAGGAGAGGGAAATCCCTATCACGAACACCTTCGGCAGAGGAACTTCAAGACATCGCATACCCGGCCTCGGCTCAGCTATTGTTTTGTCGGGAGGAGGAGGAGGAGGAGGAGCTAGTACAAAGTTGGGAGGCCTCGGTGAAAGACTTTTATTCGATAGAAGACCCAATGAGTGCCAACGGACTCCCAGATGAGCACGATACTGTGGCAAAATTTGGTTGCCGTGATGGTGATTCTGATGTGACAAATCCTCCTATCATTGAAGAGCTTATCGGTGGAACGCAACAAGAAAGTAGAGATCATCGGTCATGGCATCCTACTCAAGAAGATCAAAAGCTCTCTGATGTGGCTAGGATGATTGAAGGTATTGCTGAAGGAGATTATTCCCGCCGTCGTGCTTACCGTCGTCCTTACGTCGCCGATCCTAATAGTCGCACGGCAGCAGAAGCTGAGATGAGTCCATTGCCTTCTGACGACGACGAGTCCAAACTACAAGCTGCACCAGGCACTACGGGCTTACCCAGCACCAGGGGGCCTGGAGCGATAATGCGAAAGCGCAAGGCCAGAGAACTTCGAAGGAAGGCGGAACAAGAAGCACTAGAGAAGGAGCGAGCTGAGGATGAGGCACGACTAATTAGGCTAAAAGAAAGGATGAGTGTCAATCATGCAAAAGTTAGTTCGAGGAGAACCGAGGGTGAAGGGAGCGAACATAATGCAAGGCTTGGTTCTTCTCATTCTCGATCGAGGTTTCTAATGCTATCCACGTTAGAGAAAAAGAAAGCAAAGAAAAAGAAGAGTAAATGGATAGGATATACCTCAGATCATGAATACTCGGATGAAGACCAGTCTGCGAACAGGGCTACACCTCCACCTGCTGTTCCTTCAATATCTTATGGTGGAAGGCTGAGCAAAGAATCTTCTATACCTACTGAGGCCGACTTGAATATCACTAAACCAGTGCCTGCACAAGGGTTACCAGATATTCGCACTGCTTCTGAGGCGGCATCAGAGGACTGGTGCCCTCCACCTGCTCCTGAGATGAGCTTGCCGTTTATTGGATACACATTCAAGCGTTTTGAATCAAATCATTTGGATATGTCTCACGCGCCACAGAAGTCCTCTTTCGAATCATCTCCACCAGTTCCTCCTGAAGTGCGTGAGGAGTCTTCGCCGTTTATCAAATATACACCGAGCTACTATCAGCAATCACAGCCGGCTCCTACTCAGATCCCCAAAAATGAGCTCCCAATAAAACCTTCACGGCAACTAAACGAAGATGAACAACCTCCATTTCAAGGTTCACTCAACCCATACCACCGAGTCGGTCTCAGCGAGTCAAATCTCTCATACCAGCAGAGATCTAAATACCAGTTCGAGGCCGACAGTGAGGATGAAAACATGGATGACTATCTCCCTATTACTGATTATTATAACGCTGCTAATCGCGAACGACTGAAGGCTTTAGTGGGGGCAATTACAAGCACTAAGGAAGACATGAGTGGGACACAGGTTTTGGACAGAATTTCAGACAAGGCAAGTTTCTTATAGGGTATACGAGTTGTAGAATTGTACAAATTGCTAATATTTTTGCTAGACTGATAATTTAGATGACCAGCTAGGTGTAAGTAGAGTGAGATTTGACCGGCTTGGTGTCACACCCTCTGATGAAATTTATGTTTCTCAATCTGATACTGCACGATTTGACTTGAACGGCTTTCAATTTGCAAATCCGAACGATGGCGATATAGAGGATCAAGAATCGTCTCATGAGGATGAGGCGGACGATGAGGAGGATACACCAGATGCTAATGTAGAGAAAAGAATAGTCCGAGAGGCCTCCTCAGACGCTGATACACAGCCAATATCAGCAAAAGAAGCTAACCAGTTTCTCATTGCTCAGCCTTCTTTCCCTTCCGATGTTCAACTCGCCAGACTCTGGTGGCAAGCATATGCCAAGTTGGATAATGGTCCCGGCAGGGCACGTTGCATTGAGTACAAATACTTTAAATTCATGCAGTTCGAATATCCTGTGCAAGACTTGACCGACGATGGCGAATGGGCGACGAAGACAACGGAGATGGCCGAGAAAATTAATAATCTACAAATTCTTATGCGAAATTCTCCAGTCCCTCAACACGCTGAACTGGCGAAGTGTTTATTGAATGTCGACGAGATTATGAAAGTCATGAAGACAGTTGAAGGCACGCTAGGATACAACACGGCAGCACTAGGATGGTACAGCATATGTGCTGTTGTGATTGTAAGTAAATCTAAGCTCTCAATTTTGGGCCTCTTACTAAAGCCACCAGAAAATCCTGGGCTCCCGACCAACAGAAGAATCTACGCTCAGCCAAATCGCCGAAGTTGCTGGACTAGTCGCTCGGTACGCTGTGATGGAAAATATCTACCATCAATGGCAAGGAATGACTTTGAAGAAAGAGTACGAAGAGTCGCTGATAGATCTTTGTCTTCGCATTTTCAAATATCTCGTCAAGGCTTTCTATGTATGGCGGTCTAAAACCCTGTCAGATAGCTACAGGGACGAGTTGAAGGTCTTGTTTGACGGCATTCAAGAGGCTGATCAGAAATGTCGCACTTTCCGTGTTATTGTGGAGACTAATGCAAGTACAACGAAGGAAGTCCCGGATGTCTTGGGGTCTGATGACGACAATTGGGATTCTGATGATGGAGTTTCGACTCCCACAGACTCGGTTGACAGAATAGAGTTGCCTGGTCTCACCTCGACCGTTTCCTCTTAGGAAAGTAATTTGGGAATTTTTTTATTTCTGAATACCCCTTAAGCATTCTTGTCATGAGAGACACATAATTTCTTCATCAGCGCTTGCAGAGTGGCTTGACAAGAATCATCTCTAAATCTATAATACCACCGTATACAAAGGGGAATCAGCTCTTCAAGATAATGTCCGCCGCCTGCTCAGCCATGGCGTAGAGACAAGCTTGTATCGGCGCAGATATTGGTGGTGAAGGAACCACACTTGCATCCACAACTCTAAGTCCATCCACGCCCATGACTCGCAACTCACTATCCACAACCTTTCCCATCGATGCTGTTCCTCCGTGGTGGTGAATGCTCCTGGGAAAAGAATTAGCATTGATGTCTGCGGGGTTTTATGAGGTTTTATAGGGTTTATACGTACTGATAACTGTTTGCCATGAAATTATCAATCTCTAAGTCACTAGATGTCGAAGTAAGGGGTTTATAGCCTTCTGATACCGTCTGACCAACTACCATTTCCTTCCCTGCTTTCGTCTCAGTCAAGACCTTAGTTAACATTCTTACTCCTTCTCGGATTCTACAACGGTCTGCTTCCGTAGAATAGTAATTTGGATCGATAACAGGGGCATCTTCTGGATTGGTTGAAGATAGTGTGATTGTTCCTCTGGATGTAGGCAAGAGTCCCATAACCAGAGTCTGAACATGACTACCATCCATTTCGATCTTCGGATTCGCCAGACTAAATCCAACATATTGCATCACAGTCCAAGTATGACATCTATCCTTCCTCAACAGCGATTCTTCTCCTACTCCAGTTCCCACACCATTCTCCCTATCAATCTTCAAAGCAGCTTCTAATCCCTCCCTCGATGCATCTTGAGAAACAAACCAATCAATAGGATTCCCCATCTGAAAACTCGGGTCCTTCCATTCGGGACTCCCCAAACTAGCACCAAGTTCCCTGTATCTCTCACTAAGTCTCCAATACTGACGAAGCGAAATATGATCCCAGTGATTCTTTCCAACTTCCTGATTCTCAACTTCTAATTTAATTTCATGTCGTTCTAATTCTTGTTTTGGACCGATACCTGAAAGAAGAAGGATCTTAGGCGTTTGAAGTGATCCGGCACTGAGGATTATTTCTTTTCGACAATGGTATATCGCTCCGTCTGCTAATTCTACACTCGTGGCTCGTTTCCTATCGTTATCTCCAGAAGAAGTGAAAAGAACGCGTTTTACCATTTTCCCAGTTAATAGTTCTACCCCATCTAATGAATAAACCATACTAGCACTAACTCTCTGTCCTTCCCTTCTAGCTTCAACCTGTTCAGAAATTCCTAACGGAGATCCAGAATTCAAATCTGGAAGTTGTTGTATGCCTACTTCTTTCCATGCCTCTAGATACGGTTCTCGAAGGGCGTATTTTCGACCGGATGTTGATACTGATACTGTGGGTATTGGTCCATTGTAACCATGGTTTTGAGGGTCTCGATCTGGGGGTGAGTGGTAGGATTCTGTGGACCGGAAGTAGGGGAGGAGGCCTGCGTAACTCCAGTTGGATGATGAGGAGAGGGTTGCCCAGTCATCATAGTCTTTTGAATCGCCGCGACTCCATACGCCTTTCAAAAGCCAAAGCTTTAGCATCAAAAAACCAAACCACACGGAAAATACTCGTCTTCTACTACATCTCGCCCAAAACAAAACCAGCAAAAACATCATCCTCTTAGATCCTACCCAAAAATGAAGAAGTACTGTACAAAAGAAGAAAATGGAAAAAAGAGAGAGAAAAAAACACTAACCCCAATTAGTAACACTCCCACCTCCGACAGCTTTCCCCGCACCAATATACTCTCTCTTCCCACCAAGATATTTCTGAGGCTCCGTACTAAAATTCCAATCTAATTCTGTAGTACGGAGTAATGCTGCCGTTAAGGGTGTTGGTACCAAGGGATGTGTTGATCCGTTATCTTTTCCCGCTTCCACTAGGAGGATCTTGGAATCCGGGGAGAGGGTTTTGAGGCGTGAGGAGAGGACTGTTCCTGAGATTCCGGCGCCGAGGATGATGTAGTCGTATGTGTTTTCTTGTTCCATTTTTGTCGGGGGGTTTATGTAGGGGGGTTGGGGAATTTCTTTTAGAAGAGAAGTGGCTGAGGTTAGGGTGGGATTGGGATGTGGAGGAGTGGGAGTATGGAGTGTTTTTTGTAGAACTTATCTATGTGTGATGATGGTTGTGGTTGTTCGGAGTAAATGAGTAAGCACCAAAACAGTGCTTATTTCCGATATGGGTCCCTTCCTGGATTTAGTTACGAGGAATCTCTTCTGATTGGAGGGTAACGGGGAAATATCATGTGATTCTTTTGGTGCTGCGTGGTACAGGCAGGGTTGTTCTGTAGAAAAGGCAAAGGTATATGTTGCTTTATTTGAAAGGTCATGGTCTTGGGTTTTTTTGGAGTTTCTTAAATATAGCATTTATTATGATGAGTTTATTGTCATGAGATAGCAGTACTGTATGTACATACCCTCGTCGCTTAAGCCTTCCCAAAATTTCCCTCTACTTCCGACTGATTATTCTGGAGATTTAGCAGTTCTTCTAAGTCGTATCATCGGTTTTATGCTCGTGAGTTTCAAGCTGCTGGTGAAACTGGCAAAGCACCATTTAGCCCTTCTGCTCTTGGATTAACTGGTAAAGCTCCCGGTACTGGCATATCTTCCAGTGGAACATTCACAAATCCTGCTTCTTCATCAGGAACAACAGCAGCTGTTTGGGGTATTATTATAAGTCCCGTCTGTCCTCTAATTAGAATATTTCTAGCGTTTCGTCTAGCTAATATTCTTGATCTTCTATGATTCCGACATTCCATTATTAGACGTGTTGCAACCATAATGCATAAGAGTCCTACTGGGGTTCCAAGTATCAAATAAAGCACCCAGTGCAATGTGACGACTTTTGGTGTATCCATTTGAGCTATTGTATTTCTGTTATGTGGTTAGAAGTTTTTGTTTTGGTATTTTTGAAGAAGAGTGGAGATGGTACCTGAGTATTACTAGATAGTTGGGAGCACACGTTTATTTTAAAATAGTTGAAATGTAGCTGTGTTTATGGAAAGCTTTCAAGGTCTTTTGTAGTTTTCTTGATTCCTCTACAGAAGGGACTTCTAGTATTGCAGTCGTTGAATGAATGTAAGTAACGAGCTTGTAGGTAAAGGGCTGGTTAGGATGAAGTGTACAATCGTGACAACAGTGGTTTGATAATTATGCTTTTTGTAAGTAGTGCAGTTTAAATAAAAACTGCCATTTTTATCTGAAGTTCTGAATCTTAAGAAAGAAGCTAAGTATAATGTTTTCGCGGCTAAATACTCTAGCCTCGTAGGTGTAAAGCTGGCGGCGGAACTGGTAATAAGCTATTTGGTGCTTCTGCTCTCCGGCCAACTGGTAAAACCCCCTGAGCCGGTATATCTCTGAGCGAAATATCCATGAATCCTGCCTCTTCATCCAATATCGCTGATGGTGCATATCGAACTCCAGCTGTAATAGTAAGCCTTGGAGGAAGTATTACCAGACCTGTTTTTCCTCTGATTAAGACATTTCTTGCCTCTCTTCTGGCTATACTACGCTCCGATGCTCTAGCTATCAAAGACACAACCGCTATCAGAAAACACCCACCCAGGAATACTCCAAGCCCTAGACCAATGAACTCGGCGTCCGCCTTTGTGACCATTGCAGCTATTTCAAATATCTTAATTTGTTAGAATTTTACTTTTGTTGTGCTAAATGAGAGGAAGGAGAGTACCTAAGGTATGAATGTGTTGGTAAGATTACACTTTCGCTTTTTAGTAGATAGATAGAGTATACTTGTCTTGATGATGATCTGGTAGTGCCCTTTGCTCTCAGAGTTCCTTGTGGAAGGGCTGTTTGGCTTTGTAGTTGTCCGATGAGTGTTATTAAATAGTTAGTTACGAAGAAATACAAAGACAAGATGAAAGTAATATAACGTCAATAATTAAAGATCTTTACTTTAAGCAAAGTAGTTCAGATTAGAATTACAGTCTATTTAAATAGCTTATGTTCAAATAAGGAAGCTAAGTACATTGATTTCGCCGCTAAGTACAATAGCGCTCTCTAGTTGTGGTGTAGAAAAGCCCGAAGACTACAGGCTATCACACTAACACACGCTGATCGTTTTCTCTAATTTTCATGCTTAATGTAATAGTTTCTTCTGCTTCTGACTTCCTCCTAGATAGCCTCCTTTTCAGTACTTAGAAGTGTTACTAAATCGGTGGTGGAATTGGTAAAGTACTTATATCTCCTTCCCCTGGTAAATCGTCTAATGGAAGTTCCTCAGACTCTGATTCTTCAATCAATCCTACTTCTAGAGAAGCTAGAGTTCTAGTTGTCATCTGAACTATAAGGCGTGTCTTCCCTCTTTTTAGCACATTAACTGCGGCTTTTCACCTCCATATTCGTGTTTGCCACCACAATGCGATGGAAAGGCACAAAAGAGCAAACCAGCAAATTTCACCAATGAAGTCTCCTGTATTTATTGTTCTTTAGACGTCGTCAACTTCTTGCGCTTCCCTTCAAAATGTTGGCGCCATGGTAACTAATCAAGTTATTAGTCTTTTTTTTCTGTGTTATTAGAAATAGTGGAGACAGTTACCTAAAGTGTGCTTTCCTAAGTAGACATGTTTTTGAGAATATATTTGCTAGATTTGCCTTTGAGAAAGACTGATGACGATTTCTCTTATAGTCCTCTAATTCCTGTCTGAAGAGTGCAACAGGGAATTTTGGTGTCACAGTTGCCGACTAAAGCTATTTGAAGACTTGGCCTGGAATAGTAATGGCAGATACAGTATGTGAATTACGAGCTAAGTGAAATTCCAGAGACTCTGAACCAGCAACTCTGAGGTGTCTTCAATTTAAAATCAATGTCGCCCGGGCGACTTAGAGCCAGAAGATCATGATGATATCGTCCTACTATAATGTCAAGAATAGAAAGTTAGCCACAAAAATGAATGTGGAGGAAAGTGATGTATCTATAGCTCCAAAGGTAGATAGAAGCTTGTAGCAATCATGGTTCATGCCTTTGATACAGATACAAGTTAAACACGTCATGTTGAGATTCTGGGGATCACCACGGCAGTGGTGATAGAAAAGTCTCTGGATAATTTCATATGGGTATTGATGCAGTGAATAGATAAGGAGGAACCATATATCTATTGAAATACAAAGTTTCCTGTCACATACGACCATAGACTGAGGAGAACTGGGCATCCCGTCCGCTCTGCCATACATAAGCCTCAGATCGGTAGATTAGTAGTTGGGTGGGTGACCACCAGCGAATACCTACTGTTGTATGTTTTTTGGAATTTTTGTTTCACTATTGTGTTTTAGCAATTTTTTGTAGAGAAGTGGATTTTCATGTCAGAAAGTTTCTTGTTCGGTCAATTCATAGTTTCATTTTTGATAAATGTTTTAGCATGGTAGCTAGCTCTTTTCACTTTTTGTATGTCCACGTATGTTTTGATGTGCTTCGTTGTGAATACCAGGTAATTAATGCTAAAAGGTGCTTAGAGGTAATATTCTAGATGTAGTATGGAGGGGACCATTTGAAGCCATGAGATAGTTTATGCAGCAGATGATAGGCGTAGCAGATTTGTTATACGCGCGAGAGATTATTATTTATCAAGGCTTACAACGCTTTGCATCGAAACCGTTCCTTAACTCCCGTTTTCAACAAATACATAATATTATACATGACGGAAATCATTTCCATCCAGATTCCATTTCGACATGGCCTTCATTTGCGGATGTACAGGTCTTTCTTCCGAAACTATAACAGGCTCGAGTGACTGTAGACCTGTGTCTTCGTCTGTCGTGCCTGTTTTGCTGGGGCCTCCATAGATTTTGTTCTTTTTTATAAAGAGAAGAACTTTATCAAAGAAAGGCTTGCAACCTGGGATGTTGGCTGCAATGGGAAAAACTCCAAGTTCGATCAAGGCCCAAAATGCTATACCGGTAGAATTCCCTACATAACGTGGAATTAGTCTTTCTGTTTCTATACGAGCATACCAGTTAATGATACGTAAGGAAATTTCTTAACTAACACAAAATATCTTTCGAGTTTCTAATCGCAAGTGTCTGACTGAGGCGAAGACACGATGCTACTACTCCCCTAGTGTTTTTATGTGAGCCTAAGTTGAAGACATGACAACACTTACAGAATTCCTAGTGAGAAAAGACAGCATAGTCCTACTTTCTTTGACCGGGATATTGCAAGCCCTACCGTTTCAATTAGTCAAGTATATTTGTATGCTATGGAGGATCACTCACCGGTCAGTTCTTTGATGGGCAAAATAACAAGCGTCACGTCTAATATGGTATTCCATGCACTGATTGCATAGGAGGATGTAAAACTATTGATGCATTTGGCTGGTATGGCTAGATTCCAGGAGTCGCTGATGGGTGAGCATCGGAAAATTTGCATGAATATTAGGGCGATGCTTCCAACAATGGTTACTACCCCGATCAATATCAGAGCCTTTCGTAACCACGGATTGACAAATATTCGCAGGTAAAATGCCAGAACCGATAACCGTGTCAGGCCTATACAGACCATATATATGATTGTCAAGAGCCATAGTAACTAACGGAGATTATTAGTCTTTGCAAAACAAGTCCAAGTAGGGTATAGAAGCTGGTATGTAGACCTACTTTAATAACAAGAGATATCTGCGAAGGTGGAATATCCCAGATGTGTCGAGTTCCACCGTAATAGATATCTAGAACATAGGTCAACGAACAGGAAAAGAATATTAAAATCTGTGGAGTAGGTATTATCAACATACATGCCTCATGAACCCCCTTAGCACCAAGCCCGGCAATCTGTTAATTAGATTCTATTAATTACAGTCCCTGCTAGATTTCTGCTAGTAAACATACCGTGCTTGCAACCATGAGCCAGTCATCTAATCCTAAGTATTTTGATATATATTTCCGCGAGTATATCCGAATAATTGTAGTTAGAAGAGCGAGGGTTGTCAAAAGTGTACTGGTTACCTTTAAATACTCTTCCCGGCTAGGAGGGTTCTAAGACTTGTTCAGTAGGACATTTTGAATACGTAGATGCCGGAAGTACTGCGGTAGTATTGGAACTTACAATATAATTAGGTACGTGACTCTGTGACATAATTAATTATAGAGCGGTGTGGTAAAAGTTTTCATGAACAACTGATATGTACTACACTTAAGTAAACAGATATTGAGTTTAGAGTTCTAAGCTAAGTTGACGCATATGTGTTCAGCGATGGAAAATGTAATGCTACTGAAAACGCTAAGGATAGACAGGACTAAAGTCTAATCGCGATCTAGTAGAGATAGATTTAGAATATTAATAGTCTAGGTAATCGGTCTTTTCCGGGACCACATTTGAGATACACTATTTACATAGCTCATGGCATCAGTTTGGTAAAGCAGAGGTCCAACCTTTCTATTACTTACGCGAGTGCGGTAATTCTAGATTTAAGCCTCTATAATTACTCTGTTCAATAGAGTGATTGAAATCCTGGGGTTCGAGGCGGAATATTATTGGGGACTGTTTGCGAGGAATGTTATAGACTACTTCGCGTTACAGTGGGTAGACAAAAGTCTGTTGTATACCCCTATTTTACACTAAAATACTCCTAGTATATCTATTTATATAACTTTAACTTAGGCTATAAGTATATCTAAAAATTTAACTAGTAAGTATTTTTAGTATTTAAAGTAGACTTTTCTATATTAGATTTTAATTATATCTAATAGTTACTATAGGAAATAGTAAATAATTTAGGATAGTAAATTCTACGCTCCTCTTACTTCTAATCTCTATTAATTAATCCTAGTTACCTATAATTTTAATATAGAGATAGAAAAATATATTTAACTATTAAATAAATAAATCTAGTATAAAGACTTTAATTAATTATACCTTCTTTACTATAAACATTTGAAGTATTAGGTATAAGTTTTGATGTAAAATAGGGGTATACAACAGACTTTTGTCCACATACTTAGATCTACTATCCCGGGAAGAGAATAGAACCTGATGCTAGCGATCTTATCTTTGACGTTTTCGTCCAAAATCAAAGTAGTAGCCATTTCCGTCCTGTTCTCGCCTTCGGGCTGCGCCTTCCATTCCATTTTAGGGAAAAAGGCTTATAGGAGATCTGGGTACTCTTCAGTGTCACCTTGACATGATATGCGATTCTACTATCGAGTTCATCAAACCAGTCACAGGGGAGGGCCGTGAGGGAGTAGAGGGAAGCTTGCCGAGCATATACGAATACGAGCAAATAAGCGAGTGGCTATAATCACGTGACCTGTACCGACAAATCTAACACATTCAATGGCGCTACCCAGGTATGTAGTAAGGCTCTTATCATTCTAATTGACTGTAACTAACACTCTTATCACGGCTCTGTAGACGCCTGTAAGGTAGGAAAAGGGGTAGCCTGTTCTCGCCTGTTTCAACTCGTCGCTTGTCAATTGCTGCCGTGATTAAAATTAGAAAGGCCTCAAGGATTGTATCGGGCTGCGTAATCTGCGTCGGATAATATTTTTTCCAAATTCAACACACCTACTTACAGGTACTCCTGATTAATCTCTCAAGGGTTTCTCTAGTACTTCTCTCTACCTTTGTTCTGAAGAGCGGTTATGCATCAAACATATCTAGTCTAACGAGGACTGAAATCTGGCTGAAGGTCAAAGTCAGGGCACCCCTCGTTCTTCTAAGAGGACACGTCTGTGTTCCACATTTCTCGGCGTTTTCAATGCTTTACGAATCACAACTCTACCGTATGCTTATTTCTGAACTGGATTGTAGTCGCTTACAAAAAGGGAAGGCTCCTTTTTATATCAGTTCTAGGTTCACAAGAGCATCGCGCCTATCTCATTATCGGCTTCATCCTTCGCTGGCCTAGACGTCCGTAGCCAAGGCTCTAGCCCCTTCTTTCACGAACGCCCTGTGGCGTTAGAGAGAATGAGGTCCCAAACTCGCATTCTCACCACAATCGTCGTATTCCTATTAATTATTCTAAGCTTCCTGCGCTTGAAAGGGAATCAGATTCCGGATTATTTACCACAGCAGGCTCATGATTACTTTCACCCTACGCAGCCTGGAGAGAGGCCTGATACATCCAATGAGTCTCCACAGACGACAGAAGAAACAAATTCGAATGGAGAAGCGAAAGTGGAGCTAGATTTCATCCTAGAGGATTTCATACAGCGTCCGATTCTGTCTTACGAGGAATCCGTGGAATCAAATTCCAAGACCTGTCCAACAGAGGGCATCAATTTTGACAGAAATGCAGTCAACGGCAATGTAGAGAACTGGCCAAATATACCCTCATCTCGGATAGCAGAGTGGCGCCAAAGCATCGTGACACACTTGCGTATAAAACAGCAAGAGGAGCAAAATAAAACGAGAGCAGAATCCTTTGCCGAGGATGGAAAACAAAAAGAGATGAAGGGTGGAAGAGGAATCGTGATGGCAGCAGGAGATCGCGCCGCTGCAGTCCGAGCACGAACAAATATCCGGTTCCTGAAATCATACAATTGTACTCTACCGGTCGAAATATTTCACTTTTCAAATGAACTATCAGCACCAGATAAGAGCTTACTTGAAGATCTTTCTCAGCTTGAGGTTTCAGGGGAAGGGCAAGACGGACACAGCGGAATGAAAGTAACAGTTCGATTAGTAGAAGGGGTGGAGAAAGGGAATGGTTGGAAAGCCTTCCAAATCAAAGGAGCAGCTATTCAGCAATCCTCATTCGACGAGATCCTCTACCTGGATACGGACTCTTATCTCCTCCGGGATCCGAATTATCTCTTCGAAGGAAAGCAATGGAAAGAAACAGGTCTTCTGCTTTGGCCTGATTATAGCAAATCCCATCCAAGCAATCCTCTCTGGCGTCTTTTAGGTCAAGAGTGCCGGAACGAATTCGAAGGAGAATCTGGTCAAATCCTCATCTCGCGCACCCTTCACCAAGATTTGTTATGGTTGGTCGAGTATTTCGGCATCTATCACGACGCTTACTACGGTTTTATGGGTGGCGATAGAGATTCGTTCAGAGCGGCGGCCCTTTTGCTCGGGAAGAAGTGGGCTGGGCCGGGAAGAATTAATGCCGCTGCAGGTGTTGTGCTTAGAGACAATACCCAAGGAGGAGGGCATACGATGCTTCAGGCAGACCCTGATGGGAAATGGATGTTTGTGCATGCGAATCTGATAAAACATGCGCAATTTCCTCGTCCGCTTTGGTCTCGGATCCATAGGGTTGCGCAAGATAGGTATCAAGCTGGGACAACGTATGGTAATATTGATCCGCCAAATGATAAAGTCGGAGATGGCGTGAAGTTGCATGTCTCTTCTACGCCTAGGATGGTAACAACCATGTCTACTTTTCCGGGGTATAATGAGGCCTTGGTTGTTGTAGAGGATTGGGATACGTATGAAGAACTAAAAGGGTTCGAGGAGAAATGGTTTGGATTCGGTGGTGTGCATTGAGTGTAAATGGGAAAATCTTGTATAGATTATTAGGTATGGAACAGTTACACCGGCTGCTACTATATGGTAATTCTGACTTCTTGTATAGAATTTAGAACGAGTTAACGTAATTCCTCGCATTTGAACACAAGATCGTCTTGTTATTTACTCTTTGCTGAGACGTGAGACATCTCATTTGAGCTTGTGGGATAGAGCACTACCTAATCTTACCTTATTTTACTAAAGTCTTTCTCTGGACGCAAAATACACTTAGCAAGAATACAAGTTGCGGTAGGTAAGCACACCTTACTTTACTTGAAATTCTTTGGGAACCCTTCTAAATCTAGGTATTTCTCTCCAGGTACTATTTCAGTCGTGGTCACGTGAGATTAGTAGAACAAATCTTCTTGTTAAAATTAAGCTTACGATTTCCTCAACGATTTCGTACAAAGCTTTGGATAGCTACTTACTACTCGTGTGAGGACGCACTGTGTTTTGTCTTTATTTTGTCACGTGAGACTTTGCTACCACAATTGCATGTTCCTTAGTGACTAGCGTCGCTTACTGGCTATGAGTTATAGCAAAATTTAGCATGGATATAGGAGTCTTGGTCTTCTAGTACCTAATCGCGCCCGGTATAAACTTTGCGGTGATGATTGAAAGTCAGTTGAATACGCGACAAGGTGGCTACTTCATGCCTTCAAGTGGTCTGAAGTGGTTTAGCCGATACTCATGTCGTCACTAGTGTTACCACCGCGACGTTGTTGCCTGTTTGTACGACATAAACCTCTCCATGTTCCTTTCGTTCATACACCATACACCTCTTCTACGGTTCTGACTTCACAACACAACACCTTCAACTGCCTTAGAATTGAGCCATCACTCGTCATGTTGGAATTGCTAGATCTCCCACCCGAGCTTCTACAGCGCATCATAAAGGAGACGATACCCGAAGGTTTCGAACACTTTGCCTTATCTTGCAAAGCGGTTTACGGAGCGAGCCATAGTCTTTTAAGGCAACATAATTTCTTGAGGCGTCGTTACAGGAATTTTAGCTACAACAGATGGGATCGCTGGTCACCGTGGTCATACGATGACGGCGACAACAATTCCGTATCAGATCCGTTTATTTCTTCGTCATTGCAACTACTTGCAAAGATTGCCGAAGAACCACTCATTGCAAGATACATCGTTGTCGCAGATTTCAAGAACGATTTCATTCCCTCTCGGAAAGAAATTTGCGTGTCTCACATCAAGCAGGCGAAAGAATCTCCAAAACTCCTGTCATTGCTAGAGAGCTCTCCATACCTCCAAGACGCTGGCGTTGACGCTGCATCCGTTCTTCAATATATGATTTCACAATACGTGCCTGATGACGGCGATTCGGGGCTGGCTGCTACCTTTCTACTCACCCTACTTCCGAATGTTACCCACCTGGCAATTCCCAAGAGATGGAAGAAATTTGCCGAGGGAGCTACCACCGAGACTAGAAACCCTTGCCCTTGGAAATTGTCATCACTGCTGGACGATATTATTAAGAGAGCAAATGACCCCAAGGACGAGACTGCAAGCCTCTCAAAACTCACTTCCATATTGCCGTCTACAGGATGGGGTTACGAAAATCGTTGGGGACTTTCAACTTTCACCCCTTTTCTTTCGATCAGATCGGTGCGGAAGTTCTCCGCGGGTAGCTGTATCGCAGTGAATGATGGCTACACAGGCATTGCTTTCCCGACTCCTGAAAACGAAAACTTTGGGGTGAACATCGAAGAGGTTGAGCTTAGTGGAGCCTGTGTCGATGCTGGTGAACTTGGCAAATTCTTATCCCTACTACCACGACTTCGGAGTCTCAAATTGAGTTACGAAACAAAGTGGCATGGTTGTGGGCATGGTACGTAGCTATTTGTCTTTTGAAACATACATCTCAGAATCCTCTTCTAGTCATCGCTAAGGTTTCTGGGACAAGTGTGCTGACTTTAATCGTTTGCCCAACAGATTGGAATGCTCCCGCTACGATGGTTAGCATTGAAGAGGCGGCAGGCAATAGGCTCGAAAATCTCTCAATCTCGATTCAGAATTGTTTTGGTGAGGTACGGAGAATATCGTCTATGACGAAATTTGCAAAGTTGAAGACACTGGAGTTCGATATAAATCTGTTGCTGGGCAAAAATTCTGAGGAAGCCGACGAGGTACCACAGCTAGGCAATCTCCTCCCTTCGACTATTGAAAGTCTTCAGATATTCGCCTATCCAACAATACACCACACCGATGCACTGGACCTTCTTTTCTCGAATATTGCCTCGGATAGCGAAAATAAGCTCCCCAATTTGAAGAAAATCAACATCAGAATCTGCGCTTGGACAGATGGATACATATTAGTACTACAGGAGGAGAAAGACGCTGCTCGAAAGGCTGTGGCAAACAAGACAGTTCAAAGATTTAGGAATGTTTTAGAAGTCTTAAGCCCAAAGGTAGAGGTCGAGGTTATGAGAGCAGACGCGGCTGCACTGTCAGTTTTTGATAGGGATTTTCATAACCGGTATGGGCTAGGGGAGTATTGATATCTTACCTGTCTTTTGATATGTAGCCTCTTTTCATAGCACCCTTGACTTGAGTTATTCAAAATATTATATTAATATAAGAGGCCGAATGTTAAGCACTTTGATCAAACTCTTCTGTTGGTTTATATCCAGTGGCTGGAATTGCAGTAACATTCACACCGAAACCCTACTGTAAGTAGGATATACCACGTGACAACTTGCTCCCTGTATTTTAGGTGATTAGCTGGGATATAGTGCAATTCCGAAACAATTAAAGGTACCCATAGATGCTAACTAGTTGAAGGTTGTAATATATGTTCTAGGATAAGGTATATTTTCAAGAAAATTGAGTACTTAAATTTAGGTTTCGCTTCTTTCCCTCCGATAGTAATATATATACAGAACACTTAAACTTACCTATAGTACGATGAAAAATGCTTGGAGATATTAAGTTAGTAAGGTAGTAGTTAAACCCTGTAGTATTATATACAAGAATAGTTTAGATTTCTGTGTTATAAACTCTTGTAGTTCCAGTTTTAGTGCGAAAGGTTGGTGTGCTCCAGGTTGTGCTGTGCTAAATCTATATGTTCTCAACTAAAACATTTCACTTTATGGTATTAAAACTTTTAATTTAATATAACTTATATAAAGGATTGAACGTCTACGGGATCCTCCGAGGCCCCTATCCCGTCACGGAGCACCTTCTGGAAGCAATAGAAAGGCTTAAAGGGGTAACTCCGTTACCCGAGTTCATTCAAACTCAATTCCATTTCTATATGTATCATAGCAGCTGCAGCTACGACTACAATTCATCACTGTTGCTATTGCATAAAGGAACCTGCTACTACAAAGCCCCTAACCCCCGACTTAAAGAGGCCGATTTTTAGCTTTTTCTCGTAAAGTAAAGGATTCTTTTCAGCTGTGTCTCACGACCTCGCGCGCAGGGATTAAGTAACGTCGTATTATCGAGCTTTCCTACACAGACAACCAAGCAGCTATTAGAACAGTTAGAAACAGAACTAGAAAATCCAGGGCATACAAAATTGCGAACATCGTATATATGATCGATCGCCTTCAAATAACCAAACGAATATATCTTATAGATCTGATATGTTGATGACGGCTTGCATAGAATATCTTCCATGCGTCGTGTAGGAGAAAGGAAAGTGTGCTGGTCTGTCTAGTCTAGACGAGGACATATCCTGGCAAACCAAGGTAAGCTTGCTTGATATGAACTATGGGGATCAATGGTGGACATCTCATCTCTGAGTGACTTCCAATGCTTGAACGACGTTAGTAAATGAGGAATTAATCACTTGAAGATAACGAGTCGCTTGACTCACTTAAGTTACTTAACCCGAATCGTAGAGAAAGTAGGCAAAACAAAGTACGTAGAGAATCAATCGTGATGCTTAGAGAAGTCCGGTACCAAGTATAATGCTAGAGTTGAGTCTTATTCTTCGTAAATTCTATGTATCGTACATCTAGAAAGAGGTTCTTTCTACATAACCCATCCTCCTCCACCACCCCTATCCGATGACATTTCACCTCTCCATTACCATCCGTGCCTTGCTCCCGCTCCAATCCGTCATGCAGTAAGCTGTTTACATAGCGAACAGAATCAAGAATGAGACCATCAGCGCAAACAATCCGGTGGCCTCAGCAAACGCAAACCCCAAAATGGCATACTGGAACAACTGTCCCCTAAGTGCAGGGTTCCGCGCAACACCAGTAATCAGGGACCCAAAGATCGTGCCAATACCAGCTCCAGCTCCAATGAGTCCTGCTGCAGCGGCTCCGGCTCCGATGAGCTTACCGGCGCCCAAGATGGCGGCTCCGACGGTGATGGTCTCGGTAACAACGCCGCGCGATTGGCCGCGTGCGATGTTGGAGGCCGTGTTACGGAGTATGGCGCGGCTCATAAGGAGACCAGACTTGTGGGCGGAGGGCTGGAATCGAGAGATTGAGGCTGTTGGACCTGTTGTGAGAGAGATTTGTTAGCTATTATTGCTTTGTCGAGGATGTGAAGCTGCTAACGTACCATTTGTGAAAGCTCGACGAACGATTGGGTTTGCTTGTCGCAATGCGGAGACGCCATTGAGGCGTGCGGAGCGGGCGGCGAGCTGGACGATAGGTGTCATGATGATTACTGATGGGAATTGATGATCAAGGAGAGTGGAATTTTAGCTGTTGAGGTTGTTTTTGTGACGAGGTTGAAAGGTAAAGAACCTGAGGTGAGAAATGGCGGGCCAGATAATAAGCAGGGCAAATGTTCAACCGGACCAACCAGACCTGCTTCCTCTCAATATGACGAATCAGGTTTGGATACCAGAATCGGCTGCGAGTGGGGCCCCATGGGGCGGGTTTTCCCCCATGGGGTGCTACAAGTGCATAAAACCATTTTTTTTTTGTATAAATATACATAAATTATGTGTTCGTTTTGGAGCAGCCAATGCCACCAGGATGCAATGTGGTGATGCAGCTTTTTGAAGCAGCACCTGACAAAGAGTACCACTAACTATAACTACTCTAGTGTGCTGACCTAAGTGTGGCTTATAAAAAACTTAAGAATGTTCAACCAGGAAGCCGGAATCGAGCCCTACTGCACTGAGTAATTCAAATCCTAGCATGATATACGACCACAGAAAGAGGTTGACCGTATTATCAAGAAAGTAAATGGGATGCATAATTTCAGAATGCGCTGTGGTGATGGTTGACTGCCGAATGATCGATCACATTCGTCACACTGAGAGAAGTGAACAGGAGAGTGAAGACGTGAGGGTACTTTTAGTTTTGGCAGTTAGGGTTAGACAACTGCAAAAACTGGCGGAACACTTAAAGTTGGGGAGCCGTGTGACTTTGTGTATAGAGTGAGAGAATCTGAATACTCGAAATTGCATCGTAAGTTTAAGGATCGGGGAGATCAGACTGAAGGAGCTATGTTCGGAACGGGCAGAGATGGTGATAAGAGCGAAGAAGCAGAAGATTTTGTGCCGGGATTTGATGGTTGGTATGATGAGGATATCGGTGTACCTGGGATATTCACCCTAGTCACGTAAGACGACTATGAGAAGTTAGTTTTGCATTTGCAGGAGGTTTCAACATAGCTGAATCTCTCCTTTAGCTTGCTACAAAGAGATCGAGGAAGGAGGTTGAATGTCACGGGTTTCATTGTATCTTGCACTAGTACAATGTCTTCCCGGCAAGTGTGCTTTTGGTGTTGTGTTTGCACCTGTATTCACCTATTAACATTACCCATCACCTCACAAGCGTTTTTCGACCTCTTCCATTCCAATCACTCCTCAAACTGACCCAAAAACGCTTCCGACTTCTCAAAATAATCCATCAATCCCCTTCTCCTCCCCTCATCCCTGACCACAAAATCAACATTAAACGGCTTGGGAGCAATCGCTAGCCCAGCAGAAAATCCCTCCTCAACACTGGCATCTAACTTCTCCTTAGGTACAATATCAAAAGTCCAAACTAATTTCGACATAGCCAATAAAATCCCATTTTCTGCCATACGATCACCAGGACAGATTCGTCTCCCTGAACCGAAAGCGTATGTTGTCCTCCGTTGGGGCGTGGACTGATCAGAATCTTCGTTTAGAGGTTGGTGATCATCATAGGTTGTTTCGGTGGTGGTTGTATTTGTACCGTAGGGATTTCTAAGCCAGCGATCGGGGTTGAACGTGGAAGGCGAGTCGAATTCTTCATCGTTGTGATGGATGGCCCATGTATTGGCTATCATGAGTGTATCTTTGGGGATATGGTAGCCTTTGTAGGTATCGTCGCTGTCAAGGACATGTGGTACGCCGGATGGAAGAGTAGGTCGCCAGCGGAGGACCTGTGATACTTGTTAGTAGGTTATCTAAGCAGAGCTTTACATCAGAGCAGGTTATATTTAGGACATACCTCCATATAGCAAGCTTTCAGATATGACAACTTGCTCATATCATGATGTGAAGGTGGTCTCTCAACCCCACAAACCTCATCAACCTCTTCCTGCACCCTCTTCTGAATCTCCGGATGCACAGCCAAAGCAAGCAAAAAAGAAAGCATAGTACTAGACGTAGTATCCGAACCAGCCTCCATCAAAAACCCACCCAAATAAGCAATCTGTTCATCACTAAACCCCGTTTCCCCTTCATCCCCCAAAACCTTCGCTAAAAGACATTCGAAATCCGTCCGTTCCTTCATGCGCCGCTTCACTTTATCCAACAATTCGAAATACAACTTGAGATGTTTGTTTCTGATGAATTTCGCTGTTCGTTTCCAAGTCGCTAGAGATTCGGGGAGATATGCTAGGATAGGAAATATGTCAACTGGTGGTGTAGCTCCGGGCTCGAGTAAACCAGCCCATGCTTTCTGTACTTCGAAGAATTCTTTTACCATTCCTGAATCAAGTCGTATACCACGTTGTCCATAAACACTAGCGAGTATAATAGCAACACCCCATCTCTGAATATGTTCATTGAAATTTTCTGGTTCTTGAAGGAGATGGTACATTAGTTGTGCGGACTCTGCGTTTTGGATTGGGAGCAGATTTTGGACGGCGTTGGGGGATAATATTATAGCCATTGCGGTACGGAGTCGTCGGAAATCGTTTCCGTGTGGTATGAAGAGGATGTGGATGTTGTCTGGACAGACTATTTCGCGGGGGATGTAGCTGTTTGCTCGGCTGGAGTAGATGGATCCTTTTTTGTCGAAGAGTCTGTGAAGGGTGAAGGCTAGTTAGTGGGTCTGGTGCTCTGGTCTTTGAAGATAGAATTTGGTTACGTATCGTATTAATGCTGTAAAAGGTTTGTATTGGAAAACTTACTCTCTAACATCTTGATAATCATTCAATACAACTACATTCTGAGGCCCGAACTTAAGTCCGATAATACTGCCATACGTCTTTGACCATTCTTGAAACCTGTATCAATTTTGCTTGATAAGCTATTGCTTCTCTCCCTCTCTCAATTTCACAACATAGCGAAAGGAACCCTCACTTGAGAAATGGTTTCGATAATGGCACCTGATGTAAATTCCCTAAAATTGGAATTGTCGGAGGTCCAGGTGGAAAGTTCAATGGACGTTTGGATTTACGTAGATATCGAGATGTTTCAAAGATTGCTATAACTGATACAGCAATTCCTAGAGCGAGCCAGAATAACATATTCTCGAACATTTTGAGCAGACACGAGCTACTGTAAAGTTGACAAATTCGTTGGTGTTAAGTGGTCTATGGGGAAACGGTCGGCTCTTTTATAAGGCGATTATCGCTGCAGGAGGACTAAATAGGCAAGACGTGATAGGAGGTCATACGTCATTTGGATGTGGGGATTTTGGTAAGTATCGACAAGTTGACAATGGCTTCAAAGTAATATAAAAATACAGGCACAATATCGCAATGAGCTATTGAATGTAAAATATACTGGTATCATCAGGTAAAGAGAAGGATTTGAAGCTCCTCCGAATCCACACACAAACAAGTCACACAACGCCATTGTCGCCTCAAGCTCCCGCTCCCTCAAATGTTAAACAATACAAGCCCGATTAAAAACGCACTGCGGATAAAAATAAGATGCCTCCCAGGTGAAGCTCTGTAGAGCATAAAGCAACCTCTGCAATGATTCTGAAGCTACTAAGTTGGCTTGAAGAAATCGAGTTGAGCGTTTTACATCAAGCGACTAGCGACCGGCGCCATTACTCTATTTGCTGAAAGAGGTTTGGGGCGTAATCAGAAATGGCTTCGACTTCAAATTGATTGGAGTTTCCGCCAGTGGTTCTCGCTTTGGTTTAACGGGTAGCTCTTGACTCGCACTCGGTGTGGCTAGGGTCGAGTGCTTCACGCCTGTTGATGGAAGTCTATTCTCCTCTTCCTCTTTCTCTTGTTCTTCCTCAACCACAAGCCTTCGCCTTTTCTGTGGTCTTTCCAAGGCATTTACTAGGTCGGATATATTTGCATCTAGCAGAAGGCTATCCATCGATGTTGTGTTGGTACCGACGCTACTCCGCTTCACTCGCTTCGGAGGCTTCAAAGCATTGCGGGCTTTAACCAGACAAACAATCTGATATTTGCAGTCCTGGACTGCATCGTGTTTCGGTCCTTGCCGTGCGTAATGAGGACCCCTTGTATAGTCGACTCCGGTGATAGAAGTACATTGCTTTATCATAGTGCGGACGCATACATCGTTATAGTGTTTCCAAGGGAGTTCCAATCCACAGGCCTTGTAAGCACTACGTATCCAGACGGCGTCAGCTCGAGATGGAAAAGCCCAAATCATAAAGTCTGACATTTCTGCAATGCCTGGTCTAAGATCCATTCGAGCTATGCGAAATCTCGTTTCTAACCATCTTGTAAACATCAGGAGTGCTTGTCTGAGCTTGATCTTGCTGACTTTGCTCTGCTGAAGAGTTTGTGGAATATTTTGCTGCAACCATTCAAAGTTGTCGACTATTAATCCCTTCTCCGAACATGAATCCAGATTGATTATCACATTGAAGATGTCGAGTTCTTCGCCGGTGTCTATGTTGAAATGGATTGCGCTTAGTTGGATGATTGCTGGGTTGTGATGCTCTGGCCTTCCAGCACACTCCAGGTCGAACATAATATTTGTGTGAATGTCTTTTATTGACATGGTAGCAAATTTTCATAACTCCCTTGTCGCAATGAAGACGATGTTCACTGGATTTGGGATTTGACCCGAATCGTAGTCCACAGAGTATACAACAGAGCCAATTGTTGTCACCACACGATATATAATTGAGTGCAATGGGTAGCAATGTTGTAGTGGGCTCTTCCCTCAGTGACTGGATCGAACTCAGCACTTCGTGGCCCCGGAAGCGGGAGAGCGGGAGAGCGGGAGAGCGGGAGAGCGGGAGAGTGGGGAACTATGAGAAGTGTGTCGGTTTTAGCGATCAGTCCTTTAGATACTTGAGACGACCGAAAGAGGCGAGTAAGCGCTAGGGCGTCCACAACAATGGTTAAGGCTAGCTGGCAGTGATGTGTCAAAGGGTCCTTGGTGAGGACATGAACGTGGAAGAGGGGGAGATTCTCGAGAAGTTTCGGAGTTTTATGCATTGACCGCTTAATGATCTGTGCAAGATACAGTGAAATATGTACTGTACGGAGTACTTGGTAGTGTTGAGGAAAGAGAGCAGAAGAGTATACAATGCAATTTTACAAAGATATGACGTGAAATTAATGATCTATTGGTTGTTGAGTATGTAGGAATAGTTCACTCAAAATCCAATTGATTGTGTCAACAAACCGCGACCATTCCTCGCGCAACTCGACTTTGGGACGGAATGATGTGCATTCAGGTGCAGCACAGGTTACCGTAGTTCAACTTATCTTTGTACGACTCGGTCAATTAAAACTCTACACCCCCTAAACAATATGGAAAGTCAATTTTTTATCTAGCCGCACGGCTTATAAACACTGTCTGTCTTCTATATATTACCTGTTTTTGTAGCGATAAGCTAGTAATTGTCATAGCATAGCCAGATACCTGGTCTCTACTCCCTACTTGTAGATTGCTTCTAGAAGCACACAATCCTCTAACGCCACGTGGAAGACCTGAAAGTCGGCGATTCTTTGTCTAATCTGATCGGCGAGCCCCATTCCTTGCGCGCCAGACGCACGAAAATCCTTATTTAGTTCCATCCGCCGCGGCCCGCCAAAGCTGCCGCATATTCATTCCTGTTATGGAGCAAGTACAATGGGGGATAGCAGGTTTAGGCCAATAATGACTCGAAAAGCCCCCATAGCAATTAAGCGACAGAGCCCAGTTTACCGGCAGCTAGTCCTCCGACCCGCGAGTATGTCGTTTGTCCGGGATCCTGCCGTGGCATGACACGATACTGACAGTATTTGAAAGTTGGGAGGCCCGCTTCTATTCCCCAAAAGGATTTTTTACATTGCTTTGCTTCAGCCCTGGCGTTTGGTTTCTTGGGAATTGAAAAGCACATTCCTCATACTTCCACTGACATATCAGATCGTCATCCATGTCTTCACCACATTCACCACCGCATTCACCACCGCATTCACCAGTGGAAGAGCCCCCAGTGGTTCCAGGAACCTTGGAGGCTGAAGTAAAACAATCTGCGAGACTTGTATGTTCGTGTAGAGACTGATCTGTTAATTAGGAAGATGACTATCAAGACTCAGGACTTGATGATGTACGTAACAGTCCTGCATTTCTCAACCCTTCAGGCTCCCTAACCAAGCTTTCAGGGAGCAAGCATTGCTAGCTCAACGACGTCACTTTCGTCCTCGATAATGAGAAGCCGTGAAGAGAACGGCAGAACCTATCATTCTTACAAGGAAGGAAGTAGGTTGTCCGACACTATACGAGCTAAAATGCAAGACTAATCAAGCGACAGAATACTCATGGCCCAACGATGAAGTGAGTTTAGAGCTTAAATTACGTAGAAAGGAGACCTATTTTTAACACGCACATAGTCTGAACAAGACCGTTTAGGTAGGCCTCAGCAGCGCTTTTGAAACTGAAGGCGCGGAGTTTTAACATGATATAGATATGCAACACCACCTTACCCAGTTAACCTTAGATAAGAAGCTGTACCTTGCTCCATTAGGGAAAAATGTCCACCGCGCTCTTGACGCTGGGTGTGGAACAGGGATTTGGGCAATTGATTTTGGTGAGTTACCTGAAACAACTACACTCCCCAACTCCTAGCTGATAGTATTTGCAGCGGATCAACATCCAGAGACAGAAGTGTAAGAAGATCTGAGAGATAGTTGAAGGTCTTAGACTAACGATTGGTAGAATTGGAATTGACCTGTCTCCAATCCAGCCTATGTTGTGTGTTGTCCCATTATCTTTATTTGCCAGAAAACTGAATTGAAATAGCATAGCGCCGAATTGTATCTTCCAGGTCGACGATCTAGAAGAACCGTGGACATTTACTCACAAGTTTGATTTTATCAACGTTCGAATGATGACGGGTATGAGTTTACGCCCATTTAAAATCAAGATATCGTAATCTAATCTTCACAGGTTCTTTTGCCAACTGGCCACGCTTTTTCGAACAATGCTACCAGTAAGCTACTAAGGATAAGTTAACAATCCTCAGTCACTGATAACAAACAGAAACCTCAATCCTGGAGGATACATAGAGTTGTGCGACATCTGCCTACCACTTCAGTGTGACGATGGAACCATGCCAGACGATAACCCCGCCAAAGTACACTTCGACCTGATACTTGAAGCGACAAAGAAGATCGGTCGAGATGGTGATAGTGCATCACGTTATAAGAGCCAACTTGAAGAGGCAGGGTTCGCTGACCCAGTTCAAAAAATGTTCCGATGGCCTTTAAATAGCTGGCCAAGAGACCGAAAGCATAAAGAAATAGGTAATTTTAATTTCCTAATTAAAATTTACATTACAATTCTAACAGATTTTCAAGGACTCTGGACCTATGAGAACTATGGCGGTGGTCTTTCTGGTATCAGTATGGCCTTGTTTACGCGCGTTCTTGGTTGGTCGAAAGAGGAGACCGAGGTTCAAGTTGCGATGGTTAGGCAGGATATGAGAAATACCAAGGTTCATTCCTATGTTCCTGTGTAAGTCTCCCGCTCCATATACTTCTTCGGCTTGAGATCCGCTGCTGACTTTGGCAGATATGTCGTCTATGCCCAAAAGCCCAAGGAATAGTCGGAGGCAGCTTTCGTGAAAAGCTTTTGTCGTTTATTTCATTCTGCATCTCATTCTAGGATACCATTGCGTTTCATATCAAATAGACCTTATAAAACATTTGCTGCTAGCATTTGAGCGACTTGTATGTAATTCTGACCAGTCGTTCCAATACGCACAGAAACGTAAGACTTACTATCTGATGAACTCGGCGTCACCAGTACCATGTAGACCAACTCCACGTTATACAATTCTGAATCTCGCTATCACCACTGACTGTATATCTATCTATCTAGCTCTGCTTTTCTGGCAATGGTATAGTAACAGAAACAGCAGCTGAACCCCCCGAAGATTCGACTCTAGGCTTCTGGCTACCATCTGCTTCCTCAGTCGACGGCGTATCACTGCCTCCCTTTCTGATATTCCGGAAAATTGTAATTATTTGTTCTCTTCCATCTATCAGTGGATAAAATCCAGCGACAAAAAGAGTTCCCCAAAGCCATATGATGGATACTACAAGCCATGCCGAGTAAAACTGTTAAAGAAAACGATTAGAACTCGTTCCAAGGCCAACCCAGAAACCGCAATTTTTACTTACATCTTTACTAAAAGTAAACTTAGCCGCATACATAGGCAGAGGCCATAAGACCCAATGACCTAAGAAAGTCGCAGCACTAGCAATAGCAGCAATCTTTGTCCAACGCAGCATATACGGTTTCCAGCGAGGATCGCTTCGATCAAGTGGTTCAGAACCAGGAATAACAGCTTCATCATTGACAGATGGAGAAGATTCCCCAAAAGATAATTTTTCCTTTCTGAAATCATCCCAATCGAAGTTTTGTGGTTTGATTAATGTGATGATGAGGGTGTATGGAAGTGGTGAAAAGGCTGATGCTACGCATCCGTACATACAGGGAAGAAGTTGTCCTGTTGTTGCGATGCTGACTGTTCCGTATAAGGCATTTGCGCTTCCGAGCCAGACAGAAAGTCCTGTTGCCATACCAAGGAGTGGAGCAATGATCGCTGCGGCCTTGCTTTGTTTTCTCCAGAGGATGGTAAATACGGTCGGGAAGATACCGGGACAGGTAAGAACACCTAGTCGTTCCATCAGTAAAATTCTTAAGAGTAAATTGGGAGTCAACTGGCTGATACATACCTAGCATATATAGCGTCCATCCTAAATCTACACCAACATAATGTAGCATCGCACTAAAAGCTGCGGCAATGATAGCAAAGAGAACAACGCCAAAGTGACTCCAGCGAATGATATCCCTATCAGATGCTTGTTTATTGAAGTAGCACCTGTACATATCAAAGCTGATGATCGATGATACAGCAATAATTTGAGCTGATAAAGTCGAGGTGACAGCCATGAAAGTGACCAATAAGATAGCGACAGCTCCTCCTTTTCCAGCGACTGCAATAGCAGCATATGGAAGAACTAAGCCAGCGCTGACTTCTGCGGATGACATTGCTCGAGGATAAGTAGGCCAGATAGGTTGATCTTGCAGAGCCCATGCGACACTCGACATGAGGGTTCCCAATGCCCATGGGATTGCAAAATAAGTGATACCACCAATGATGTAACCCGGCACAACAGCTTTGGGGGATGCTGCAAAAGCTTTGACGAAGAACCCAGTGTCCATAATAACGAGACCAAAGTTCGTAGTTATATGAATTATGGCGAAGAAGATTCCGGATGGGGAAGTCATTGTAAGGTATGCGCCATGATAATTTCCTGGTATTGAAGTACGAGCCGAAGCTGCAGAGAACATATCGTATAGGTTGCTGATTGAGCCTATCTCTGGTATGCTGAAGGTCTTGACCGAAAAGTAGCAACAGATGATGAGTATTGTGAAAGTGTGGATGTAGTCAGTTAGAAAGCTAATGCATTTGTCAGTGCACAGAAACAACCAATATTATATGATAATACTCACGTAGCTTTAATCCCTCCCACAAATGTATACACGACCACGCCGACGGGCAAGAGAAAGGTAGCAGCAATAATATGCATCCCTGTCAAAGCCGAAATGGCAGCCGATGCTCCCAGCAGCATATTAGCGACAGCGAACAGATTGTTGACGAGACAGAGAAACATGTAAACCAAATGCGCAACCGTTCCTGTCCTGTTGTTAGCATATATAAGATCTCCTTGAAGTGTCCAACTCACCATATCTAATTCTGACAATCTCTAATAACGTATGAGCTTCAGGAATCTTTAACTTGCAAGAGATTCCTAGCAATGAAAAGAAGACGATCATTGGACTGCATCCTGCGGCGAACCAAAACGGTCCGGATACACCGTAGGCGTAACCAACTAGAGACGAGCCTAACATCGCCGTGCTCCAAAGCCATGACTATTCAATAGTTAGTAACTCTAGTGAGGAGTAAATAATCGGAGGGAGAGCTACCGAAATCACCGCTGAAGCAGTTAAGCCTGTCCTGACACTTCGATTGGCAGTTAAGAACCTAAGTGATAATGAGTTTGGGCTCCAATTGTGTTAAAAGATTCATATACATACATCTCAGTAGTTGAGTTGTCTTCTCCCACTGTTTTCTTAAGCACTTTCGTGACAAAAACCATTGCTGAAAAGGATGAGCTGCCGAGGAAAAAATTGCCTGGGTTAGGAAGAGAGGCTTACCAAACGCAAAGATAAGACCAATGACCACGACGACTACATAGCCGCCTACTTGAGGGATTGGGGGCTCGATTGACGTTGAAGAAGACATAGTTATGAGATAATTTCTATGATCCTCTGAAAACTTTAGCTTAGCAGGTTCCAGGATTTGCTACCACTTTAAGTAGTTGAAGTTGAAGTCTTACCGGCTTCATGAAACAGGCCTAGAACGGATCGAAAGTCTTACTTTCAATCACACTCATATGGGCGCAAATAACGTGCTTTCACGAAGATACAACTTAACTTAAGCCACAGAAACTCTAAGAACATATCGAGGGCAGGAGCGCGACAAATATAAGAAGCAAGTTATTCTCTGTGGGGGACACAATGTAACAAGCGATCTGATCACCAAATATCCCGCCCACATGGGACTGGTAATCGGTACTAGTAGAAAATGAACGCCATCAACCAGCCATAAAATATATCAATTGGCTTGTGAAAGAATGCTTGTGGAGCGCCAAATGATAGGCTTGAGGCACTTGTTCGCATATCGAGTTCAAAGGTGGGATATCCCCAAGATCTTCCAAGTTAAGCGAGCAGACTATCTCGCACGCAATAGTCCCTTGTTTGTTCGTCAACTTTGAGGCGCCGATCTTCAAACTTCGACGTCACAAATCACTCGAAAGAAGAAAATAGAGAGAGGAGGGCTATGATTTGATAGGATGGGTGTCTGATTGTAATAGGCTCAAAGTCTCTTTTCTCACTATGAGGTCAAGTCGAACCACAATAAGTCTTCCTCATTTACATACATAAGCCGAGAAGTTCCAGCAAGATTAGAATACCACAAATCTTCCAATAATACAACAGATCAATTATCAAAACTTTCCAATCATGTCTTCCGATACTACTGGCAAGAAGAAATTGATTCTCAACGCTTTCGTTGAGATGTGTCAGTAATTCTAGCTCCCTTTAATTCACATGACTAAACCTTTCCCAGGCAGTGGACATCAATCTCCAGGTCTCTGGAGACATCCAGAAGATGAATCACACCGTTTCAATGACGTTGATTACTGGACTAGCTTAGCCCAACGTTTGGAAAAAGCCAAGTTCCACGGAATATTCATACCGGATGTTCTTGGTATGTTTACAACTTCTTCCCATTTTCACTTCAATCAAATCAAAATCACCAACTAAGTTCTCCTCCAAAGGTGGTTATGATGTTTACAACGGTCCCAAAAATCTCGACGCAGCTATTCGATCAGCTGCTCAGTGGCCAGTTAATGAGCCTCTGGCTGTAGTATCTGCTATGGCGGCTTCTACGAAAAGTATTGGTTTTGGTGTCACTGTTGCTACTACTTATGAGCAGCCTTATCATCTGGCAAGAAGATTGTCTACTGTTGATCACCTGACTAAAGGCCGTGTTGGTTGGAATGTATGTATTATACATGTCTTCTCTACTACATATACGAGAACTGATCTTCCCACAGATCGTCACAGGGTACCTTGACTCTGCAGCCAGAAATCTAGGGCACACCGCACAACCTGAGGTGAGAAGTACTTTGAAGCCAATGTATTGTCCTGCAGACTGAAATTTATTTCTAGCATGATGAACGGTATGCTGTTGCTGAGGAATACTTGGAGGTAATGTACAAACTATGGGAATCATCCTGGCGCGACGACGCAGTAATCCGCGATGCGAAATTAGGAGTCTATACCGATCCCACCCGGGTTCGAGAGATAAACCACGTGGGAAAGTATTTCTCCGTTCCAGGGCCTCATATCTGTCAACCAAGTCCGCAACGAACACCACTACTCCTACAAGCCGGTACATCGTCATCCGGTAAACGGTTCGCAGCTAGAAATGCTGAAGCAATTTTCGTTGCGGGTCATAGTCCTGCTGTTGTGGCTAAGAGTATTAAGGATATTCGGACACAAGCTAAGGAGTTTGGGAGGCAGGAGAAGAGTTTGAAGTTTTTAGCTATGGTTTGTCCTGTTTTGGGAAGGACTGAGGAGGAGGCTAAGAAGAAGTATGAGGAATACTTAAGTTATGGGAGTGAGGAGGGTGCGCTTGCTTTGTTTGGTGGTTGGACTGGTATTGATCTTGCGAAGTATGGGGATGATGAGGAGTTGAGACAGGTTGAAAGTAATGCTATTCGGTTCGTTCAGCTTTCAATTATCTTTAAGGCCCCGGAAACTGATATTTTGTGTAGATCTGCTGTCGAGGGCTGGTCAAAGTCAATGCCTGGAGTTGATAAGTGGACGAAGCATACAGTGGCTGAGTTTTTGATGGTAGGTGGGCTGGGTGCTACATTAGTTGGGACTCCAGAGCATGTGGCAAATGAGTTTGAGAGATGGGTAGAGGAAGCTGATATTGATGGATTCAATATTGTAAGTTCACTAGCAAATAGCTTGTTCAATATCTCCACTTCGTCCAATATAGAAAAAGATACATGCTAACAAATTAAGGCATACGCAATAACTCCTGGATCATTCATTGATGTTGTCGAATTGCTACTACCAGAACTGAAGAAGAGAGGTCTGTTCTGGGACGACTATGTAGTTCCAGGAGGAACGTATCGCGAGAACATATACGGAGCTGTGGGACAGACTGGGCTACCAAGCCATCACCCTGCATATGGTTACCGCTGGAGAGGAGACACTGAAGGGTAAGACTTGCATTCACATCCATATAAAATAGAGCAAGTGTTATGGGCTTTGTGCCAATTACCCTACCTGTTGGATCCTACGAATCCATGGCGAGCCGCGGTGACCCACGGTAGTGACAGAATTACAAGTATTTTGTGACCTACCTTCTTTTGCATTAGGAAAAGAGTGCCTTCCATGTGAAAATTCTAGACTTGAGCTATTATTTGATTTTACAATTGTATTGTTCCAAAGGTATATGGTAGTTTAAATTTTGTTTCGTACACATATACTAAGTTTATGTACAAGTAAAATGATAAAGTCGGAATGGGCAGAAGTAGCCCAGTCGCTGGCCAGCCACGGCTGAGAGCAACCAGAGCACATTATAAGAGAGCCTCTTATATCAAGAGTTCTCGCCACCCGACGTCGACATGAGATGTCGAGATTTCCTCATAGCCATTACTTTATGATTATTTAAGCTGCGGCGCAAGTGAGATCCCCGGTGGCTGAGTCATAGGTGCAAGCGTCGGAGTATCTGTAAGACAACTAGAATGCAGTTAGTATAAGCTTAGTTACTATATGAAGTGGTTCTTACGTTTTGGAAACCTCCATCTCCGTAGGTCCAGAATGCATTTGGCCCACTCATGTACATGCAATCATAGCTAAGCATACGTCAGCTTCTACAAATCCAAATCTTTTGACTTAAATTTGTGACTTACTCGGTGTTCAAGAGTCCATATGAAATCTTGACTGAGACAAGACCGCTGACCTTGGTGGAATCTTGTAAACCGTAACCTTTGTTGTAGCAGACGACGGCAACATTGTTAGTGGGATCTGGGTTGTTGTTCCACATTTCAAGGGTTGTTGCTTGTGTGAAAGCTTCTCGAGCCTGCTTCCTGTTAGTACTAACTTTCATCACTGGTAAGTAATATAGAAACCTGCCTCGTCAAAGTTTGAAACGGTGGTGTTGATTGCATCGACGGCGGCATTGATGGCCTTCTCGGTGATAAGAGTTCCTGCTTCAGTCGCTGCTGCTGTCAAGGCCGCAGTGATGAGAGCAGTAAGCAATTGTCTCTTCTCAACAGGCGCCTCAACATCGGTGACAGAGCGAGCTTCAGCTGGAATAGTGGCTGCGCTTGACAAAGCAGCGAGCGAGGCAAGAATGGCGACGGCGGAGAAACGCATGTTGATTGATATAAAAGGTATGAAGCTTGGAACCAGCAAGGAGTTTGGGATTGGAAGTTTGGAGGAGTGAAAAGAATGTAATTTAGTTGATTGAATGAATGAATGTGATGGTGATGAGAAGACATTACCTACAGTAAACAACGTTCTTATATACTTCTATAATCATTCTCAAGGTCTGGTACACAGAGCGTCGAGATAGAGTACTCTGCATACTTCATTTCCGCAACGTTCACCGCTCTCCAATCCTGCGCCTTGTTGCCAAGTAAGGGTCTCCCGACAATTGGAATCATTGTGTCAACAGAGCCATTGAGGTAATACAAGGAATCAAGTGGTGACCTAAATGAGCAACAAAGCACAACAGCCAAGACTCACTGGGCGAACTGGCGGAGAAGACATAAGGCTGTGACAGCTAAGTGGAGTCGATACCAGTTCATCGTGGGGTTTCAGACATACAGATATGTTGATTGCGACCCTCAATCCTCACAGCTACGCCTCGATTCTGGGTCGTGCAGAATCCTTCGGGTCGCTCCGAGTAGTTCATCTGATGTTCATATCGGGGCGATTGCATCCATTTCGTTTCCAGAACACCGATCCCCCTGTGCTCTGATACATAGGTAGCCCGGGCTACTATCCGGAACTTAAGGCTGTCTCAACTCAATAACGCACACGCCAGATAGATGCCCTACCACTCGCTAAGGCAGGAGGTATTGAGGTGCTACACCAGTGTGCGTTTTACGGCCGTAGCAAAAAAGTTCTTCTCACTTTCTTCTGTGAAAGACGGGATAAAATGCAAATTTCTGAAATTTTAATTGAAAGAGAGTAACAATTCCAAGCTAATCAGACCTTTCGAAACTACATTCTTTGAGACTGAAAACTCATCGCGGGAAGGATGGAGCCGATTTGTCTAGAAGGCAGAAGATAGATCCGAGGAAAGTCCTCGAGACGAACGGTACAAATGCGGTGATAGTTGCCAAGACTTTTGATTGAAGAACTCCTCACGGCAGATCGGCAGTTTGGGTACATTATTATGAACGGGAAATATCCATACACTAATCTAAAGGCTGTGGTTCTGCTATGCCGAGAACCATACGCTTGGCAAACTTTGTGCTTATATTAAGTCTATTCTAAAAAATCGCTCGAGTAAGGGCCGAGTAAGAACCGTATTACTTTCATATCAGAGAACGCCTTGTGGAATGAAAATTTTATTCCAGGATCATATTCCCCGTCTAGCCCGGCCTCCTTTGTGCAATATAGGGGCTCGCTTAAGCATATTAGTGTCGTATGAAAGAAGAAATCAGTCTTACTTGATTGGACTACTCTATTATTGCCTAAACCATCTAGGAATAAAAGAAGGATTTTATATGATCTTTCGTAACAGTAATAGTACTATCTCATGATGATTTGAACAGTGGAAGATTGACTGGCATTGATAAGTGAATCTTGGTGATAATAAAATTTACTAGAAGAATAACAGGCTGATTAGCATCACGTAATAAGGCATTTCAAAATGTAAACTGACCTTTTTTAAGGAACGTAGTGTACAAAAGTCTCCTAGCATGTTGTGGACTTCCTTAAGCTTTTGAGACAGTTACTAATTATTCAAACTGCTTTGAGAAATACAGCTGTCTTCAACCCAAAGAAAGTCCTTGCTAAGTGCATGTTCCACAGCCACTCGAAGTCTGTAGAACACGATCTCAACAAAGAAGCAACTTTGTTGGACATTGTTAAGGCTTTGCTAAGCGAGCACTTGGAGTTTTAGTGGAGTGTACTGCTGCCTCAATGGTGATATTTACTTAGATTGTACGTGACAAGACAGACGTACGTGCCAAATAATCGCGACATGACAACAATCAAAATTTTCGGTTTCTTGCATTCCAAGAGCTGTAAGTACACAGCATTATCTTGCGTGATGTGAAAGTCGCTAGAATTTGTTAGAAATTAAATTTGCACAAAGTTATACTAGCTACCGAAGCCTACAGCTAGAATGTTAAGCAATCTGCAGAACTTAGTAGCCTTCTACTTTATTTCTAACTGTTTTATCAAGTTATTACTTTGTATCTCCTTAAGACTAGCTGTGTAGGCTTCTATGCATATAAACAAAAATGGTACATTTTATTGTCAGAAGCAAAGGACTTTGTAGGCGTAAAGTGTGCATCTATGTTAGAGACATTATTAAGCTGATTATGTTATTAAAACTTCGAATATGAGAAAGGCATGTACAAAAAGAGTGTAACTCTCACCAAATATTTAGAATAATTATTGTTTTTACTTCCGATTGGAGGCAATTTGATTGCCTGGCTCTTTCAAAGGACGAGCACTTTAAGCCTATTATTCTAAGAATACATGATATTTCTACCTTGAATTATCCCAATTCCACATATGTCGAAAGCGCACTCGATTGATATAGGAGTCTTATAAGTTCTCGAAGGTGGGCTTTATGACAAATGGTGCAGGAGATAGAGGTGGCTCTGGAATACAACCTTGAGGGTTTCCAAAATTTAACCTGCCTTTATACATTTCGTTGGATGAAGAGGGCACTTTCAGAAGCCAAGGCTCACTAGCGAAGATTGTCCTGATACACTCGAGTCTGTACTAAAGCAATCCTCTCCGGCACTATGTCTAAAACTTAGGCTTCATTTGCTTTCGCAAGACAGGAGCCTTGTATTCACTAAACTGGGGTATATGGAACTTGATATCTTCGAATAGCTCAACTCAATTTCCTTGAAGTGGCAACAGCGCTAAAAATGACCATAACCATGCTGTGTCTACTAGATTAGGCTGGTTGTTGGGGTTATCTGTTTGGTGTTATCTGTTTGGGATTGTATTTTGTATAGGTTTTAGAGGGTTGAGGGGGAGTAGAGCTGTTTATACCAGTTCGATAGTGGCATTGATTGCGGTAGTTGTAGCTTTTCTTAACTCCGATTCCGTATTCCGCATCACGGTGTTGATGAGTAAGCACTATGGACGCGTCATTGCTTCCACTCGTCCGGTTTTCGCATCGTGAACCCTTCACAACCTTTCCGATGCGCATTCACCTCCCACATTCCACTTTGAACAATCATGAACATCGCAAAGCTAAGACCATGAGCGCCAACGAGAATAGCATGGAAGATGCAGATGTCGGCCCACGTCCAAGTAAACGAGCTCGCCTTGATCATAGTCCTTCCCAACAACACGATGAACCACGTCCCGGTATCATCCCCGCAACAATCAAGTCGTGCAATGAATGCAGGCAACAGAAGGTCGGTTATTAAGTTACTTGCCTATTCGGTACAGTATATTATGAATTGAAGTTTCGCTAACCTGTTCTTCGCTGGCCAGCTCAAGTGCAATGTTGTTAAAGAACCTTTTGAGGCTTGTTCACGATGTCGGCGACTGAAGATCCCTTGCAAGGTTGATTCGGACTTCAAGAGAGTCGCAAAACGAAAGTATGTTCTGACCACATGTTTTCCGTCTTTGGAAAGGCGGTTGCTAATACAGCGATAGTAAACATGCAGAAATGCAACAAGAGATACGTGAGCTTAAGCAACAGCTAGCGAAGACATCTGCCCAATTACAAGCAGCAGTCACGGGCTTGCCGACAGCTGGCCAGGACTTGGGGACCGTGTACCCTTCTCCTGTGAGCAATGAACAATCAAGTGGGCAGCACTTGGGAGATATATCACTTACGGGTGAACGAGTGGCTTATCTTTTTGAACAGTAAGCTGTGTCAAGTGCTGCTTGTTGGCGAGCTACACTAATCAAGAAGGTTCTTCACTTACTGCCACCCACTATTACCGCTCCTGGATCCCGAGCAAAACGTCGATCACTACTTCAGCATTTCACCAGTTCTAGCCTGGACTGTCGTAATTATCGCAGCTCGCAGGTATCCTCAAGATCCTCTCCTTCTGACAAAGCTCTCACCACCATACAAGAAATTACTCTGGGCCACCATTTCCGAAATGCCTCAAAGATACCATACAGTCAAGGCACTTTCACTCCTATGTACCTTTCCAATACCTCTAGTAATGGACATGTCCAAAAGATCAAGGACTGAGAGACTTGGTGGTGGTCTTGGACTGAGTGAAATGGATCCGACATTTATGTTCAGTGGTATCATGATGCAGATTGCGTTGCAGACTGGTCTTCATAGACCGCTTCATGCTCAGGATTTCATCAAGCAAATAAGAGACGTTCCTGATACTGAGGTCGCTGATCGGAAGCTCACCTGGGCTGTTTGCAACATTGCGTCACAAAGGTGAGGACCATTCTCGTCTATGCTTGGTTTTCTTGAAGTGCTAACCCAGAAAAGTGTATCGAGTTCAAATGGCCAACCGTCAGTGACAATATACGACTGGAACCTAGGACCTGGCCTGTCCGGAAATTGGGATTCTCTATCAATAGAAATAAAGCACCGCCTCCAAATTGAAAAGTTTTGCGACAAGGTCACCAAAAGTCTTTATAGCAACGCCTCAGACCTTGTAGGCCTTCTTCCAGAAACCGAGCAAAACACCACATTAGCAATTCTTCAATTAGACTTGGCAGAATTAGAAGCTCTTGGTCCAAGCTTGTCTCGTATGTCGTTAAGGTCTTACGCGTGGTTTTTGGAGTATACTAACAATGATTCAGCAATAAATAAGCTTTCGCTATTGTCAGCAAAACTACACTTGTCCTCCTTCGCCTTCTTCATCCCACAGAACTCCCCAATATATTTCACCTCCCTGACAACATGCTACGAGGCCGCTACGGCCTTTATACAAGCAGTGCTCGACCACGATCTCCATTCGAACAGTCTCTTCCACTACTGCCCTAACGCCATACTTAAGTCCCTCGTGTCCGCATCCTGCGTTCTTCTGAAGGTCCTCAATTCTTCATTTGCTACACATCTCGACTCGATCCAGGGAAAGGCCCTCTTCAACACTGCCATCCTCGCATTACGTACAATTAGTTTGCGAAATAACGATTTCTCGGACCGTGTTGCTGAGGCACTAGCAAGAATGTGGAGGGCTGCTGGCAGTGGAATCCGTACTGATGGGGTTGGCGATCGTGATGATTGCCTTGAGTTGAAAATCCGCTCAAGAATGAGTGTCAGCCACGTCTATGACTGCATCTGGGGATGGCGTAGAAGTATTCAACAGAATTCTGGTCCTCGTAAGTTTTCTCGGCTGCTTCCCCACCCTATTACTTTCTTTCTTGACCAGCTGTTGACGATTTTGGCCAAATAGCTAAAGACCCAAATATTTCAGCTGCTATCTCTAGTATACCATTTTTACCTGAGCAAAACGCTGCGATTCCTTATCCCCAGACCGAATTCTTCCCAGATAATCAATCCGCGATGATTTCGGCACTTGATGATTTTGACCTGTTCAACACACTGGATTGGACGTTCGATGATAATGCCTTTGTTACCTGGTAATGAAGCGCCCCGTTTCGCTTTGCGGGATGTGGAGAATGCCCAACCGTTATCTTAGTTGGAACATATGGATTGTTCGTAGGAACAGATCGGATGTACTGGACCCCAGAAAAAGTCACCATCAAGCGTGAATCTCCAAGGGCCATCGCACTTCAAGTGCTGATTCAAGGAGGCCGAAGTTAGGTCTTGGAAACCTGTATCTCAGAGGCTAGGTTCTGGGTCGTTAAGTTGATTTGAGAGCATCTCAGGAATAGCTTATAGGAGTTAATACGATGTAAAGGAGGGGCCCCCAAAACGCCCCCAAAACGCAAACCTAACATCCGACAATTATCGCTGTAACCTCACTAGATTATCCTCCGCTCAACTCCAGCTGCAGCTTCAGCACCTGTTCCAGCTCCGACTTCAACTCCCTCCGCAACTCGATCATTCCATTTCCGCAGATTTGATTTCCTGAGAGGCACATAGAGGCTGGGTTGGTATGTGAGAAGGTTGATTGTGAATGTATTTTTATTGTTGCCAACTTGTACATACTTAAAAAAAAATCTCTTGGCATATGTATATTATCCCAATCACATCCTGTAAGCAGCGACCATAGGCTTGAGGAAACCTATGTTGCTTAAGTTCTAAGCCATTGGTTTCTCAGAACTGAAGTACTGGACTTTGAAGCGGCTGGTTTCTTCATAGAGGAAGGATATTGGGAAGATTAGATATTATGCTTCTTCGTAGGATGTAAGGTACTACACGACTTGAAATTATACTACTAACGTTTTACTTGTCTCACCTTTTTGTTTTAAAGCTGGGATTAAGTAAACTCTGTTACTAAATACCAACTCAGCCTTCCATTCTTTAGAAAGGTAACCCGAAAGGCCACCTAGCGTGTTGGCCGAATAAAATCAAACACAGGAGCAGGCCACGCCCGACTCGGCTTATAGTTGTATAGCACCTCCCGAGCCTGCTGATACAGTAGAAGATAAGACAGCCAGGTAACTTGATACTAGGAATATATAGACAATTAAGAAGTTAGTTGTATTGTTGCCAATTAAAACCTTGTTGTCATTAAATACAAAGACCAAAGTTCTAATTTATAAAGTTGCCCACTTTCCTCTATGACGGTGTTCTCTAATAGTCTCGTACTTTCTAGAGGCGTCTGATCTAGCTAGGGAGTCTCAGTACTTCTTGACGCTTTGATTTCAGGGTTTGACAAGAATTTGGTGTGTTTTGGTAGTCTGCTATATGATATTATGTCTGGAGATGCTGAATAACTCATAGCTTTGTTGCGCTGGTTTTGTGATCGCTATTTAGGTAGTGTTTTAAGGTACTTAAATTAATTTAGCTACTTAGTCGCCGCAGAAACCATATCTCTAAATCACATTAGGCGAAATGGTGCCGCGGTGTCGCGGTGTCGTTTCGCTAAAGCTATCACCTAAGATATATACTTTCTCACCCTCTGCTCTTTTCTCCTCTTGGCAAAGCTGCAGATAATATATCACTGCTTTTTAATTTGATGATATTGCTAAGGGAGTTCCATTTACATATTGGCCGCACCTCGACACGAAGTCGTATCAAAGCAAAACCTTTGATCCTGAAACTTCTTATTTCCCTCCGCATCAACACGCCTTCTCCGTCTGCTCTAGGAACTTCTAGACGTCCTAGAAAGGAAGAATCGTAGAGGGAGAAAGTCAAGAAGCGAGAACAGGCTTAGATGGAGGAATAGGTGGCTCAAGAGGAGTTAAAAGACTCTGAAATGGAGGAGGATGTTGCTCTAATCTATAGCGAAGCAATAACAGGTTCGAGACTAGCTTCTCCACAGTTGATGACTAGCTATCAAAAATATTAAAAAAATGTTTTGTTTATCCTATAATAATTCGAAGGACAACTGTTGCCTCTGTGGTGTCTGTTGTCATTCGGTAAACAGTGCGCAATATAGTAAGTATTTCAGTAGCGGCTAGCATTATCGTGACATCTGACCGTTACTCGTCACTTGAGATCTGGTATGGTATTGTCTCGCGGGAGTTCATTTATGATGTTTGTCATGTCAGACTGGCATATAAACTGTTACTTGTCACTTGAAACCTGGTATGGTATTATCTCGCGGGAGATCATTTATAATGTTTGTCATGCCAGACTAGCGTAGAAACTGTTATTTGTCACGCATGTGGAGACTGTACGGGTTGGACTTGGAGATTATGAAGATTATGCTTCCCCTTGACGCGGCTTTGAGAAGCGCTTCTGAATTGTCTTTCCACTCTTGGTCAGTCCTCAGGACAATGTTAATGATATTCACTCTACCTAAAAATTATTTCCAGATTTGTACTAACATGCAAGTTGCCTCGGAGTATAGAAGGCCTCAATATAGGCCGCATCTGACATACTTCTTGGTCACAAGGTACATAAAATGATCATTTCTTTAAGTTGTTGACACTACAAGTAGCTTTGTTTGATGACTGCTGACATTTGTCAATTTGATTTCCGTTCCATTGCTCACTAAATTCTTCTCAGCCCACACATCTCTAATTTTCATACTTCCACTGGTAATATTCTGTAAACCAGGAATCGCACCAAAAGAAATTGTTATATCGGTGTCGTTAAGCCCATAGTTCAATGCCAGAATGACGAACTTGGAGTTCTGGGTGCCTAGAGGTCCTGCCCAGACTTGAATGGATCCTTCGGTAGACAGATCAGGCAGATAGGTAACAGCAGTCCCAGCTTCATCCTGTGAGATGAAGATTGCCTCCTTGTTGCCGAGAATGGCAAGCGAGGTGCTCGAGATATTTGTGATGTCGGCTCCAATGATGAGAGGCGACTTTAATGCGGCCCAAAAGGAGAAGTGCGTCAGTTCCTCATATTCTGTCATAGTCCCTGTGCCGATCTCGAGCATATCCATATCCGCTGTGATTAATTAGCATAAAATTAGAACTTGGATACTGGTGGCGAAATACCCCAAGAGCCTGGTGCTTGAAATCCCGAGATCTCCCGCATTTTCTGTATCATCGTCAGGACACTGACACCAGCATATCCCGTATTTAAACAGTAAGCAGTGTTGCAAACGCCACTACCGTCCACTTTGAAAGATGATTTAATGTCTCCAGACATCCTGTATGAATCGCTGAATTGATCTGCCCAAAACCAAGGGAACTGGTTACCCCATTGACATAGCGAGTAGAAGATGTCACGACCCGTCCGTTTGAGTGCATAACTCATAGCTAGGAATCGTTCCTGGGGAGAAAGTGTATTGGCTTGGAAACCACCGCAATTATCATACTTAAGGTAATCCACGCCCCAGGACGCATAAGTATCTGCATCCAGTTCTTCATAGCCATAGCTGCCTGGAAAGAAGTCGCAGTCATATATTCCAGCATCACTAGAATAATCATCAGAGAACAGCTGCAAAAATGGGATTAAAGATATTACTCACCTGTATATACCTATCTTGAGCCCCAAATTATGAATATAATCAGCCAAGCCTGATATTCCAGAGGGGAATTTAGTCGCATTTGCTTGTTGGCGTCCATTCGAGTCCCTTGTAAGTGCTTGCCACCCTTCATCAAGAATCACATATTTATATCCTGCGCTGACTAATCCGGTTGATACTAATGCCGATGCTGTATTTTCGATCGTATTCTGATTGAAATTTGTCTTGAAAGTGTTCCAGCTGTTCCATCCTACACGATTTGGCGTTAGTAGTCATTTACCAACTTGACGATGCTGGTGGTAATGGGTATTAGGAATGAGAATACACGAGACTTGAACAGATGTGTCTCCTGAAATTTCTCAGCGAACAGAGACTTAATCTACTGACCCATTTGAGGTTTGACTGCAAGGTCACTGGCGAGGCATGGTGATAAGGTGACTAGCCAGAAGGCGATCAATCTGCGTACGTTGTGAACTGTTTGCATGATGTTAGGAATTTAGTTTTAAGTTTAGATGGCCCAAACGATGGATTTAGTGCAAGTGTCTGATTTCCTAATCACCTTATGCAAAACATCTCGCGAGATTATACATCATAGTCCGGAGGTTCTAAAATCGCTGGTTGAGATGGCGGGGAAAGTTCCAGGGTAGTGGGGGTTTCAGCAATTATGGCGGAGAATGCACCGGAGAAGTAACTTGTACTGTACACCACAACTCCGGCGGCGTATACACACGACGAAGCAAGTAAGATAGCCCTGAATTTCTGGATGCTCAAGAAATCACGGCACTATAAGTCCATCTTAAACTCCGACTCTCACATCTGATTACGCCCACAGCGACCTCATTAAGTGCAACTATGAATTTCGGGCGACTTCTACCTTGTCTTCTGCTGGCTGTTTTTAGCCTGGGTGAGAGAAGCGATCGCCAAGCTTTGACTTACGCTGCGATCCCCGAAGGCACATACAGTCCTACGAAGAACTCGAATGTCATTACTCTGTCAGATCTCATTAAGTCACGCGGGGATCTTTCTGTTCTCGCCAACTTAATCACAGAATGCGGTGGTACAAATCCCTCCTCTTCTTCACTGCCTTCGTAGATTTCAAGCATAAAATAATCATAAAAACAGCAATGACGACTTACAGATGTTGAGATGAGAAATGGCTAATGCAGCTAACAGGCTTCTCCCAGGCTTTTGATACTGTTCCAACATGGTCTTTCACCTTCTTTGCGCCATCAGACACCGCTTTCAATAACACAGGGTCCTACTTTTCAACCTATACAGTCACACCCAAGGGGAAATGGTGGTTAGGAAACTTGTTCCAGCACCACTATATCCCCAACACCCAGCTCAAAACTTCCTCTTTCAACAACTCATACACCCGCATCCAAACTGGGAGTTTCTTGTACGTGGGAACACAACTTGTTGACGGGCAGCTGATGTTGAATAATGTCTCCGTTATCACAAGTGCCAATTTGGCTGTTACAAATGTGAGTACCTTTGATTTTGCAAAAGTTTGAAAGAATGCTAAACTTAGCAAGGGACTTGTGCATATAATTGATCATGTCTTGGATCCATCAGCTCAGATATTTGAGCCGGATGTTGGCAAGACTACGCAGAGTTTCATTGGTGGAAGCTGTTCAAATCCTCTGTTACCATATTGTTAGTAGATAGTGGATTCAACTGTAATTGTCGATGGTTGTAAATTATACCTTCTGAAATCTAAAGTTATACTCTGTTTCAAAGCCTATATCCTGAAAACGTGGTTGACAATTGGCTGTTGAAATGTTGGCCGGCATATGGCAGTCCTTGACTGACCACTCCGAAAGATCTTCCGCTCCCCTTCGAGTCTCCTAATCCTGAAAGAAGTAGCATTTATTTTAAGCCTGAACTCAAATCTGTATTCTCAGAAAAGTAACGCAGTCATAATTTTATACTTCATAATGGAGTACATCAGGTACTACTCCTAGATACTTTTGTCGAATGAATGAATGCTGATGGGCAATATCATAATAGGCTTGGCGATTCTGGCCTTTATATTTCAAAAATAATCTTGGGAACCGCGAGCTTCGGATCTTCGAGATGGCAAGAATGGGTTCTCGAAGAGGAAGAGGCACTGCCGTTACTTAAGCATGCTTTCGACTGTGGAATTAATACCTGGGACACTGTAGGCTGATATTAATGTTCTTATCCGAGATAAATTACTGATTGGAACATATAGGCAGATGTGTATTCAAACGGACGTTCAGAGGAAATCATTGGAAAAGCCCTCAGGGAATTTCAAATTCCGCGTGCTGAAATAGTCATACTTAGCAAGATTTATTACGCTCTAGATCCAGTTGGACAATCTCCCATATCCGAGCTCGGTTACAAGGACAAAAAAGGATTTACGAACAGAGTTGGACTCTCCAGAAAACATATCTTTGACGCCGTCGAAGCGAGTTGCAAGAGACTTGGAACCTATATTGATGTGCTCCAAATTCACCGGTTGGATCGAGAGACGCCACCGAAGGAGATTATGCGGGCTTTGAACGATGTTGTGGAAAGTGGCCAAGTCAGATATCTGGGTGCAAGTTCGATGGCAGCATGGGAGTTTCAGAAACTTCAAAATGTAGCTGAAAGGAATGGCTGGCATACATTCATTTCCATGCAGAATTATTACAATATTCTGCACCGAGAAGAAGAAAGGGAGATGATTCCTTACTGTCAAGACAGTGGTGTGGGAGTCATTCCATGGAGTCCTTTGGCCAGAGGAGTTCTTGCTCATCCATGGACGGAAAGAGTGTCGAAGAGGGAGCAAACTGATAAGCTGTTGGATTCTTTGGTTAGAGGGCAAGAAGAGAACAAGGTGGATGAAGCGACTGTCGGCCGGGTGGCTGAGGTTGCGAGGAAGAGTGGTGTTAGTATGGCCACAGTGGCACTTGCTTGGTGTCTCAAGAAGAAAGTATATCCAATTACTGGGCTCAACAGTAAGGACCGAATTGATGAAGCAGTTGCCTCGGTTCGGTTTGAGTTGGAAGATGAAGATGCGGCTTATATTGAGGCATTGTATGCTCCGAGACAGGTTGCCTACTAAGATATAATCTGGAAGTACGTTTCAGATGGAGAATATTACTAGCATTGCACAAATGACCGATAAAGACTCTCAAAACCGGCGTTAAGTGGAGGCTTAATCTTCTAGCCCGGCTCATACATTCTGTCATCGCAACGGGGCATCGCAACGGGGCAACTTCTAGACACTACCGGATAAGCAGAATATCAAAAAGGGGTTTCTATCTTTACGATACGATACTAGTTTTCAAGAGGCAAGCAACAGGCAGGCCCCATAACTGTAATAGTTGCAACTCGAATACTTTATATGTTACGTAATATTGATTACAGAATAACAACAAACATCACAATGGCAACAAATGTTTCGTTTTTAAATTATTATAAGACAAAATGTTATCAGAATATTAGCACGATATTACTTTAGCACTGTGCATGTGCAATATTTAATCTAGCTATGAGGCAAGAGTTGCTACTAGCTGATCGTCGGCTCTCGCTTAGGATAATAGGAGGCATATACGAAGTAAGCGACAGCTGATGACTAATAAGCTGGAAGGGACTGAGGATGTCTTCCCGAAATGTGGAAGCCTTCAATCGCGCAGAAGAGGTTATCGAAAACCAAGCTGGATTTACGAGTTGCGTATACAAAGTTGGAGACCACTTAGGAGATTAAACAATGCCGTAGAGAATCCCGTTGGATCGCCTTGGCTTGGAAATTGTCTCTCACCGGAGGATCCCCGATACTTCGCCCGGCTTACGATGTGCCAACCTACCGGGTGTCCAACGCCGAAGATCAACACTCTAAGTCTCAAACTTGAGGCTGCAAGTTTAACGGGAAAATGTGACTTGACCCATAGTCATTCCGGTTGGTACTTGTGCATGCCAAGCTCGTCTTCTACTTAGCTTCAAACACCAATAGCTAGCGTTGCACGGCAGACTTTACCTTTTTGCCATAAGGCAGAGTAATATTGCCTCATTAACTGCAATGCCTTTTTAACTCAATTTGTTGGCTTTACTGTTTGAAATTCTGTTAGTGATATTGTTGGAACCACTTGACCATTCTGCTGCACAATACATTCTGGGACCACATCGGAAAATGCCCAATCCCCGACAAGCAACACTTGACGCTATTCAAATGAAAGAGTCAAGAAAAAGAGTCAGAATCTCTGAAGATGTGGTGGTAGATGGTCAGCCCAATGTGCTCGATGATTCATTGTCTCGCGTATGTTCTACGAACCATTTAGTCCTTGTATCCTACTCATAAAGCTTCGCACGTCTAGAAATCGTCAAAACTCTCCCACGTTGCTCAAAATGGATGGAAGACTAGACTTAAATTACCAGAAGCAATAGAATCGTTCGGCGTTAGCGTTAGCTCGAAGAATACCTTGTCGCTTCTATACTCGGAGTCTGTGGTAGCAAAGATCTGGGGAGTTGCGCAAAAGGCATTGAACAAGGTAAGAGAACATCGAAGAAACTGCAAAATTTCCCTGTTCTAATTAAACGCAAGTCCTCTCCTCCAATGCTTTTCCCCGAGTACACTAAGCCCGAAGGCATAGAATATGTCTACCGAGAACTCGACTTCTGGACTTCAGGTTTCTTCCCTGGTTGCTTATATTTACTGCTAGAACGACAGCGCCGATATGCTACGTTCATAAACCCACCCTCGTATTGGGAAACTCCTCAACTACCGCACCAAATCCAGCTCCAGTAAGTGTACAAATCCTCAAATGCTATAGACTTATTGAGCATTGTCTAATGTAAATGAAGATACGCCTGCAGCTGGTGGACTGAGAACCTTCACCAGAATTCCAAGCTGCAGACAACACATGATCTTGGATTTATGATCGCTCCTTGGGCGAGACTCGCTTGGGATTTGAATCATGATCGCAGAGCCTACGAAACTCTAATTACAGCAGCAGAGAGTCTGTCGACGAGATACAACCCCAAAACGGCATGCCTTCGTAGCTGGGATACATGCGAGACGAAAAGGTATAACTTTGTTGATCCAGCACTAGACTTTCTAGTTATCATTGTAAGTAAACGCAGCATTATGCAAAGATATTAAAAGTAATTTGATATGTAGGACAATATGCTCAACCTCGACATGATCTTCTGGGCAGCCGCAGAACTCCGAGACTCAAAATTACACAACATAGCCATATCTCACGCTCGAACAACTCAGCAATACCACATCCGCGAAGACTTCTCTACCTTTCACGTCGTCAATTTCGATCAAACAACAGGGCATCCAAAAGCAAAGTTCACCCACCAAGGCTATTCGGATTCATCATGTTGGTCTCGCGGTCAGGCATGGGCAATCACTGGCTTTGCTCAGACATATTATTGGACACAAGATGTATCATTCTTAGAGACTTCACGGAAATGCGCAGACTATTTTCTTGAACATCTGCCTGGAAATGGAATTCCACCTTGGGATTTCTCTGCTCCTCGCACGTCCGATACGCCGACTGATACTTCTGCCGCTTTGATAGCTTGCTACGGCATGCTTCTCATTCACGAGTCTTTGACTGCACTGGATGAGCCATCTCATTACCTTAAAGATGCACTGCATATACTTACTTCTGTTTGTGCAACCCAATTGAGTCCTCCCGCTAAATTTATCACCTCGAATATCACAATACCATCTGTCGAGCATGGCGAGTCATCAGAGAGCGGGGCTTTGGATATAGATATGGGAGCAGGACCGGAAACAATCTTGCTTGGAGCAACAATTAACAACTACGAGTTTGCACAGAGACGATGGGCAAATCATGGATTGGTTTACGCAGATTACTACTTTCTTTTGGTCGGGAATAAGCTTCTGGAGATGGGAATTGGCAAGAGTTTTGCCTCTTAAACGAATTGATAACTGCGAGTAGAACTTGAGCCGTTGAAAGCATTACTTGTAATTACCCCATGCAACCTCATTACCGTCTGACAAAGAGGGACAGAAATTACATTAAATTAGATTAGTTCAAGCTTCAAGAGCCACGACCAGCACTTGGTGGACGCGAGAAGACACTGATTCTTTGTGTAGGGACAAATGGATACTCAAAGAACGTATTCAGGTCATCAAACCCAGCCATTCCTGAACCTATTTGGTTCATCATATTCATATCTGTGTAATCAGAGGCGGCGGTGGTATCAAAGGGTGCTTGCCCAAACAATGCATTTTCTTGGTGTAAAGATTGTTGGGTAAGTGCTTGTGGGGGTCCTGACGTACTGTTATGCTGCTGGAAGGCTCGCGGTAGAGGTGGAAAGGCCAACGAGATACTGTCTGGAGAATTTTCCTGTACGGCAGTGCCTTCTGCATTGTCCCAAGTCGATTGCACAATACTCTGAGATTCAATGCCCTTACTTCTGCCTCTCCTTAAGGCACCATTCAAGGGGAAATCTTGGCTGGTGGCAGATTTCGGAAATTGTTGCAAGGAGACTGAACTCCGCAGATGTGGCGGCTGGGGACCGGTGGATGCTCGACTTTGTTCTTCTGTATACACTGCTTGTCTGATATCTAGCGAGTGCGGTCCCTTATCTCTAGCTTGGGTCAGACGTCTTGCAAAACGTGACGCAAGATTTTCTGTTTGGCCTTGACCGTCTGCATTTGGCCCATTCCATCTCCTTGATATTTCAAGAAGGCTATCGACCAAAGAGTCGAACTCGGGTAGAAGCTGGGTGTGATAATGAAGAGTATGAGCGAGTAGCATCCGCCCAGTGATGAACAAGCAGAATGCGAACTGTGGGTTTGTGAGAGCGATGGAACCCTGCAGATATTTCTCAGCAATTATTGAGGTTTCCGAAGCTGCAGCAGTGCATGTCTCGGCACTTGAAAGTGACGGCAGTCGAATAGGGCTCGCCTGCCACTGGTCGGATGGGTAAGCTATGCCTTGGTGGAGGAGAATCACAGCAGTGTTATGTGTGATGTGTGCAAGCGTCAAGTTAGGATCTAGAACGCCGTCTTTATTCAAAACGGATGCCTCTCGCCATTTTGGTGGCAAGAAGATCTTCCATCTGAAGGAGGTTAGTATAGAAACGACTATCAACTAGTTCATAGATCCCTTACTGCACTAGTCGAAGATCAAGCTCTTTGAAACGCATCAACCACATCTGGACATCCTGGATCTTGGAGAGGTTCACTGCATGCTGCAAGAAGAACTTCGAGACCAAACTAAGACTTTCCGTGGCCTCAATAGCATAAGCAAACCCTCCAATCGATGCTTGGTCATCTAGCTCTGACCTTGAATTTCGGAGCGAACCATCGATTGACTTATCTGCTACGCCGAAGTATGGAGTCGGGACACTTAGTGGATTTCCTTCCTCCCACAGCGCCCCTTCACATGGCAGTCTTCTCTTGACGTCAGCACTCGTCAGAGAGAAATTCCACCCAGTAGCTATACTGCAAAATCTATCCATGAGGAAGACGTTCCAGAATACTCTCCTCTGTTCTTCCTTTTCGATCCAAGTCTTCGGGGGTCCAAGGAATGCCATTCTGTGAATAAGGAACTCTGCAGAATCAGACTGATCCGTGTCGCTCTCATCCTCCACGCTGAGCTGTAATTGTTCCACTGTCCTGGTCATACTTCCCACAATAGACCACGCTGAAGGTCCACGGCCGCTCCCTATCTAAATTTCATCCTTTGTCAGCAGATGCTGTTAGTTCGAGAAAAAAGGATGTGGGTTTCGAGTAAGCTTACAGTATCAAAGGCAATAATTATAAGAGCTTGCAAGTTCTCAACTGAGAATGACTCCATACTCTGCAAGATAACGATCTGCCGACTATTCTTCGAGCACCGGTTTCTGACTTCGGAGTTTACAAGTCTAGGGTCGGTAGAAAACCTTACGCAAATAGACACTATAGCATGTAATATTGTTGATACTTTCTGCCGTTGGGTCGGATGTTCCAGCCGTTCTCGAAACTGTCTAACGTGGAGAATTGGAATCCAAGGATGAATGTTTGCGAAATAGACTTCTACCAAGTCGTTCACAAGGTCATCGGGCAAAAAGGAATCCTCGTTACCATGATCCTCTACTGGCTGGAGTTTAGGAGATATTTCCCTTTCCTCAGCAGCGTCAGAGGTACGCCGTCGCTTAAGAGAACTAGAACCATTGGGAGGAAATTCCCCGTGGTTGCTGGAAAGGCTTGCAAAGGCAGTTTTGAGCCGCTGTGTGGATTCTTTCAAGTTGTCGTCTCCAACTTTGATAGTCTGGTCCAATTTTGTCGTACCCTCACCCGATTGTGCTTGAAGAGCAGAAATACAATTCCACACTTGTTGCCAAAGCACTCCTTGTCCAAGAAACATATTTTCCAAAGCAACTGTAATGTCAAGATACCAAGGCTTAGCATTTATATATAAGGCTAGCAGATACATTAAATGCTTCGTAAATAAACTTACTAACTCGTTGGCTGAGGTTTTCTACTGCCCCAGTCCTCAAACCTGGCCTTGTTTTGCGGTCGTCATATAGGCATTCTATGTCTTGGAAGGTCAGCAATATTACATCTCAGCATTAGTATTTACGAGCTTACTAAACCTCACACAATGTGAACACGGGCATGTTCTGGAACATTTTGCCTTCTTCTTTCTACATGATTGGCAACTATACAACCACAGTCAGAATCACCTCAATGAAGCTCCGAAGAACTGACGCTGGTCCATCTTCTTCTGGTGCTTGCCTAATGTTCTTGCCAGTACCGTTTGTTCCTTTATGAGCATTGTTGCTGTTTGGATTTCCTTTGCGTCCATTCGTGGATATGCTGTTGTTTTGCGGACGCAGCTGCCCCTCACCGTCGGATTCAGAGATGTCGTCAGACCGATTGACCATCTTGTGTTTTTCCTACATTATAGACTTCGAAGCTTCAGGGACGATTTAATGAATGGAGTAAGAGGTAAGAGTTCAAATGCGAAGAATTACAAGTAAATGGCAAAGGGGAGTTTGAGGGAGAAGGTTGGAAGATCATGCAGGGGAAAGAGAGTGCTACGGGAGAGGACTCGTGGGGGAGTTGTGGGGCATACAGGGAAGTGCGGGGATGAACGGAAGAGGAAAGCTACTGCGCCATAGGAGCGGCTGTCACCTGTGGCTGGGGACAAGCAAGCATTAATATTAGGCAAAGTCCCAAATCAAATCAGACGATGCGAGGATATGGTAGAAGGACGATGTCAAGTCATGCTGCAACTTTTGATAATTCGCCTTGGACAACCTAGTCGTGCAAAGTTAGGTCAGAGCCAAGAAAGGGAAGATAAAGTTCTACAGCAAGTGGTGGGTTAACAAATGGTAAGAAAGGGATTTAATTACTAGCCGATGAATGCCCTCTCCCTTCGGTTACTCCTACTGTTGAAGAGCTGTGATACGTTTTTGTTGTACAGTTCTGTGTAGTATGTAGTCCCAAATGCAGTTGAGGTGCTCTTTCCGGATGGGCCAAGCGCATTCTCATGGACCTACAGTTGCTGGCGCATAAGGTCAGAAGATATCGAATTCCCACAAATGATAGTAACTCGGGGGCCGGGGGAAGTTTCGGCATGCTCCCCGGCGTGAAGAAAAACGAATCACCAACACCAAAACTATGTCTCAGGAGTCATGCAATTCCTCGTCAGACTAAAGGACTTTATGCCGTTGCATAATGGCGTTCAGCTGATTCTATTGACGAAATCCCCGTCAGTCGATGAAAGTCAACAAGACAAGTTCTGGCCTAAGATCCCTTTCAATTCCCCACGTTTGCTCATGGCTATTTTTGATCCCGGCTATTTCCCCGTGGAGAAGCTCGCAATCCCTTGATAAGTGTAAGAATTGATTTGACTCGAAATATACTTTTCTATATACTTACAACATATCAGAACTGGACTAAGTCTGATAATCGTCACTGCTGAGCAATACCTCGAGAACAAGCACATCTTTTAAACTGGGCGATCATAGGCATATTCATAGTTTTATTTACTCCCGTTCTCTCTTCGTAACAATGGGTCAAGATGATTCTGAGGTCATCCATCAGGACCAAATTTCCCCTTCTGCGCCAGTCCCTAAACATCATTTAGACTTTGATCAAGAGGTTATATCTCCGACTTCTCATCTATGATCAGTACTAATTAGGAACTAGACTGCTATCTATGTCGGAAATGCTGCTACACAGATTGATGAAGCAACGAGCAAAAAGCTTTTCTGGACAATCAATAAGAGGATCCTTGCATGCATGCTTGGGGTACGCTTCAAAATATTCCCATCGCTGAATTTTGAATTGGTATACTAATATGAACCGGTATAGACCTATTTCTGCCAGTCTTTGGATAAAGGCACTCTTGGGTTCTCTTCAATCATGGGCATTAAGAAGGATGCTCATTTAGTCGGAAATGATGTATGATCGAAAAACCAACAAATAACTTGTGAGGCATTAGACTAATATCAAACAGTATTCTTGGCTGGGCACTATTCTATACATGGGAAGTCAGTCTCATTGCCAGCAGGGCCTCCCTAAATATGCTGACAGTTTCAGTTCTGGTCGGAGAATATCCAACCAACCTTCTGCTACAGAAATTGCCCGTGGCAAAGTATATCGCGGTTAAGTGAGTACTACTCCTTCTCTGAAAATTTTCTGCTCTGCTGATCTTTATTAGTGTCTTCTGCTGGGGAGTTGTAAGTAAATCTTTGCTGAAAACGTGGAATATATGTTGCCAATTCTATGGAAACAAAATAAACTGAGACAGATTATCAGGTTATTGCCTGTTCGGCTGCAGCAAAAAGTTTTCCAGCTCTGATGGTCGTGCGATTCCTACTTGGGTGAGTAGTAATCAGCTACCCTATTTCGAAAGCATAATTAAATCGAAGTTAGGATCTTCGAATCGTGTGTACAACCTTCCTTCATTATCATGACTACGATGTGGTATACGCAGCGCGAGCAAGCTGTTCTCACTTCACTGTGGTATTGTATGACCGGCGTTCAGCTCATGGTAAGTTCATCTCAATAAGTGTACCAAATGTATCTCTTAATTCCCATTATGAGTGGCTGGTCTAACATGACAGTGATTCAGATTGGCGGGATCATTGCATGGGGTGCTTCACACTACGTAGGCCACAGTATCTATTCCTGGCAACTATTATTTCTCGTTCTGGGCTGTGCCACATGTGCTTGGGCATGTTTCATTGGCTGGTGGCTGCCAGATAGCCCCATGAAAGCAAAGTGCTTTTCCGAAGATCAAAAGAGATTGATGATCGAACGAGTTCGGGTCAACGAGACAGGCATTCAAAATAAGACATACAAGCGGTATCAAATGCTGGAAGCTGTCGTTGATCCTGTAGTATGGTAAGCGATACGGATCTTTTCGGCTTACTGAAACACTAAACAACATTATAGGTGTTATGTAATGCTTCAACTTACATCTACTTTAATTATTGGTGGACTGGGAGTCTTTTCAAATATCATCATTGCATCATTCGGCTTCGATACTCTTCAGACTCAACTCTTGAACATAGCACAAGGCGGTGTCACCATTGCAGTCATGGTTGGCAGTGCAGCGCTAGCTCAGAGTACCAAGCAAACCCTTTTAGTGATGCATGTAAGTTGTCCCTTACCTACACTTTAGTTTCAAATATTGATAATTCTCAAAGATCTGGACTCTACCGGCGATAGTTGGAACAGCAATCATCTTTTGTATACCGCCAACGCATGAGACACGCGTCGGACTTCTCATAGCTTTCTACTGCACGCAATTCTACCTCGCAGAGGGCAATTTGATATGCTCTCTCATCTCAAGAAATACTGCCGGTCAGAGTAAAAAGGCGACAACGCTGACAATAACCTTTGTAGCATGGGCAGCTGGAAACATGGCCGGTAAGCAATAAATGCGAAGAGCTTAGAGACCGTTACTGATAACTATAAATCAGCGCCTCAAATATTCCAGAATTCAGATGCTCCCAGATACAAGAAAGGCTTCACAGCTCATTTTTGTCTATATGTTCTCTTTAATATTTTCTCAGCGATACTACGCATTCTGCTTGTCCGCCGCAACAAGGCAAAGCGCACTGCACTCAGCGGAGGTGTTGCTACTACGAGCAATTCGGCTGATGAGAAGATTACTCATTCTTTTGCATTCGACGACCTTACTGATCAAGAAAATCCGGAGTTCAGATATGTCATCTGAATTCAGGTAACGAGTTATTGGTCTTCTTGAGGCTATCCGGCTAAGGCTCTAGAGTAGTTGTGAAGTGTGATTTATGTGGTATTTTCTTGAGAAAGTATTAATCTAAACAAATTCAATACGGAAATCAGAACTACTTCTACTATCATGCATTACATGACATGTGCCATTTGTTCACTACTGCGCCACTTTCATTGTGCGATTCAGATAGATACTAGGTTGATTATCAGTATCCTCATAGTTTCGGGCTCGGTAGCTCCTTCCCCGAAGTTGAATATCACTGCATAGCCCCGTCAGTACAAAAGGGGCATCAATTGAGCCGCAAACAAGATTGCGTGTACAAATGTATTATTCTAATGCGCAACAACGGATTCTAGACAATTGCACGTGGGCTTAATGCGGAACGGACCGGTACATATTCCGTACGAGAGAAGTTAATATTTCGTACCTGCTACCCCGAATTTACTATAACCGGAATGCTAGACCAGCTTTGAAGTGTATCCTGGAGTATTTCCCGGCGGAGTTTTCTCCAGATCCTAAATATGCAGGGACAAGTAGGAGCAGAGCCCCGGAACAGAACCCCGCATTACAAGATAGCATAATATTGCAGCAAAAAGCAAAGATCTAGACTCTAGTAATAACAACTTTTATACCCCTAAAAGGACCTGAAAGAAGATTCCGCTACAGACGTAAATATACATGCGCTCTTAGAAGACAAGTAGTTACTCATTATTTTATGATACAAACTTGGTCTTAAAATGAAGGTTGGCTACCAAGTAAAGAACCCTAAGGGATATTTGCAGAACTAATATTATCCCTGAGTAGACTTTTCAGTTTTGTATTCTGCTTGCTAGCATTCTTCGCACTGTTGCTGCTACTGTCAGCAATGTTCCAAACCTCAATGGCCCAATACCTATTTCAAATGGTGTCTTGTATGGCAAGATAAGGGTTGGAGAATTTGTACATCCAGGATTGTGGCATACACACGACGATTTGGAGCGGATTAGAACCAATGTGCTAGCTGGTGTAGATCCATGGAAGACCGCATATGCTGCATTCAGCAACGATTCGTATTCATCATCCTCAGTAAGTTCTGTCAATGAGTAAGTTTAAGGAAGAACTAACTAAATTGTGCACAGTACATTATGCAAGGTCCCAAGTCAGTCATTTGCCGAGGGGCTTGTTCCAACTACACTTCTTTCACCAGTGATGTTAGGGCAGCTTGGCAGAATGCTTTGATGTGTTGGTCAAAAACAACCTAGACGCAAGGCTTCAGACTAATACTTGAAAAGGGTACATCACGAAAGATCAAGCCCATTGGACCAGATCTACAACCATTCTCGATGCTTGGGGCACGAATCTCACTAATATTGTTGGAACCGATACCTCACTCCTGGTTGGCCTAGATGGCTCTATGTTTGCAAACGCGGCTGAGATTATTCGCTGGGAGGGTAACTGGACAGAGGCAGGGGCAAAATGGTCTGGTGGATCAGGATTTTCCAATCAATTATACTGGCTTTTCGCAAGGCAGTCTATTATTATTGGTCAAGCAAATTACGGAATGATCAGCATTAAGGCACTTCTTGATTTTTCAGTTTACCTGGATGATGTCAGTATGGTGAGTATTCTCCACCCTTCTTCCCATTTCACTTGAAAACTCACCCCTGTTGGAATAGTACAACTATGCTCTCAATTCCTTCATCAATGATCCTTGCGCTGGTATATATGGCAATATAGATCCTGCAACTGGCCAATCTTCGGAATCTGGACGAGATCAAGGGCATGCTATTTCAGCACTCTCTTGGACAGCACAAGCAGCACGTACCGTTCAGTCACAAGGAGGAGACTTATACGGCCTAGGCGACAATTTGCTTCTAAAAGGATACGAATACGCAGCACAGTACAACCTCGGGAATGATGTACCATTTGATCGAAAGTTCTACCGTTGCGAAGCCGTACTGATTAATGGACCGTGGTCTGAAATTTCGAGAATCAACCGTGGGGTTGGTATAGTGAATGGGAAGCTCACAGGGCCGATATGGGATATCGGGTACTATCAATATGTCATCAAGAGAGGTGTGACTGCACCATGGATAACACAAGCGAAGAAGATATATGATGCCGCTGCCGGCGGTGGTGAGGGACACCAGACAATTAACGATCAGCCTAGCTGGGGAGATTTGATCTGGTCTTATGATGCGCCAGGAGCCTATGAGAATGATGACCAGAGAACCATCTGGGGTGGAGGAACACTTGGGCCAGATGGACTTGGTAACGCAAATGAGTATTTCAATCCTGTCGGGTCTGATAATATTGATACTGAATCATTCTAGGACATAAAGTACAGCCACAAAGCTCAATAATCTCCTAGATACCTTGGATATGGACTTGTTGGCATAGAACCCAATTAGCGAGCGAGGAGAACTTCTCCGAAAATTCGGGACGACCCACAAACTAAACGAGAATAGTGCACCTCTCTGCTTTGTAAACATATCAAAATCCCTTGATTTGTAACATAAAGTCCGCCGTGGTCTGTAACATGAAGTCCGCCATTGTTTGTAAGATACAGCTGAAATGGGCCGTCATTTTCATTCGTACAAGTATGAAAATGTGTGCTTCGGTATTTCCACTGAGTGTTGCTTTCTTACTGCTTCGAAGTCCTACATTAATTCCCTACCGTCTTTGTGCAAAGTAGCCTTTCATATTACTTATTAACAATTGCTTCTTTGAAAACATTCAGTTATTCAGCTCGACATCTTTTGATTTCTCGTCAGCCTACCCTGTGACTAGATACTCCGCATCTAGATATTGCTTGCGAACGACAAATCTTCGAAATGGGCGACGAGACTGATCTTGAGAAGACTCTAGCAACGCCTGGCTCACTAACTCTCTGCAACACCCTGCAAACTTCCTGTGACGAGCTGCAAAGAGGTACCCTGGAAGAATCTCTACCAGAACCTGCTGCGGAGGCTGGTAATAGCAAAGAACAGGATAACAGTGCCAGAACAATTCACGGCTTCAAGGTAAGTGCTTTCCCAACAGGTCTTCCTTAATTTTGAAACTAATTGTTGATATAGTGGCTCCTTGTTTGCATTTCACTCTATGTTGGAGCGCTCATCTATGGCCTCGACACAACAATTGCCGCTGATATTCAAACGGCTGCAGTAGAGACACTCGGCCATATCGAACAACTTACCTGGATTGGCACTGGATTCCCCCTTGGATCTATTTGTGCTATTCTCCCTGCGTAAGCTAGACTCAAATCAACTCGGTGTATAGTTCCTAATCACTTTGCATGCAGAGCTTCCTTCTACTCAGTATTCGACATGAAGCGCCTTTTCATTGCTAGTCTCATTCTATTCGAAGTTGGCTCTGCTCTCTGTGGTGCAGCACCTACTATGAACGCTCTTATTGTTGGCCGAATATTTGCTGGAGTGGGCGGATCTGGTGTTTATATTGGGCGAGTTCCAAAGTCCCTCGTACACGGCATATTGCTAATCGATGCCTTTTAGCATTCTTAATTACTTCTCTTCATGTACGACCAACAAAGAACGGGGTAGTTACATGGCTGGTATTGGTCTTGTTTGGGGCCTTGGTGCGATTTTAGGCCCAGTCGTAGGAGGTGCTTTTTCTACGAGTAGCGCGACATGGAGATGGGCATTTTACATTAACCTGTAAGTACAGCCCTGGAAAATATCTCGCTGTGTGTGGAAGTATTGCTAACGTTCTAAAATAGTGTTATCGCAGCTATCTGTGCTCCAGTATACATCATCTACCTTCCTTCGATGAGGCCCGCACTCCACAGCAACGAAATGAAATGGTACACCAAGCTTATGAATATGGACTGGGTTGGATTTACACTCAGCTCTGGTACATTGGTTGCCTTTACGCTGGTTCTTACATTTGCTGGCAGTCGCTGGGAATGGAAGGATGGTCGAACAATTGCTACATTCGTCGTTTTCGGTGCAGCTATGGTACTCACAATCTTGCAACAGAAGTTTTCCATCTTGATGAAGACGAGAATGTTCCCCCCAGGCCACATCTTGAAATCCAGAAGTCAACTGCTACTAAATTTGGAGACTGTAGCAACCGTAACAAATATTTATGTTCCGCTTTATTACATCCCGATTTACTTTCAGTTTGTCCATGGCGACACATCAATTGAGGCTGCCATACGTCTCCTACCCTTCATACTCGTCCTGATCTTCTTCAATATCACTGGCGGCTTTTCTCTGCCCAGAGTCAGATTCTAGTAAGCCTGTTTCTTATCGCCCTTAACAATTTCTCCATATACAGATCCTGATATTCTTTAGCTCTCCAATGTACCTAGCGTCTGGGATCTTCATGACTATCGGTGGCGCCCTTATGCATACCGTTACTATTACCACGCCGGCAGCTAATATCTACGGGTTTTCTATCCTGCTTGCTATTGGTTCTGGGCTCACTTTCCAAGCTGCCTATGCTATAGCTGGAGTCAAAATCGCTGTGAAAGGTGGCCCTCCTGTAGACATACACTCGGCCATCTCAATCGTCAACATTTCCCAGGTTGGAGGAACACTTCTTGCTTTACTCATATCAGGCCAGGTTTTCCAATCTTACGCCTTTAACAACCTAACGAAGGTCTTAAATGGCCAAGGTTTCACTACTGAGGAAATCCACTCAGCTGTCGCTGGCACCCAGAGCATGGTTTTCGAATCCTTAAGCCCGGAACTTAGGGTATTGGCAACAGAAGCTATTACAGAAGCTATTGCGAGGGTATATATCATCAGCATAGCCGCAGGTGCTATTGGTCTTGTAGGCGCATTAGCAATGAAGAGAGAACGGCTATTTGGAATGACAGCCCCTGCAGGCGGCTAAACTTCATGCGTACCTGACACTTAAGAACTAGTAATGGTTGTTTTCCTCTACAACTCTTCGCTTCCTGCCTCTACACTAAGTTTGTGGGCAGGTCACATCTAAACTTGTTATTAATCAATATAAGTTAATTGAATATGGTGCATAAACTTCTGATACAATAGACTCTTTGTGCTTATAGATAGAGATTGAAAGACGAAATGGACATCGAAATCTGTTCTTATTCCTTGGACTCTAGTACTTTAATATTCCCAGTGTCTTCTATCCCCTGCAGCATCTCTTCACTCGAAACTAGTCTTCTTTTGGAGTAGGTCCTTCTATGGGCAAGTTCCTTGTACTTAGTTACAAGTTCGCTAGGCGCTACACAGGTTAGCCACTCGCTGCATGGCACTTTGGGCAAGTGTATATTGCGAGTAAACGCGAAAGTCAATTCCAGTGCAACGAGGTAAGGTTCTATAGTCAATAACCGTAAGTTAACTATAATCACCTAAAACAAGAAGTTTATAGTTACTCAGCATAGATGAGATACTATATTGTGATTATACGGCTTATACTAGATAATTGCCTAGCGAAGGCACTATATAAGGTCACGTTTTGAGCCCACCACTTACCTACTGCAGCGTTCTCAATGTGAGGCTGTAATATGCAACAATATCAGCTGTGTCCTGCAGCCTGATTATCAATCGATAGGAGTGTGTAACATTCAGCCGTATTAACCCCTCATTCTGTTTCTGTCCATCTCCATTCGCAATATTTTTCTCACCTTAATGATTGATCCTTGGCCACCTGCCCCCATAAGAGGGAAACACCCCTAGCATCGTTCCATTACTAAATCAGATGGATCCTATTACCGCTCTCTCTGGGTGCTGCCAGCTCTGTGATGGGAATCTCTACTTTCGGCTTTTACACCACTGATCCTCATGGCGAAGTCGCTTCAACTAGCGGCTATCATTTAGAAGGAGTCGCCTGTTACGTCGCCAATACGCAAGTTAGCGGCACAATCCCCATCTACCGCTGGTATGGTGGTAATCAAGGCCACTTCTATACGACTGATCCAACCGGAGAACTAGCGCCACAGGGTGGATATCACTATGAGGCTGTTGCATTCTACATTTTCCTAAATCAGGTGGGAGGATCGGTCCCGTTTTATAGATGGGTGGGTGATGGGCACTTCTACTCTACAAATGTCGCGGAGGGTAATAACGCTGGGTTCGAACTCGGCATTACGGGATATGTCTACCCCAACGAGCCGGGAGGATTTGTACCACTGTTTAGATGGTATAATAACAAGTAGTGGAATTGTTGGTGAAGTTGGAAAGAATGAAATCTGGTGGGCTTTGGGTTTGGGCGGAGAAGGTGGGGATGGTAAAGTCTTGCTGATCTAGTTTTTGTATTACTTCTTTACTTGGTTAGAGAGAGCTGCCATTGCGTTTCTCACGGTTAATCACGCTCATTTTCACAATGTCTACTAGTCTCGCAGATACAATTGAAATGTTATGGCAGTAGCAGAATATAGGCGGTCATTTAGTTCTAGGTCAACGGCCATCAATGCTGTCGAATAATTTCTATGGACGAGTGATGTCGGCCTTCAGTGACGGGAGTCCAAGGAAGAGACAGAAAATGAAGTCAGAAGGTGGACTACTAAGACTATGCCGAGGAAAGAGATGACAGAGGAAAACTAGGACTTGGTTGTCTAAGTCATACTGCATGTTATCTCACTCGTCACTACTTGTTATTGAAGCGTGCTAAATTAGGGGAGCAATGCTGTTGCTGCTCTGTAATTAGCCGATGTGCCCCCTATTCTGTAAACGAGGCCCCTAAGCGAAAAAAGAGATGCGAAATCAGGCGAGTTATTCTACCTAAGTTACTCAAATAAGTCAGTTGCTCACATCAAGTAAGTGACTATAGTCACATGGTAGAGCGTACTTTCCACAGAAAGGTTTTCATTTCTATAAGATAGATTTCTCTTAAAATACTACGAAAATCCATTTACCAGTAACTAACCTCCCCTCAAATATCTTTATCCCCATCGCACCTCCTTCCAACAAGTATCAATCTCTGCCCTATCCTTCCATCCACATCTCTTGTCGCACCCTAATTTATACCATCCAGGCTGCGAAGCTAACAGCGGCAATGACAGCGCCGGCGACGGCACTGTAAGAGCCAACGGTACTAACCGCACCCGAAGTTGAGGTCGATTGTGCGCCTGCAGTTGAACTGCTGCCCGTGCTGCTGGTACTGGCACTGGTTCCAGAGGCCGCGAGTGTTGCCTGTCCAAAGTTGGCCGAAAGACGTTCGCACCAGAGTCCGACAGTAGAAAAGTCGGCAGAGGTCTTGCCAGCATCGAGTGCGATCTGAAGCGTGGGAGATTTGGCTGCCGTCGTGACTTGAGTGTTGGAAATGCGGAAACCTTCCTTGAGAACGCCGTCGGTTGTTCCCCACCAGTAGAGTGCTGGTGCGCTGGCATCCTTGAGGGTATACGAGGAAATCTCGAGGGTATTGGCATCGATAACTTTGACGGTGCCGCCAAGTCCGCCATCAAGAGATGAGAGGGTTCCTGTCCATCCGATTTTGTCGGCCGAAGTGGAGTTTTGGGATGAGTCTTGGGCCACTGCCATGGATGAGAGAAACCCAAGGGTCATGAGGTAAACTGTAGATTTGTACATGGTGATTAATGAAATTTACGTGATTATGAGGTACGCTGAAGTGTGCTGGTTATGTTGATTGATGAAATGGTAATCTGAAAGTATTCTGTCTGTCTGTGATGAAGGTTAAGATAAAGAGCGAGTTGGATCATTTTATACAATATCTGTGTCGCAAGTAGTCTGAATTGTCACAATTCTGCTTTTGGAGATGCCAAGACTAAAGATTCCAAACCACCAATAAAATTCCAAAAATGAAGATTTCACTTAACAGCCTTGGTGGCTGAGGCTCATGATGATTCCAGACATTCTATTTAGTGGTCAATTAGCTATTTCTGCACTGATCGTAACATATCTCTTGGCCTTCCTGAATGCACAATTCTAAAGATTACACATAACGGCCTAAGCGAGGTGTTCAAAGTTTCCACTGGCTGAGGCGCACGATGATTCCAAACATTGTAATTAGCGCTCAGTCAGCTCTGTTCGTCTGTCTTGGTGCATTGGCCGTGCTCTGCGCTTTAGAATTAGTAGGGCAATTCAGGAGTGCATGTTATACAATTCTTTGAGACTTTCCTGTATACATATTTCTTCTGCTTCTTCAATGCACGATTCCAAATATGCACGGCTGTGCTGTGCTGTGCGTTGTATAATTGCTAGTAAAAGGCAGAAATACTTGGAGTATAATTATTCGACATTTTCCTGCAAGTTCTCTCTCGATTTCCAAACCACTATCTCCAATTCTTCAATCTCTATCACTTATTACACCGTCATCAACCATGCAAGCAATCGTCGAAGATCAATATACTGCCGCTCGGGCGTATTTCCTTTGTGTCATTGCACTATTATTTATCGAGTCTGCAATTCATCTTCCGTTCTATTTTCTAGAACTCCGCAACCGTGGTAATTAAGATATCCCGTCTAAATAGTTGATAAATTCGTCACTAATTGTCTATGTTTCAAAGGCCGCCCTCAGATCAAGTCCTCACCGACTCATTCAAAACTTTCCACATATCTCCACAAGCTGTTCACTCTACCGTCATTCGTACCGTTTGTCGCCGACTATCATCTCCCTAACATTTTACGTCTAGCCGTCTTTATTGGGCTTAATGTTCTTTGGGGATACAACAGCATCGAATTTTCAACAGACTACAAGCTCTACGGTTGGCTTACCATCGCAAATGGGGGTCTTGCTCTGCTCCTAGCAGCTCGTACCAATCTCTTTTCCCTCGTTCTTCGGATTCCTTCGACGACATTACTCTTTTACCATCGCTGGGTGGGGATTGCTACCGTCGCACATGCAACTGCCCATTTTGCACTCAACACCCAGCATGATATCCGCACCGACCAGCTAGCAACAGCATTCAACAATAGAAGAATTCAAGTCGGAATCATGGCTTGGGTGGCCTTATGCATTATCGCAATCACATCTCTCAATTTCATAAGGCGACGTTGGTTCGAAGTGTTCTATTACACTCATGCGCTATTCTTTGTGTTCGTCGTCGGAGCACTGATCCATGCCACCAAGGGCCCCGAGTTTCTTCTACCTGGCCTCCTTCTCTGGGGAATTGACCGAGCGATTCGATTTGTGTACAACTTCCGTCGAGTCGAGATTAAGTCGGTGACCTCGTATCCGGGCGATGTTGTGAAATTCAAACTTGAAGGTCCGAAAGTCACTCATCCCGGACAGATGGCTTGGATTCAAATCCCAGGGGTATCATTTCTCAATTGTCATCCGTTCACAATTGCCTCATCACCAGGAGATAAAGAAATCACTGTGGCAGTCAGGGGTTTGGGCCGATATACAAAGAGACTGTCTCTACTCGCTTCGGATTCCAAGGCTGAACAAAGCGAGGCGAGTTCAGACGCGACTAGAAAAATGTCTACAGGTCAGATAACTATGCGTCTGGATGGACCATACGGGGTCGGAGGTGTACGATGGGGTCTTCACCCTGTCACTGTTCTCGTCGCCGGTGGCATCGGAATCACCCCCGGGATTAGCATTGCTTCATATATTATCAAACGGGCTGCTCTTCCAGATTCTAAGAGAAGCAGCGCTGAGCAGTGGCACATCCACCTTCTATGGGTCGTCAAGGATATTCGCCATACTACATGGTTTGAAGACGAGCTGAAGCAATTGGCCTTGTTAGCGTCATCTGATACCACACCTGTAACGCTGGATATTACCATACATGTGACTGGGGGAAGCACTTCACGAATGGAATCTCTCGGTCAAGAAGAGACTTATGCCATGGAAATGCCTTACAAGTATGATGGTCCTGGTATCGTTGTTAAGGGTAGACCCGATGTTACTAAGTGGTTTGGAGATGTGAAGAGTATGCGGTACGGGCTAGATACTGTCGTGAATGTCTGTGGTCCAAGACCTCTCATCAATAATGTGAGGAGAGCTGCTGCGAAGCTTAGCTGGGAGCGGGGTCACTTCCTTGTTGAAGAGGAGGTATTTGAGCTTTGAAAACACCTGCTACTGTTACTCTTACAACTCACTCAACCTAAGACTTGAAAAACTTGTATGTTGGTACAAGGGACACTAAATGTATTTTTTTTAGAGTGAGAGAAGAAAGAGGGTTGATATAGTAATTAGAAAATTGCCAAAAAAAAAGTATTCCATTAAACCCATCGATTCTTCAGGGTTCACTATGGCTCAAAAAGGTCAATACGCGTAGAAAACACCCGTCAATGATGGATGGTTTGTTTTGATCATTGCTCCACTGTGAGCATCATTACCTCAAAAAAAAAGTCGTGCATCCCATCCCTGGCGATTTTAGACTCGGGCTTATGTTTCCAAGTCCCGTAGCTGTAGGTGCAGTCTTCAGCATTGGACCTATAACGCAATGCACAGAATTCATCTTCCCAGTAGCATTAAAATTGTTTTCTGCCAGAGATAATTTCCGCCTAGGTTTGTCTGCCAACTTGCTTCGGAAATGCTCGCTAATTTAAGATCAGGACCATAGCACCTCGGTCGCTTCTCCAAACATATTGTGATTATTGCTTGCTGTTTAGTTACCGTGAAAATTGTTTGTTAAGAGATCATTTTTAATAGGGCCATATACTAAGTAAGTTACTTAAAATAACTTCTTAAGAAGTAAATAATATAGTATATTTATTACGAGAGTTTTATACTTTCTTATAGTTTAGGGACGAGATCTAAATAGTTTATACTTAAGCTTACTAATAGGAAGAATATTATAATAAAACGTATAGGTAGAGTTAAGCCTATAGGTTATATCTAATAAGATAAAGGATGTTTAGAGAAATATATTACTCTACTCTCTAGGTAACTTTATAATTAACTTTATCTTAATCTTTAAAGTATAAATACTAATAAAAGATACCTCTTTTAGTTTACTATTAATTTAACGGGGTAGTTACTTCTATAGGGAGTAATATATATATAATTATCTAACTATCTTCTAATATTAATAATTATCCTTTTTAGACACTAACTCTAATTTATAAGAAAACCCCCTTAAGATACTTCTAAGAGGGGAAAAACTAATGGCCAATACCTAATGCCTGCCAGCTCCAGCACGCAGAGCTCGAAATACTATAAAGATAAACAGAAGACACCCCGAGGATAATTACAGCTTCAATGATATAGTAGAGAGAATAAGATGTAGGACAGGATTGAGATAATGCCTATAATTAAACCTTAGGAATCACGACTTTGAATCTTACTTTTGCTGTATAATATATCTTCAACGAGTTGACCAACTCGGCGTCGAATAAGCTAGCGCTTATTGGCAACAACGAATTGGCCAGTTCGACGTCGAGTTGATCAACTTGTTTTTGACGGCCTATTCGTTGGAAGAGCTGCTGCATCCGGACCGTCTTTGTCGGTCGTCAGCTATCTGAAAACGGTTAGAGTACTAGGAACCCCTATTGCTGAACCAGTCAATAATTAGGACTGTAACCGAGTGCTTGCCGTAATCGAAAATAAGGCGAAAATCGATGTCTCTGCGAACTTTTGTAAGCAAATAGCATACATAATCTGGCCTCAGGCCACCACCAATATAGCTAGCGTAAGTAGTTGAGTTGGCGAGGAATAGCTGCCTTCCGCATCCCCACGCTCCACCATTTCCAATTCACACCTACAGTACCTTCAAGACCTTGCAACTAGTCGCTTGCGGCTACGAAACACATCTGTTCGAAGTCTTCTGCTTCTTCCATGCTCTAGAACAACCTCTCTACCGTATCTCTATTCTGTATTGCGCCGTCGGCCTGAAGAATGCGGCCCGAATTTCGCACCTGGAGAGTGCGTGACATACCGCTCTCCTATACGGAACAGCAGCTCTCCGACGCGCTACAAAATAACCGTACCTTATGGAGTCCGGGCGGGGATTTAGGACTAGATGAGGATGACCGCAAAGTCATCGTCAAAACCTTGGCTACCGATATAGGGAGCAAGCACCTAGTTGCGACCGTAAGGTTTGGATCACTTCCACCGTTGCTCAGGTCGGGCGCTCAGAAGTCAATCGAGATATCCACTATCTTGGCGGACCTACCTGCTGGCTCGAAAAGAAAACGAGAATCATGCTGGATCATAATAGATGAGCATTTTTGGGACCTCACAGTCCTATCTTCACCTAGTGATGTCGACCATAAAGTTGACATACTTGCAATCTCCGGTCTGGGTAGCCATGCGTATGGATCATATGTGCATAAGCTGGATGGGCATATGTGGCTTAGTGATTCTTTGGCTGAAGACTATCCTTCCGCGAGAGTCATGATATATGGTTACAACTCTAAGTTACAAGGCAGCAAGAGCTTTGAGGACCTGGACGGCCTTGCGAGCTCTTTCCAGATTGCTCTTAGTCGAGTTGCAGAATCGTCAAAACATAAAAAGCCATTAGTCGTCATCGGCCACAGTCTAGGCGGGCTGGTGATCAAGGAGTCCTTGATTCGAATCGTCGAGTCTGATTGCGAGTCTAGCTTACTTAATTGCGTCGTCGGTGCTATGTTCCTTGGCGTTCCTAATGATGGAATGGACATCGAGAGCCTTATCCCTATGGTGAACGATCAGCCTAATAGGTTATTGCTTGAAAGCCTTAATCGAATCAATTCTCAGCTTTTACGAATACAGAGGCGGAACTTTTCCAAAGTTTTGGAAAAGTCAAACATCGATCTCTTTTGCTTCTATGAGACTTTGCTTTCATCAACGGCAGCCAAGGTAGACCCTCATCATCGAATACCACTACATTAATGCTAATTTCCCTTTCAATAGGATGCGAGCGGCGAATATAAAATGACTGGAGAGCAAAGGTGCCTTGTGAGCCAGAGTTCGGCGTCGAGTTGTTTACCACAAGGAGCATCCTCGGATCATACAATAGCGCTCAGCTGCGCTCATTCCGACCTCGTCAAGTTTAGCCATCGCGATGCTGAATATACCAAGGTCCTACATACGCTTAAGAAGCTCTGTAATATGGATTTCCAGCGTTTTCCCCACAAACAAGGTATATTGACATGATAACTTCTTGACTATATTGTCGAGTCAGATTGCTAAATATGTTCCTAGCTTGTATGTCAACATACCGAAACTCAGCAGGTGCACCGAAAGCTAACAGATCTCAATCCAGCGACTACCTCGAAACTACGACAAAGCCATCTAGATTCTTTGGAATTTCCACAAATCGACGGTCGTCTTCAGGACATAAAGAAGGCTCATGATAAGACATGTAAATGGCTGCTCAGCAAATCCGAATATCAAGACTGGCTCAACGTTAACAAGATCTCGGAACATCATGGCTTTTTGTGGATTAAAGGAAAGCCCGGTACTGGAAAATCGACAATAATGAAGTTTGCTTTTACAAATGCTAAGGAAACTATGGAGGACACTATCATTATCTCGTTCTTCTTTAATGCAAGAGGCGGAGGCTTAGAAAAGTCCGTATTAGGAATGTACCGCTCGTTATTGGTCCAACTTCTAGAAAAACTTCCGGAACTTCAATGTCTGTTTGATTCGCTAGAGTTGAGGTTGCCAAAAAATGGTTATCACCAATGGGGTATCGAGATACTAAAGAGTCTTTTCGGCCGCGCGGTTGAGAACCTCGGGCGGCACTCCCTAACCTGCTTCATTGATGCTTTAGACGAATGCGAGGGGGTGAAGTACGAGACATGGTGGAATTCTTTGAAGATATTGGAGAATTTGTAATTTCATCCCAAATTCGATTCTATGTCTGTTTCTCAAGTCGCCACTACCCACACATTACAATCAAGAAAAGTGTCCAGCTAACCCTCGAAGACCAGGAGGGTCACAAGCAGGATATAGCCGATTATTTGCGCAATAAGCTAAAAGCTAGATGTAACAACCAGGTCGAGCAAATCAAAGACGAGATACTCGAAAGGGCTTCTGGGATTTTCATGTGGGTTGTCCTTGTCGTGCAAATACTCAACAAAGAGTTTGATCATGGCCGTGAATATACACTTCGGAAGCGGCTTAATCAGATCCCGGACGGATTAGATGAGTTGTTCTCGGACATTTTAACAAGAGACGCCGAGAACATGGAGCAAATGATTCTTTGCCTACAATGGATATTATTTGCGAAGCTACCGTTGGAACGCGAAGAGCTCTACTTCGCCATTTTAGCTGGAGTGGAACCTGATGAGGTGACTGCATGGGATCCTGAAGTAGTAACGAAGCAAACCATGGGAAAATTCGTTCTAAGTTCCTCGAAAGGGCTCGCGACGGAATCCATAGGTCAAACCATTCAATTCATTCACGAATCGGTACGAGATTTTCTCCTTGAAGGAAATCGACTCGACAGACTTCGGTCTAATCTTAGCAGCAATTTTCCTGGCCAATGCCATGAAAGGCTGAAGCAGTGCTGTGAAACCTACATAAAAATTATTATCTCTAAGCATCCGCATTTCAGCACACCTCTTCCAACTGCATCTTCTAAGGAGGCCGCGAATCTCCGCCGAATAACATCTCAAAAGTTTCCTTTTCTCGAATATGCAGTGCGCAATGTGCTTCATCACGCCGATGCTGCAAATGGATATGGGATCTCACAAGATGTCTTTGTCGAAAATTTCGTCCTTGGAGATTGGATTAACCTTGATAACCTCTTTGAGAGGAATCAGACCAGCCGCCATACGTCAAATGCGAGTCTATTATACATCCTTGCGGAGAAAAACTTACCGAATCTTATCCGGATTGAACTCAAACGAGTTCCGCACATGGATATCAAAGGAGAACACTACGGTTTCCCGTTACTTGTGGCCTTGGCTCACCATAACAAAAGTGCCGTCAGTGTACTTTTAATGCCAGATATTTCCCCTTCTGGAAGTTTGGACAACCAAGAAGCAGTTAGATACGTTCTCAACAATAGGAGTAATATTAGTTCCCGGAAGGACCTCACTTTACTCTCATGGGCGGCTAAGCATGGTGATATTAGCCTTGTAACCTTCTTACTTGCGACCAGGAAAGTCGACGTTAACTTCCAAACTGATGATAAAGACACGCCGCTTTCGTTGGCAGCACTAGAAGGGCATGAGGCTGTGGTTAAGCTACTACTTAAGACAGGCCGGGTCGAGGTCGATTTAGAGGATAAGAGATATAGTCAGACGCCACTCTTACAGGCAGTAGTAGGAGGGCACGAGGCAATAGTCAAGCTACTGCTTGAGACGGGCCGGGTTAACGTTAATTCAAAGGATATCTCTGGTCGGACGGCTCTCTTATGGGCAATAGCGGGATGGGATAAGGCTATAGTTAAGCTACTACTTGAGACAGGCAGGGTTGATGTTAATTTAAAGGATATCTTTGGTCGGACAGCACTCTTATTGGCAGTAGAAATAGGGCACGAGGCTATAGTTAAGCAACTACTTGAGACTGGTGTCGACGTTCATTCAAAGGATAATAACGGCCAGACACCATTTTCACGGGCAGTAGAACGGGGCTATAAACCTATAGTCAAGCTACTACTCGAAACGGGCCAGGTAGAGGTCGATTTAAAAGATAATAGCGGCTAGACACCGCTTTCGTGGGCAGTGGCAGGAGGGCAAGAGGCCGTGGCCAAGCTGCTGCAGGAGTACTAGTAGGTTATTAGTTAGGTTATACTATCTATGACGGTGTGTGACCCTATCTTCTCCATCTTCAATGACCATTCCCGCTGACGAATTCAGACCTTAGTGAGCAGGTCAAGAACGTCCTCCGCGAACATGATCGAACAGCGTGAAAGTCTTTGATGGGGACATCCTACGGCAGATCCGCATCTCTACAATACGTGGCGATAGTGCGCAGAAAAAGAAATTTCTCGTCCGGCTTACGAAGAGCAAGCAAAACTGTCTGAAGCGTCTAACCCCGTACCCACCACATTGGCCCGTTTCGGCGTCTCCTCACTTAAGAGCAAGCAATCTTTTTTTCCCTTCTACCTTACTTCTCCCCGACTTCGAACCCAGCCAGCACCCAGCGGTACCATACCCATCGGTACCATACCATCCCTTCACCGGACGAGAATATCGACGCGGCGCAGCCATCTCACAACTCATGCCCACCCGAAGATTACTGGTCCAGTTGGCGATCACAGAGGAAGATGTTTCTCTCTATGTAGTCCTGCCTACCGAGCCTCAGGCTATAAGCTGTCCTGTTAGCTACTATAGCTAACACACGTGTTATGTTCGTAACATTTATTATTCTTACTCTAGTTATAATCTATCTATCTCTGCTTATACCTCCTCTAATACTTATTAAAATTTCTAGTACTAGTAATATTAATTAAAGTCTTAATACTCTAGAGGATAATGATTAGTCTTAGAAGAAGATAAAATAAGATTAATATTATAATAGTTATAGTAGTCTTTATTATATTTATAATAGATGTTGCTTTTATGGAATATTATATGATAGGTTCGACAGCTAGGACGTTCTCTCCGTCTATTCTAATAGTAATAAGTAGTAGTTAAACCGTTTATAATTGTTATATTAATCATAAACGAGCTTCTTCTCTTCCACTCGCTTAAAGTTGGGAGCTAGCGACATGAACGGATCATCAGCCCGTGCCCCTAGAATTACGCACGGGTTAGCGACTACCTTCCGCGAGCTGAGAGCGACGCTGTTGTATCCTGGATTTTGGTATTTGTATCTCAGGGTTCAGGGGGTTTAAAACTGACGGTCATTCTTGATTGTCAAGCCACCTGTGATTAAACGGCTCAGATTTGTTGAATATCGAGGGCAATCAATATTAATTATCCTTCTACACTTAATCACGGTGGCCAAACAGTGAACTAAGCTTAATGTAGTACAGTATGCGAGCTTCAAAACAATTAAGTGTCGCGAGCTCACAAGGTAAGTGCGCTCAACTCTAGGTTACAAGGCATATGACCGAGGCTAGATTCCTCATTTCAAGCAGGAAGTGTTTGGTAGCCTTGTAATTCCGTAGTCATCCCAGCTTCTAACACAGTAACACACACGTACTCTACAGTCGTCTCGAACTACATTGGCCCTTGTATTGGCGTTAGCTGTCACATCCAAGTATTAGAGAACTAGATATATAAAGAGTGTTTTTGCCCGAGAAAAATAATACTTACAACTTCTGTCCACACTTAATTTCTACTTACCGCGCCTTTTACTTTCCATATCGAAATAATGGCGTCAGAGGTCCACGACGACAAGTATACGATACTCCAACCGACCCTACCCTTCTTGAAACGACTCGTCTATAACATACAACTTCGTATCTTCAAATTTGTTGTCCGCGTTGGTCTAGGAATTGTACGTCTTCGCAGTAGCAAATCCATACTACCAACATTCACCAAAGCATATCCATGCCATCCTAAGCTCTTTCACCGCTTCTTTGTACCTAAGACCCACCAAGCCGGGGATGCGCCATTGCCACTCTACATTGATATCCATGGCGGAGGCTTCGTAATTTGCGATGCAGCATTAGACGATAAATTCTGTTCTGCTTTTGCTAGCGATAATAAGGTGATAGTTGTAAGCATTGAGTACAGGTTAGCACCTAGTGCACAGTATCCGACATCTGTTCACGAAATCGTCGATGTCATTAAGGCAGTGCTTGAGGATGACTCACTGCCAATTGATAAAACTAAGGTTGCACTCGGAGGATTTAGCGCTGGTGGGAACTTGGCTCTCGCGGTTGCTCAAATGGAGAGTTTGAAAGGGACTTTTGGAGGCGTTGTAGGCGTGTACCCAGTTGTGGACTTTACATCAAGAATCAGAGACCAAATGGCAAAAGAACCTAAAGACGAGCCAGTAAAAAAGCCTGTGCATTCAGTTGGCCTTTTCGATTTCGGATACATCCCACCTGGTCAAGACCTGAAGGATCCGCTTCTTAGTGTGGCATTTGCATCGAGGGAGAAATTTCCACAAAAGGTCTACCTAGTTGGCTGCGAATTCGACTCTTTAACTAAAGACTCAGAGATTATGGCTGAGAAATTGGCGGGGAGCGGGGAGAAGAAAGGCTCGGATGTTGCTTGGGAGAAAAATGGAGTTAGGTGGGAGAAGATTCTTGGTCAACCTCATGGTAAGGATTTAATATCCTTTTTTCTCTTCCTTTTAATTTCAAGTCCACGCTGCACCGCAATTGCTGACTCTTACCAGGCTTTGATCAGAAGCAGTCAAGTGGGAAACAAAAAATAATCAATGATAAAATGGCTAAACAGATGTATGACAACATTGCTAAGTGGTTGTTCCAGGAGGTTTATGTCTAGTGAGGTTTCGAGGGTGACATATAAGATATTTGTCGATACATAAACTGTCCCTCCGCCGTAATAATTTCAGCTTTTTTTTTGTGGATTCTCTCTGGTCGCCTTTGTCTATGTCGAGTTCGTGTGTGGATGAGCCTACGGAACCCTCGTGTGCGTGTTGAAGAAGTGTTGCAAGAAGTCGATCTCTTGATACGGGCTCCGATATTTGTAGAATATACTTGTCAAATGTACCAGGTGTGACCCAAATGGTCCAGTATCAGGCGAGTACGGTATGGGTTGCTAAGATTATCCCCTTCAAATACTTCAAAAGTTGAGCTATGGTTCGGGCACCATCGGCAGTTCTCCGAGCAGGTCGATTGACTTGTTGACAATCAGAGTCCCTGAGAGGCGAGGAGCTTTGTATACTTTAGAGCTATGATAACTCTGGCTTAATTTGACCCGTAATTTCTCAGATTATGCATTTCATCTATAACTGCAAGACCAAATAACTCGGGAGGTTGACAGATTTGGGGCTGTTCGGTGGCTGATTGAGCGAGTAATACTTGATCACAAGTGTGTAAATATGACGATGAGAATCGTATGCTGCGGATCTTCCCAATTCAAAACATTTTCTCGGATCAATTGAGTTTGGTAGAGAATAAGCTGAGTATGGAAGGTTATTGGGACATTTTAGGAAATTTGAACTTCTTATGCAACCTTTAACTAAGGTCCTACAGAAATGATATAATAGAGAGCCTGTACTTGTCTCTCTCCTGTTAGATACTATAACATGTTCTGTAAGATTTGAGTCACTAACTTAATTTGAGTAACTTACTCGATTTCGGTAACTTAATTTAGGTATCTAGTTTAAAACTTGTTCTAATTTATTAACTTCCTATAATAGTACTTCAACGGGTTCGTTTCAACCCTAGCAAGTCTCTAGACTAATCTAGATTGTTTAATTAAGAAATTAGTTATATATAAGTCTCATGTAGTTATAAAGGGATTTAATGTGCTTCGAAATAATTTCAACTTTCCAAAACCCCCCAAAACCCTTCTATAGCTGAGGGCTTATTGAATTTAAGGAAATTAATGTTGGCAGGGCGGAGATAGAGTTTCGGGAGGCATATATATGGATCATCGTGCTCACTGAAGCCCATTGCATCATCGTGACCGTCCATTCGCTTAGTACGTTGTGTGGAACTATGACTATTGTCGCCTTGGTCTGTCCGACGATATTCATGTGATATAGAATAGTCGTTATTGCTGTGATGGCCCTGTATTCTTTCTAACGGGCTTGCCCGGCAACTAGTATCGACGCTGGTAGTCTATTCTAAGACCTCGACACGACACAACAACATCTTTGTCCTTGCCCATGAGGGAGGTTGGTAACGCCACTAATGCCTCTTGACTTCTCGGTGTTCAGACCATCTGATCCAAAATCCTCCTGGTGGTATTGGGCTAGTATTGGTATTCCTCGGCTGTTACAATACCTGATGCTATTGCGATGGCTGTCAACAACATGATTTTATTGCCACTGAATTGGTTTGGAACAAGATCGATAGGAGTGGATGAATTGTTAGCTGTTGCGGTATGCTCAACAATCCCTTTTGATATTGAAGTGGATTCTTGCTGTTGGTTGGTATACTGGTCAGTGTTGAAAGATCATGTGCATTTTCTGCTTCGAATAGACTTTGGATTAGCTGTGGGGGAATGCATTTGGAGTAAGAAGTTTCTCGTAGAGTTGAAAGATATGTTTGGCCGTTGTTGGAGATAGGAAGTGTTGAATGGGGAGAGTCGGTGTATGAGGAATTGAGGATGTTGTGGGCTGAAGTTGAAGAAAAAGGAGGAAGTGGATCAGGACAGAGGATAAGCGGTGGGCCAAGTTACTACCACCACGCTATAGCAGTCTTTTGGGAGACAAAAAACCAAAGTGTTCTGCCGTATTTTATGTCGAATATGGTGAATATACGGGAATGGTCATGTGACCGCCGCCACTCTAAGAGGCCCATTCGGAGCTTCCTTTGCTCCTCACAGAACACAGAATACAACACTACTTGCCACCTATATGTTGCTCCCAAGTAACCTTGCCATTCAACATTGTACAATAGATATGACTGTCCACTGGTGCCATCTAGAACTGGAACCGGGGTGAGTTAATCGCTCCATCCAGCACTTCCAACTGGAAACCACTCGGAATAAAGTCATCCATCACAAGGTTGGAGTCATTCCAAGACGAGAGCCACACAAATGAAAATCTGTCAACAAGACTCCACTTCTCATACGGACGTCCCTAGCGACCAGACACTATGCTAGCGAACCTCGCCATCAACCGCGAGTGGTCCTCGCTTACGAAACATTGCTTCAGCCAAGCAATGATATTAAACAGTTCGGTCCGTGAAATGCTACCTAGTTCCAATGCGATATTGTAGCTGATATAACGGACGAGCAGGTCAATGTCTTTCTTGGCGCCAGCCTGTAGAGTTGTCTGAAGCCCAGCACTGATCCATAGGATAATGGAGATGCTTTAGACATCCGCAGAAGGTATGTTAGAATGAGAGATATCTCCCCATCATCAGTGGTCGTAACCGGCCCCGCGTTGCCAAGATCTATATTGACAATTAGCAATAATTAATCAAAATAGGAGGAAATAGAGGACTGCGTACGTATTGTTGGTCCCTGACCGAGAATCTAAAGAAATTTTGCCACTCTGCGTGGTATATCCGGAATTGGCGCTTGAGATGGGCGAGCTGGGTCGCGTATTCGCTAATTCGCCATGACTTCCTTGGGAATGTTGCAGCTCCTTGCCAGATGGCAAATTGGCAGGGGAAAGAGACGCGGATGGGGTGATGGGAGAGCGAGAGGGCTCAACGTAAGAAGTCCTGGAGTGTGCATTATCCCCGTGGCCATGGTTAATGTCTGAGGATTGGAAGCCAAGGTTCTCGTCTTCATGATTAAGACTACCCTCGGTATCATCCTTCGAGCTCTTGCCACCCCTCGCAGTAAACGCCAGGGCATCCAGTTCCGTCGTCAAGGCCGTTTGAGACTTTATAAAGGAAGCACGGTTATCGGCTACAGGTTGGTACCGCATCTCCGGATTCCTCCGAATGGAGAATGCAGCCGCGATGAGGACGACGAAGAGCAGAACCAGAGCGAAGACGGCATTGACAACAAAGAAAACAACACCCACGACGCCAATAAGAAGACCAGGACCATCAAAGACGCCGGTAAATATCAACAGGAATACTGCGTTCAGGAAGTTGACCACGGAGATTGAGATGTTGATAACGTTGGCGGGCTTGTCTATCCATGGCTTGAGGACTGCAGCGCTGATTAGGGCAGCTGCTTCGATGATGACGAGAGCAATAGCCTGCGTGGTGCCGCTCTCTTGACCAAATGCAACAAACATCCCCTTTAGCAATATATGGACCAAGGCTGGAATGATATAATAGTATGCTGACGCTCGGAATTGGATATACAAGAACCCCCATTTGTTCAATGTTGTCGCATCAGCGTACATCATGTAAGCTGGGGTGTGGTATATCTTGTCAGACCGCCTGGCGATGCGAATAACGTTGAAGGCCGCAAGACCAAGGCCAGCAGACATGCCGAAGAAGACAAACACAGCTAGAGCGACCTCGGAAATAGAATCATTTTGGGTAAATTCCCAGAGGCACAATATTGTCATCTGAGGATAACCGATGAGAAGAATCCGGAATATAATCCCCTTGAGTGTGACAAGGTAGTGATCGCGGAAATTCTGGAACCGGTGGCTCTTCATCCACTGCGCTCGGATTGCCCAGTCGCAGCCCTTCTTGAAGATGGTGACCCCAAGTGTGGTAAAAATGACAAAGATGCAGAAAAAGATGAGGCCCGTCATGAACATATTGGTCGATTCCATGTCTGCGCGGAATGCAACTCTCTTTATGCCCTTGACAATGTATTCGCCGCCGGATACCTCGTCAGTTTGGGCTCGTCGGTGCAGCGAGTTTGCTTCTCCAATGAGTCCAACGCTCCGCTTGACAACTTGCACGGACTTGGTGCTCAGCGTAGCGAGAATTGTCGAAGGCTTGCCACCTGTCGCAATGAGATACCATGTTGCTAGTCTTTGCAGGAAACCGACCCTGATGATTCCCATTGACCAACTGAAGTTCTGTGTCCACGATTGCACCATGGGCGGGAGAGGAACCGCACAGAAGCCGATGATAGCGACGGCCTGGAAGTAATTGAAGAGCGATAAGGCGTACAGTGCGATATGGGAAGCCGCATTGGAATGCCCGAGGCCAGAGATGACAGCAGAGGTAAGAAGGCCTATGCCTGCGACAATACCCGTAGCCCAACCTACGCCGGCTTGGTATATTGTCTTGCGATTCGAGAGCTTTAAACGGACACAAGCCAAATTGACCGTTGGGTTGTCTGTCGCCCTTATGAAGACTGTTACCGTTGCATCCAGGTCGGGGATGCCATAGACCAGGCCTGGGAACCGTCCCGTTACGTCTGTCGAGATATCGGTGTAAGTGGCTTCAAAAGCGATTTGGATATCTTGCAGTGGACAAATACTGGTCAAGCCCAAAGTGCACGGATTTAGGGATTCGGTGAGGAAAGTGTATCCATAAGCAGCCGCCTTAACTTGAAAGGTCACATTTCCAGAAATAGATGAGTCGCCGACCACATTGAGCGATAAACTGTGGTTATTGGGAGTGAAGGCGATGTTGAACAGGCTTGCTGTGAATCTCGAATTGCTCTGGCATTCTGCCAACGCCGAAGTCTCGATGACCCGCTCAGCTGAGACGGCGGCCAGCAGCAGCAGCAGAGGAAACACCAGCAACATCTGCGCGAACTGAGTAGTTAAAGCGCAGAGTCGCATGATGGTTAGGTATGTATGGAAAAGACAAAAGTTGTGGACAGCACCGAAGTCAAGGGCCCTTGGTACAGTATGTATGTATGAATGTGAATCTGCGCAGGTTCAGGTATACTTCTCACGCCATATATGCGGAGCAGTGTGTGTCCGTACTCCGCAGTGTTTTGTTGTGGATTACAGTATTATTTGATCAAGATTTGGTGTGTGATGTAAGATATAATACAAGTAGGGGAATAATAGTAATGTGAAACAAAGAGTCTGGAGATGAGCGCAAAAAGCTTATTGTAGTCCTGTAAGTTCAGATCAGAGGATCAGGCAGATCAGCGGGTGTACCGTGCTCCATAGGTCTGGAAGGTCTACCCACCCATAGAAATATTGCCTGACCCACCCCTCCTCGTGAAGCCTCGTATAGAAGCATACAGAAGATTATTAGGCTGGCCCTTCCCATCCTAAGAATAGAGGAACTAAGCGTTTTCTGTAGTATAAGCTTACTACAAGCATAACAAGCTTGCTCTCCGAAAATACAGGGCTCTCGTATTCCCCATAGCACCACCAATTGGAACACTGCTCACGTTCACACCCTGCAAGTTGTACAGCGCCTGCTGTAACTGTATACTACAACCATTTCCGGGCACAGCCTCGATCGCTTAAGCTTTCCAACCTCGTATGAAATCGGACTACGTCAAATTTACCAGCGAATCAAAATACTGTTTTTACGTAAGCCATAGAATTATACACATCTCTCTTTGGTTACTGAAGGCCCGAGGGCATCTCAGTTCGGAGTTAACATACTGTACCGTGGTTAATGCGACTACTTATTAACCACCCCACCCCACACTCTGGATTTCCTGACTCTCCTGCTCCCTCCGGAGTCCGGTTTGCAAGGCACTGTTAGTCTGTTACAGCACGTACTAGTGTCTTGTAGCCACCATCGATAAATAATGCACAGACGTCATTCTCTCCGCAATATCAACTGCACACCATCGTCCTGATGTCAACTCGTTCAACTAGCAGGATACCCTCATTATTGTCTTTGGTGTTTTGCCAACACGGCCGATGATCCATCCTCCCGATACCATTTACTTATCCATCTAACCCGCCAAATGTGATCGAGCCATGCTGTGGTGCTCTTTACCTTCAACACGTGCGCTGGTGCTGGTGGTGTGCATCTGTAGCCATGTCGTGGCGGGGCTTGATCTTGATTTGAGTTCGACAGGTGCGTCTTAACCGATCTCCCTCTTGTCTTGCAGAACATTTTTATATTAACTAATTCACGAGGCAGACTCGATCAAGTCAGTGGCAGGCACTATTGCCTATGATATGATGACCTATTACAAGGGCAATCTTTCGGGCCAGATTCCAGGACAGTTGCCAGGCCCTCCTCCAACTCCAGCCGTAACAGACGAAGGATACTTCTGGTGGGAGACCGGGGCGATGTTTGGAAGTCTCATTGACTACTGGTATTACACAGGGGACTCGACATATAATGATGTGGTGTTACAAGGAATGCTGTTCCAAACAGGCGCCAATGATGACTATCTGCCCCAGAATCAAACGAATGGAATGGGTAATGATGATCAAGGTACTTCAGCATCTCTTTCCACCTGAAACATTATTCTATTCCTCTGCAACTGATAACAACCCACAAATACTGATCCATAAAACAGCCTTTTGGGCTTTGTCGGCGATGACTGCCGCTGAATTGAATTTCACGAATCCTGCTTCAGATGAACCACAGTGGCTCGCTCTTGCCCAGGCAGTCTACAACACTCAGGTAGTTCGCTTCGATGATCTATGCGGAGGAGGTCTACACTGGCAAGCGTACGCTTTCCTAAACGGTTACAGCTACAAAAACTCGATCGCCAATGGATGTTTCTTCAATCTCGCCGCTCGACTTGCAGCTTACACCGGCAATTCTTCATACGCCGCCAAGGCGGAATCAACCTGGGACTGGGTGACAGCTATTGGTCTCGTAGACGAAAATTATATGGTCTATGACGGTACTGACAGCAATCAAAACTGCACCGTCATCAATAAGCAGCAGTTTTCATATAACGCCGGCGTCTTCCTTCTAGGTGCCGCAACCATGTACAATTTTGTAAGTTAGAAGTTACACAGTCGGAGATATGCACACGATTTCCTCAACTCCTATTAAGATGTCAAGCCTAACAAATTGTCAGACAAACGGTAGTACCATCTGGCATGACCGAGTAGAAGGTCTGCTCAATGCAACGATCAACATTTTCTTTCCAGATGGTATTGCCAACGAAGTAGCGTGCGAAGCGGCTCTAGTCCACTGCACCATCGACATGCTCAGCTATAAAGCCTACCTCACTCGCTGGATGGCCGCAGCCACCAAAGTCGCACCATTCATTTACGATGCCGTCATTGCTGTTCTCAAGACTTCTGCCGCAGCTGCGGCGCTGCAGTGCTCTGGGTCCCCCTCGGACCACCCCAATGGCAGGATGTGTGGGTTGAGCTGGTCTAAAGGTGTGGATTGGGATGGCACGTCAGGTGTAGGTCAGCAGATGGCCGCCCTGGAGGTCATCCAGAGCAATCTAATTCAGCAGGCTAAGGCGCCTCTGACGAACTCAACCGGCGGCACCAGTCAAGGTGACCCCAATGCTGGCATCAATGACCCCTCGGCGCAGGATCCGACAGCGGCCAGGGATTCTACTAAATCTGATCGGGTTGGGGCGGGGTTCTTAACGACGGCCGTGGTTTGTACAATTGTTGGTGGACTGGCATGGCTGAGCATGCCGGATGGAAAAGTATGATAAAGGGATATCTTTCTGTATATAAGAATCCTGACTTCCCGCTTACTACTAGAGACCATAATATTAGTCTAATATAATCCTAAAGATACATTGGGCTCTGTAGACTGTCGCTGTTTTGTAACTTCTAGGGTTTACCGCCCTTCGATTTTCCGGGTAAGCGGCGTTTCCATCGACTCTGCAGTGCCCTGATTGTGACCCAACCATGGCCTGCGAAAAACTCGAATGGGGTCTTTCAAGCAGCGGCTAAATGCGTATAGTGTGTATTGCATATTCTCTCACGTCGCGTACATCATCGACTTTCTACCAATATTTGATTCTAAGCACCAAGCCGGAAACCGTCTCCCATTTACCCGTAGGCAGCATATTCTCCAAGCGAAGACTCTTTCAGCCATAAACCTTTCCTTTCTGGATATTAACAAAGAACCCACCTAAGACGTTGACCCCGGCTTCCCTATCGATTTCAAAGCTGCATACGCCACATGACAGCAGCATCGGCGGCAAATCTTGGTGTCGAGTCATTCAGAACACCCGAGAAGTTGCGAGACACTTTGGGTCACCTGACACAAGAAGCGGTGGTTGCAAAGGCTTTCTGGATTGGAACTCGAAGATGACGTTTAACCAGTGGCAGAAGAAGGGCTGGACCGAGAACTTCCTGTCGACTAAAGGCATCTGAGATCTGACAAAGGTTGTACTAAATAGAACTTAATCTAGGCGAAGGCTATAGCAGAGAAACAAGGTATACACAACTTTGGGGCTGGGGGTTGGAGATAGTATAAATATTAAAAGAGGTTGGTGTATGATCTTGGGACAATGCGTATGCCTTCTCGGAAATTTTAGTCCCAGTGGTTGAGATATGGTAAATTTCCTAAAAGTTTGTTAGTGCTTTTTTATGATGAAATAGATGAAGAAATATGCATCGCAGGCAGCAGTACTTTGATTGCTCCTAATAAGACATATGTCGCCTGTGAGCTATGATGTGCGTAGAAGAGGCGACCGCTAGACCATAAACTTTCTAATGTCATTATCGTGAGATCTTCAACTACAACCTAGCCGACATCGAACGGAAGGCATTCTTTTTACAGGATAAGTCTTTGCACTACAAAAAGACTACTCTATAACTTTGACATTGAAAATAGTAAGTCATTCGTTCAATAATAAGATAGAGCATTATAAGGGCCGTATAAGTTTATATAAGCTAAATAGACGGCGTCTATCTAAATACATACTTCTTAAGAGTAGCTAGTACTAGAAAGGTACTAGGTACAGAGTATATATTATGACAAGGAAATTTATAGCATGATAGACAGCCTAATTTACTCTACTTGTCGTCTAGCTTAGGAAAAGGTTGGGCAAGTAGTTCCCATTTGTAATCCTCTTCTTTGATTCTAGAAGCCTTCAACTGCTTGACCCAAGGATGGGCAGGCGTATTGTGCGTCAATGCGGTTATGTACCTCTTTCCAATGTGATGTGGTGCTGGGACCTATATCCCATTGACGTTGAAGACCTCCAGCCCTGGGATATCATCTGAGAAACAATTAGATCTGGCAACTATCTTCTGCCACAAGGGAAAACTTTACTTTGGTTCAGAAGTAGAGTGAATGCTGTGACGTTTCAGTATTATCTTTGATGGCTTTACAGTGGCAACATACCACTGAAGTCAGCATGCGGAAAAGTATCTCTTCCTAGTCCGCTTTGTCTGCAGTACAATGGTGTTCAATGAGAATGTCTGTCAGTGGAGCATTGAAAGTTTAGTCAAATGTTGTCTCTTCCAGGCCAAGATATAGTGCAAAGATGTGGATTGGTTGCTTTGCGAAGGAATAACATTCTCGATCTGTAGATTGATTAAATTCTATTCATCTTAAGCAACAACTGAAACTGACAATATGCATAGATGACCTCCCTGAATTCCGGGAGTATGTCGTTTGGCCATTGATTTTGAGACACGGATCCTGGAGGGGGGATCTTAGTCACCTCCTGCTCTGGACCTGTGAAGTCTGTCCCAAACGCAAACTAGTCACGGTCTGGCGCATTCTTCTCGTGAGTCTTGGACGGCATATATCCATTAAATGAAGGGCTTTGATTGATGTTGTATTTACTCTAACCGAGATTAGCAGACGAAATAGAAATAACCAAGCGAGGAAACACTTACTTTCGTCTCGAATGGCAGTGCGGAGAACGTTTTGATTACAGCAAATGACTCGTCTACAAATTTGTGTCAATTAATGTAATGAGCAAACGTAGTTTTGTAGAGAAGGTAGGCATACTCATAAGTTTGATATCCACCGGAGGATTTACTGTGGAGAGGAACATAGACGTCGCTATCATTCATTTCCTTCATTACTCGAAAACTCACCAGCATAGAAGAATCCAACTTATCACAGCGCGTCCAACCCCGACTGCCAACCTCTTCCGAGCCTCCAGATTTGGAGACGACACATCAGTCACATCCACAATTGGGATGAAATCGAAGGTCTCCTTGGCATCCGCATCCTAACCCTAACCCTCAGAATTGGACGTGATTGCTCAAATCCACCTGCTCGGTAGTATACATGGTTTGGATCTTGTTCTGAAGTCGACATTGTCGCTGAAAGGTACTATCTGCTACTAGCTGTTGTACAGATGGTGAAGATGTAATACTATTTTGGTTTGTTCGGATAAGGTACAAGCTTATCTCGATATTTAGCAAGCAACGCTACCTATTTCGTGGTAAACTTGTATATCTACATATTCGCCTGCTACGAGTACATAAAAAGACAAATTTATGAAAGTTATTTAAGCGAGCGCAAATCTGGAACAGCCTTCCCTTGTGGACCTCTGCACATGAAGACGGGAATGACTTGGGGGGGCAATCGAACTCCTTTCTGATGTGGAAGTGGATCATGGATGTTTGGTAATGCCTTCGTCGTAATCCGTGCTTAAGAAATAGCATTTTCCAACGACTAGAGCCGGACCCCACCTATTCTGTGCAATGTCACCATTACTTAGCAACCTATATGCGCATGTCTTAGTCGATCATAGATGGGGTTCGATGATTTAGGGCTTCGAAGGCGCTTGGGGTTGAACTGATAGAGGCACCCTGGGGAAACACAATGGTGTTATTACCGGGGTGAGCATAGGCTATCATTTTAGGGCCGTTCTCTGTATGTGTCACACGGTACACTCAATGGCAAGGAATTTTGAGATCATCCTACAACAGAATCTTCAACAGAGAGATCACAGTGCAGGGTTATGGTAGATGAGTGGAAATAGTATTTCCAGACTTTAGAGTTCTCCTTTAACTTCCTGTACCTTCACAAGCTTTATTCCCGACTCTTCGAGTTTGTATCTTTCAATCTTTCCACTAGCTGTCAGGGGCATCTTGGTGGACCAGAACACAATCTTGGAGCCATCGTCTTGTTTAGTCGAGTCTGCACCTAGGCCTTGACATCCTCCTCTGTCAAAGCAGACATCAGCAACCTAGACTCTTCTCTACTGCTATCTATCATCTGCTTTCCATCCTTATGATTCTTTCGTATATGGAATTCATCCTTGACTATGATGAATGCCGCAACAACTTTGCCATATCTTACATCCGGTAGCCCTACAACACTTACATTCGATATTTTTAGATGTTGAAGAACATCTCCAACCTCAGGCGGGTAAATATTCTCACCACCGCGAATTATATTGTCTTTTATATGACCCGTAATTTTCTATGTAACCGTCTTGTCGTATCAGAGCTTCATGTCCAGAGCGAAGCCATATTTGTGTGAAGATTTCACTTGCCTGCTCGACATTCTGAACAATCATGGCTTCGGAGGTATGATACTAATCTTGCCAGTACCTGTTCATCACGCAGCAGCCGCATATTTGGAGTTACCCCTTTTCTCCTCGCTTCAAAACTTTCGTTGCGTTACTACGAGCTGTGACTCTAGCTGCCGTATACGGTAGAACCATACCTACAGTATCCAGTTTTTTTTATCCAAATTGTCAGAGGCGGAGGTCATACAGATGATAGGTGAGCTTTCAGTTAGACCATAGCATTTCACAAGGTCGATGAGGTTGAACTTTTCGTGAAGAGTCTGTCGTAGTTATGCCGGGATTGGGCTGCCTCCGATGCCTCCCGTCCGCAGATTCTTTAAGTCTTTTGGCTCGAGAAAGCTAGTCCACTCTCGCCAGTGAAGTCTTCATATAGTAAGGATCATGGTCTGTAAATTGGAATTAAAGGAACAAAATTGAATTCACAGCATAACTCTGCTAGGAACATTGTAAGAACGCCATAGAGAGCAGTTGGCTGATCTCTTCTGATACGCTCCAGTACTGCTCTTGCATCAAATGCTTCCGAAGGTAGTGTAATACAGGCCCCTATCCAAAATGTTAGATATATAGCGCAGCCAAAATAATCTAATCGCGGCAAGAAAAGATGATTTCGATTCAAACCGTAGGTCATCACTGCTAGTAAACCAAGAACAAGTCCAAAACAGTGATAAAATGGAGGCGGAAAGCAAAGAACACCAAGTTCGCTCACGTCCATGCCCCTGCCCACAATATCAGTATTATTTAAAATACTTTTGAGTTAAGCATGCTGCCTTGGGTAACGAAGTGGGCTGAGCGAAGACTAAGAGCACGAATAGCGAACTAGTCAGAGTCCAAGACTTTACTGCAGTAGTGATTGGAGACATTTTTTGGTTTTTTAGCTAGGGTCTTTGGCTTGGGCTAGATTGTGTTGCGAATTTCAGTATATTGAAATATAAAATATATTTGTTTGAGCTTGTAAAGTTACCTATCAAAACTCCTGTAAATCCTTCTCGACCCGCAACTCGTGTAGGCATGGAGTTAAGACATTGTTCATTAATTCCACCCACCATGACTGGTGTCTGCTTCCGAACCTAGATTTGGTGTATTCCCAATATTTCGGCCACCATCCGGCCATTTCCCAGTCAATAATACCATTTATCCTCCCTGTAGCTGGATCGGCAAGTATATGGTCTCCATCTAAATCGGCATGGGTAAACGCAAGTCCATGATCATCCGCCATTTGCTGGCGATAATAGCTAATAAGTTCCTTCTTGGGGCACTTTGCCACGGGAGCAACAAGATAATCGTTGAAATTTGACTCCGATGCAAAAGGACCACAAGGGAAACCGGTATTAAGACGATGATCGTATGCGGGACCACCGCTGCAAGAGCCAATGCAGAATGGGTTCCGAGGAGGGATATTTCGCATCTCGAGCAAATAATTTTGAAGATCTGCCTTGGTTTTGCAGCGAGCCATGGGAGTCATGATTGCCCACGCGGTGGCGAGCGACGAACCCGGGATCTCCTTCATAGAAAACCAGCTAGTTTCCGCGGTTGGGTTTTCGTCAATGAAAGTTTCAATCACGGAAGGCACTGGGACGGATGTATGCTGGCGAACGAAATTGATAGCCTCAGTCTCTCTCTGAATCTCCTGAGCCGTCCCATGCTTGACATAAATTGAGCCATCTGCAAGCTGAGCCCGTTTTGCAAGCAGCTGGGCAGCTTTGGCAGAACGATAAGTCCGTGGGGGAATATTTCCAGTCGACATTATATCCGAATATTGCTCCGAGATCGCTGGTGGTATTTACCCAAAAAAAAGTTGATCCTAGTTTCTCGATACCGACAATTATCAAATATAAGCTCGGGTTTTCTTTTCCTAAGGCTCTAGAGGTGCTGCTATTAGGGACGCTAGTTGTGCTTCCAGCCACTAACTAGCATTGATGCGAAGGGCGATGGTGGATTCTGGTTAAAGCTGCCCTATAGCTCGCTCGCGTGGTCCCCGTACAAGCGACCTAGGCGATCAGGGAGGGCGGGGCGCTAGAGGGGTGCTCGAGGGGCGGAATTAAGGGAGAAGGGCCAAATTGTCTATGGAGTTCGAGGCGCCGAGCGTCGTGAGGTAGAAGAACGGCGAGCGATGTTAAGATGCGACTTTTATATCCGGCGAAAGCGGCGGTTTGCATGCGTCTAATTCTAGCGTAGTTAGTTTTAGAATCTCGTCTATGTAAGAAAATATTACGTGTTCTTAGGGGCTCCTAACTATACATCCTACTTAGTCCTATTAAGATAAATATAAAGCGATAATCAGATTTCTGCACCTGACCGCCAGAATTATCTATAAGTATTATCTGACAGAGAGAGGGTATTGATGTCACGATTTCTGTTCTGGAAGAGCTATTGCAGCCTCCCAAACCCTCAGACAGCAACGGTGCGGTTGACATTGGTTGCTTGTAGGGCAGAGTGATTTCGGTACTCGCAGAGATGTGATGTAACGCCGACGTGACCTGTTCAGGCGTGTAAGCTAAGGTCAATGGAACTACAATAGCTCCAATCTTGAAGCATGCATGTGATATCTTTCATAGAGATCAGCAAGTATAGATTCTAGCTATTTGGGAGCCTTTCCTACTACAGCATATTGAACACAGTTGCTCAGGCTAATTGCAATACGCTCTCCATGATTGATACCGAGACCGAGAAGACCGAGAAGACCGAACGCCAAAGCATCGCTCTGCTGGTATAGCCCTTTATAGCTCAGCTGGCAATGTGGGCATCTTTTGCCGTTCGCTCTGGAAAACAATGGCTGATGGTCTCCAGTCTCTGGTTTATTATGTCCTCTAAGAGGGGCATCTTAAATCCATTAGTACGAGATAAAATGGACGCAAAATCCCATGAACAAACCTCTGTAGGACCTGAGACATAACAAGCAAGGTTTTCTTGGTCACTGTTGACTTTGTTTACAACGCATGAGCTTGGGGAGATCGCAGCTTTTACTCGCCGCAAATATGAAGCGAGCATTGTAGAAGACCGAATTTCTGATGTTTTGACCGCTGCCCTACGATTTTCATACATTGCTTTCCTTAAGCTCGCTTAGGAAGCCTTTGCGCTTGCACATGGTTACCCAGCGTGAAAACGCCGTTGGGGCTGAAAAGGGTTAGGTTTGGCGACGTGTACTGAGTACTGATTGAGTACTTGTCTTGCGTTGACGTTGAACGGTGACTCCATTGCCTAATTATTTGACAGGAAACAAGTGTGCAAGTGGATGTGTCAGATCCCTGCTGATACCTGCCCCTCTTGGGCTAGTGAGAGATACATACAGGCTGAGTAAGGCAGATGACGGCTGACGGCAGCGGATGTTGGCGGATTACTCCAGTTAGAAAATGGTGCTCGTGCTCCAGAGTCTGGTTATATACAAGTATTGAGCTATGCGATCTAGTGATCTGGGATACACAGATTTAGGTTACTCACGATGTCCTTCACTCGCCTCAAAAGTCTAGCTCAGCTGTCGTTCCGGAACACACGGCCCTTCCGCACCGCTGCAGTTTTTAGTACAAGAAGAAGCATCCATGAGTAGTAAGTGCCTTTTGAATTGAATACTTCCAGATGAAATAAGTCACTGAACTAATGACTGCTATTGCTACAGCCTGGTATTCATTAGTGACTCCAGAAAGATTCAAGACATTGGATTAGAGCCAACATTTGCGGGACAAGTATTATCAGAGGAAAAAGATTCTCCAAGAAGCATAATTGCTTGCCGGGCTAGTAGCATCGACCAGGTGGAGAGAGCGATACAAGAGATGGTATGAAGAAACATGATTGTTTCAATACAAATGATACCCCAAACTGACGAAGGAGAAATATAGGGCACGTTGGATCCCTCCAAGCTCCGCGTAATGCCTCTGGAGACTGTGCACACGAGCTTTTTGGACAAGACGGAGGAATAGATGGCGTACAGAAGAAACTGAAGCATCTTATTCGACTTCTTAGGGGATTGCAACTCATGATACGTGGCGGGCACATGATGATCAAAAGGTTCATACTTTTATCAAAACATTCATATTCTAAATATACAGTTGTATTGATAGGACAACTTCTATGTAATCGTTTTGCGCAGAATACCAAAAGTTGATTGTCTCATTACTGACAAATACAATCCAAAACCTCAGATATCTATTGGAGACCTAGCATGAAAAGTCACAAGGGGAGTATTCCATGTATTAGATTGTTCTTTGTGCCTTCTCCCGGCTTTCCGCCTTCTACTCCAACAACCTATTTAGCTAATATTCCACAATCCATGGCGCAGACTCGAGTGAAGTTGTTATGATCAACTTTGTGTCCTCTAACTCTCCCGCCACTGCTGACTGGCGTTACTGATAGGTGGTTGTATTAGCTTACCATGCTTTCAATCATATGAAGGACAAAGAGCTAGAGCAATTCAACCTGAACTTCACGAGACGCAAATCTGGTCTCACTGATATAAGATAGTTTGCCATCCAGAAGCCCAAAAGAGATTCTCGAGTAAGTGGCTCAGGGTCCGTGGTCTCCCACTGTGAAACGTAGGAAGACATCTCGTTCAATGTGACGGTTGTGCTTTCAAAGTACTTTCTAAAAGTTCAATTGGATATGAGTGTGCTTGCATTTGGCTACCAGAAGCTAGAGAGGCTTTCTTATTACATCTGCATCTTGTACCTCTGAGGACCGCATATGCATCTAGACCTTGGAAGTAAGCCCAAGTGAATGACCCAACTTTTCTTTAATGATGTGCGGGGAATGTCCCGCTATCACACCTAACCTTCGAAGAAAAAGTGTCAGATCATCTGCGTACATGATCTCAAAAGTGCCGCCTCGGCACTGGTGAACGTATTAAGTACACCCGTTTAAGCTATAATACTATAGTAATTGAATTTGTTCAGACCTTAATCACAAGGCTGATTTTAAAGGTCACATGTCTTACTCACTATCCAGTTATTACAAATGCTTCAGCTCTTCAGCTGAGAAAGGTAAATTGCGAATAAAGTTGGTAGGTCAGAAGGAGGAATAATGCTAGAATATGGATATCCCTTTCCGGATTTTACATAGTATAATACTTTGGCCGTCACCGCTAATAGGAGATGACTGACATACCGGAAGTAGTAAGTAGCTTACCCAAGACCCGTGGTATCCACTATAGGTAAACCATGGATAGGTAGAGTTAGTAGAACCCAAATGACGGGTACCTATCCCCTGGTCTGGTTTAGGTGGAAGGGCATGCTGTCTTTGGCTTACTAAAATTTAGGGACATTGAAAGTGTGGAAATATTAGTTATCTTATATGCAATACGACTTAATAACACAATTTGTCATGATTAGAGTTCTTTCAAGGTATGTAATATTGTTGGCATGGCCAGAGTTTTCTAATATAACCTTACTGAACATTCCCAATGCCAGTTGCTAAGCCAAGTCGCCCACGATGTCCCTAGCAGCACATAAGATCACTAGAAGCACAGCATCTCTGTCAGTGCCAGCACCAATTTCGGAATGGCTAGTCATTCTTATGGACAAGCCTGGAGTAGTAAGTCAATAAAGCCACCTTTCTATCTCTTATGACTTTCACAAAACAGAATCGTTGGTGGTATCTTGGCTAATTACGTACAGCTTGAGCGTCGGCTTCAAATACGCCCAGTTCATTCAAAGAACTTTATTAAGCTCCATCAATCTGGCTTTGTGTCCTGGGCAGGTATGTGTTACCGCCATCTTTTCTTCTGCTACTGCACGTCAATAGTTAATCAGACTAAACTGTACAATACAGGCCCTGTTTTCAAGGAACATGTCAAGGAAGGAATAAGACCATTCGTGGGGTCAATCATGGTTGTAAATGCGGAAAGTCCCGAAATGGTTAAGGCAACCCTAGAAAAGGACGTATTTGTGAAGGAGCGAATTTGGGACTGGGAAAGTGTACGGGTTCTACCTTTCAAGACCGTATTTCGACAGCCGGCACTGAGTAAACCGGCGCAGAACTAGTGGGATAGTAATACAATTATCATATATTAAACCGAAGAGCAAACTGAACCTCGCATCAGTGTCTAGCCTGTGATGACAACATCTATAGTATGTGTAATGGTCAGGAGTGTATTGCATAGGCTATCCCTTAGTGCGTCAAGTGTTTTACAGGAAGACTCCCCTGACGTGCACCACAAAATACATACATTTTTAGTGGTAAAAATCCGGGGAGAATCCGGGGGTACTAAATCCTTGTCCAATGAAACACTTGACGCACTAAGGGATAGCTCAATTCACAGCAAAGACAGGCATGGCATGACGTTTTAACGGACATGCTTGATGGCTTGGCATCTCTTGAACCTTCCCTGAGCAATGTGAATGGAGACGATTTGATAAAGGCGTTGAAAGCACTGTAGAAGATACTCCGAAATATTACTCAGCTTACTCTGCAGGAGTTGCTTACGAGGTTACTTCGTATGCCAAGCGAGCACCTTGCATCATCGTCGCTTGATTTGATACGAGTAAGGTAAATTTAAAGCTATTAAATGCTCCATTTTAGCAGACACCGACCGGCACGGTCCGAACTACACGGACTAGGCTTTATTGTGACGACAACAATGTCGCATTCCGAAGCTACTCTTTGATTTTATTACCCAGGCGCAATGGAATGTTATGATAGGCCTACAATCCGATTATAAGCATTATACTCGTACATGCACAGGATTTCTGGCTTTACTCGGAAGGGAAAGCTTACGCAGCCCTGTGGCACCTACGAAGTATATCAAGTTCTGGGGAGAAAGCTCAAGATCGACCAGAGATTGAAGATGGCTTTCCGTTAAGATAATGTCACCTTCTTCAGAGGGAAAGTCAATTGGCCCATGTTCTCCACTATGATAGTGCTAATAGGCTAGGGATAATCCTTTTAATTGGGTATGTCTCGTAGGATTGTGAAGACTAGGAGGTAGTTACTCTTCACTACCGTAAAATTACTTCATTCAGCATAATTTAGAGCGTATAACATCCGAGTAGTCTTCTCACTCAAGATGATCGATAACTCGTGATTCACAGTGGAGAGGAGTGAAATACCACAAGTCATTTAGAATCGGTATATCTCAACATTCAGTACATCAATATCATGAAACAGAGACAGATATTATCTTCCGACTTGGAATATTGGACAGGCCGTCTCCGGGACATAGAACAATGTCTTTTCCCAGTACTCAACGACGAGTTTCGATAAGGCAGCGAGAGAAAAGGGATTGAAGTTAGAGGACTAGAGTTTGCAGCCCTTGAGAAGTTCCCCTAGTATCACCAGTTGAAATGGCCAACTCTATTCCAAATAGCGTGGGGTCTTGTGATTCGGATCTACAGCGGAATAGATGAGGTCTGCTTTGGCTTTGGGTAAAATTCATTGGCGCTATTATCCTGTTCTTTGAAGTTGGTGAGGGAAAGTAGTCTTCTACACACTCTCGATACTGTAGGTAGATTTTTCGAGAGATTCTAAGCACAGAAAGTGCTCACTAAAAGATATGGAGGCCGCCCTTGATGTGGGGAGAGTAAGTCTTTTTAATACTTCCGTTATTTTATGGGATTATAAGGAATTTCCAGAGGTTTTTGAGCCATGAAAATACTCCGGGTAGAGACGATGCCCACAAGAGTAACACCAATGGTCTCGGCATATATGATTGAGATTAAGATCGTTATTTTAAGGAAGTCAGTTTCGATAACCTTGAATTACTGTCTTTCGGACTTGTCAAATGGTCAAGCTGCAAATGTCGCGAGCGCACTGGAATAGGCGTCAGCTTGTCTTTTGAAGGGTTCGCATCAGAGTGTTGGAGACCAAGACTTGTTCATTGAACTCCATGAGCAGCAGGTAAAGCAATGAAACAAGTTGCGCCCCAGTTCGGTGAACATGACTCTTCATGAAGCAATATCAACTTAGGCACAGAACCAGCCATAAGCTCGAGCTATGAAGGAGGTCGTTACAAGGAAAGGACTACAGGAAGATGCGTTATTAAAAGATAGTGAACGCCCTCTCTTATTATTTGTGACTAAAGGTTCAATCCTTTTTTGATCTGGACTGAAGCACATCATTAGCCGAATTCCATCAGGACCAAGAAATAAAACTTATGGATTGCACTAACGGACACTTCGGTGAATTCGCAAGGCCGCCTTGGTGAAATAGACCAGTACCAGTGACCGCGTGCTCACAGTGTGCAATTTTGAATCCAAACTACCGCCAATTAGCACTAGAGCGGCGGAAAGAGTGCAACCATCCGGTAGCTTTCTACACAGTAGCAGTAAACAACTGCACCTTCTCCCGGCGACCTCAAGATCTCAGGTCTCTATAACATACTATGTCTACGGCTTTCCAATATACGAGAGAGTATAAATAACTAGTTTCCTAAGGAACAGTTCATAGGAGAAGAGATACCTGCAAGTCTATCGCCAAAGCGAAGTAGGTATCAGAAGGAACCAGTTGGGCTACCAACGGCTTGTTTCCTGGTTGCTCAAATCTAAATTCCGGAAAAGGTCCTGCGTCCTCCGCTTCCCTGTACGACGTATGAGATGGATAAAAGCCAAAACTACTACAGCTATCAGCTGCAAACATTGTTTTATATGTAGCTTTTCTTAGTTATAATACTATTAGTACTTATAAGCCTTATAGATAATAAAACTTAGCTCTAAGTTCTACTATAAGTTATTAACTAAATGTTTACTTAAGTTAAAGTTATACTTAATTAAATATTCTATTAGTTTTACTATTAGCTTAAGAACTACTATAAGAACTCTTTTTATCCTAAAGTAATTATTCTCTTATTAGTAAAATTAAATTAAATAAATTACTTTATAGTTTAAAAATAATTCCTTATTATATTTTTTAAGTATTTACTTATAATCTACTTTAATAGGAGTAAATCTATAATTTAAAATTTTATACTTAAGAGATTTAAATAATAAACTATATTTTATCTTTAACGTAAAAGATAAAGAATAAGAAATTAAAAGATAAGAGATTAAAGAATTAAAAGTTATAGGACTAATAATTATATAATTAAAAATTATAAAACTAAGAATTATAATTTAATTTTACTCTACTTATTAGATTAATCTTAGCTTTAAGTAAAACTCTTTTTTAACTCTTAATAATATTTTAAATATATTAAAACCTAGTTAAAGATATAATCTTTTTAGTTTTTATTTATTTTATTATAGTTTTAAGGATTTATTGGGGTTAGAGTTACTAGCTTTCTACTATCTACATCTATCTCTAAATAAACCCAAACAACTACCTCTCACATGTGAAAGCAGAATGCGGGCCCCGGGCAACCCTTGAGACTAAACCTACACACAGTCTCACCTCTGCTCATGTTATGTCAGCCTACTCCAGCCCGACCTTCCAATCATAGCTTTGATGTTCAGAGTTCAGAAAATAAAATTCATATGTAAATACGAAAGCGGGCAGCAGCACCGAACTTGGATCAGAAAAACCATGCCTCGCTTCCCAAACCATCGTTACAGAAATCCCTCATCTCTTCTAGCATTTCAGCCTCGTCAACTAAGTATCCAATCTGTGCTTTCATTTTCATCTTTTGAATTCTTCAATGATGGCATATGAAATTTCGATGTTCAATTAATATGGCAGCTAAATGGACCACCCAAACGGTGCCCCCATTGTTTGACGATGTATCTTGATAGCTCGGGAAAATGCATTTCCGAATAGCTAGAGGAGACGATTCCTCTCTTACGAATTTCACATGACAGTTTCTAGAAACGTTCGCGAAGTTCTGGAAACTTTAGATGACCACTTAGTTGCATTTGGACAAAACAGCACTTGAGTTTTCACGAATGAAAGATAGACCAAATGCAGTTGATTGTGACATATGATGCCCTTTGACACCACTCCTTAGGGTTTCAATACTTGAGATTAGAGTTGAACTGAAAATGAGGGACAGGGAGAAGAGGGAATGCGGGAATGCGGGCTTGTCAGATATCTGAGTGCTATTTTTCTTTTCAAAACATGGCAAGGAGGCTTCAATTATATAAAGGCAACCTAGCCTTCAACAATCCAAAGCATCATCACAACATCCTTTCATCATCTTCAGAACCCCCCGGAACTTTCCAAAACAACGATCAAACTAAAGAACATCCCATTCACTATCACAATGGATCTCCTCCCTGAACCAGACACCATGGAAAATGCTCGCAAGCGCTCAGCGATCATTCATCTTGAGCAACTCGCTAATTCCAAAGACCTACCTACCCAAGAACCCGTAAACCAGCCCGACAGCGAGGGCAACGGGTTCTACTATGACCTACTAGAACGCTGGACCAAAGACAACATTGTCGCTATTCAAACTGCGGTCAAAAACAGTTAGTAACTACAACACAAACTTTTCCCGACTGTCTCTATTAGGCTTTATACTGATGATACATTGTTTTTTGCTACCAGGAGCTTTTGGGAATGGCTCTCCAGCTATTTGCTGGGAAAATGCCTTTTTGGCATTCATGGAAAGCATGGCTGTGTACCTCAGGTTTGTCACTCTGTCTCTTCTGCTGTTAGCATAATAGTGCGAATACATGGCTATGGATTATTTACATTTTGCAGAGATTATTCTTCTCTTCTGAAGGCAGTCAAGGACTATAAAAAAGCCACCGCGGGAGAGAAAACGGACCCTATTGCACTAGCGAAGGCTCTAAATGGCTACGACCGATCTTCGGCGGACATAACTAAATTGGTATAGTTTATTTCTCTCACAGCTTTGCTCTATTAATGTTAGATGTTCTAACCTGTCGTATGTAGGCCGCCCTCTGGAACATGAAGTTCCATCCAGTCTGTGGTAGGTGAAGCGAAAATCCAAAGTCTGTAATCAAGCTAACCTTCGTTTATCTCAGATCTTTCTCTTGTAAGTTTGATCTCTATAACGGATATCTACGACTATGTACAGCTTCTAATTGACCAAGAAACATCCAGAAGGTGAACCTCTTTGGGATGGTCCATACTGCGGGGCATTCTATTCCAACGATCCTTCAGCACCATTTGTAGGACTTGGCTTCAAGGAGGGTTTAAACTGTCTGAATTTAAAATTATCGACTAACCAAATGAATAGGGGACTAATCCTTTCAACCTATTTGATTTGCTAGTTGACTGGAACTATCAGCAAATCCAGGCTGCGCCAGGCAATCTCTTCGGTACTTCGGTATCTCAAGGAGTCTATACCGGCTTATTTGATACATTCAAATTCCTCAATATGACCGCATGGGGTATGTTGTGCAACTTAATCATCTCTGTTGATATACGATGCTCAAGGAGTCAAAAATTTTAATTAATGAGGGACTTCAGAATACATCATGGAGAACTTTGCCAGTCTCGCACTAAATGTTCCGAACGATAGCCAACAAGACGTAATGCTCCATGCCACAGTAAAGATTCCTCCTCTCTAGTATCAGATCGAGCTAAGTAATTAACACAACATAGGGCCATTCACTCGGAGCATCCTATGCTAGCTTTGCTTACGCGCAAGCCCTCAATCTGGCCACAGCAAACCCGCCAACACTTCCCAAACTCAGCGCGCTAGGCGATTGCTACACCTTCGGAAGTCCACGAGTCGGAGCCGAAGACTGGGCTATTGCAGTCCAGAAAGCCGTAGCGCTAAACCCAACTAAAGGGCAGTCATGGAGGGTCGTCAACTATGGGGATCTGGTTCCACAAGTACCACCTACCACTTTGAAGCCGTGCCCACCTTATTTTTATCATATCGACATTGGTTATGATATCTTTCCAGATAAAGCCCCGACCATGATTAAGAGTGAGATTGGTCAGGAACCTCCGCCTCAACCGTTCCCGCTCCCTAAGAACGTCGTGCAGGCTACGAAGGTGCTTGAGATGGTTTCTAAACATTGTAAGTTACAAACCTCAAATAAAGTGACATGCAACCAATACTAATTGTCCTTCTAGTACCGAATGCATATTATGCATCAATGGAGGAAGCTTTGAAAACATCGGGCACAGCGGCTAACAAGAACGGTAATCATAAAAGAGTCCACCTGTTCTAGTGTGGAGAGGAAGGACATAGGTCATTTCGGAATTTCGCCTGGTGGCCGTCTCGTTGTGGAATTTTATTGTATACAAAACACTGTTAAAAGTGCATTCTATCAAGATATAATAAAACATCCACTAAGCTCAAGGTTCTAACGTGTAGTGGCGTGCTGTGGCAATTAATAATATTTTGGGGTGCTTTAGCCCTAGTTCCCTGCGGATTGCCGGAGGGTATATATTAACCATTATAATACTCTTTAGGATTAGTATACTATCCAGGCTTTAAAGGGCCAATTCCTCCCCGTGAAGGATCTCGAACGATAATTAGATTACTCTAGAAACTAGATCTATTGCTTCGAGATGGTTTATGTCACCGTGTAATCCGCTGCTAAGATATAATACTATTCTAAGGATAATATTACTTCCACTATAAGATGTTATATACTCTATATATAAAATTAGTTTTTATATCCTCTATAAAAGAGCCTACTAGCGCTAACATTATCCCTCTAAACTAGACACATTGACTAATCTCGACTTGACAAGGACCTTGTGGGCGAGCCCATGTAGTGGTTCATTTGCCATCAGCTCCAGAATTGGAACCGCAGCATCCATCTCTCTCGAGATCCAATTGCGCATCTCCACGGCGACCAGCGAATCCATGCCGTACTCAGACATCGGCCTGTCCGTACTGATATCCTCGACTGGAATCATACTCAGCGAAGAAATCTTGGCAACCAATCCACCACAAATAATTTTGGCTGCTTCATCGAGCTTCTTGGATGATTTCAGTAGCTCTCGAACACGCAGAGCATTTACGCCGTTCTGTTCACCACCTGCTGCGTCGTGCCCGCCGTTCATTTGCCCTGCTCGGCGAAAGTGGGAGAAGATTGGGCGGTCGAATGCGCCGAGTGCGCCTTCGCGCCAGGTTCCTAGACCTGTTATAATATGACACCGGGCCAGATTTTCAGCTTCGCTGCTGCTGCTCTTAGATAAAGGCGATCCAGCGAGGATGGCTGAGTGTAAAAGTGCCATTAACTCTTCTTCATTAGTACCTTCAAATCCTTGACGCTCCAAGGCACGCGCAAGTTCTTGGTTACGTGCAACGTAACCAATACTAGTGATGACGCCCAAGTCGAGCGTAGATGCAGCAAGTCCTTGAGAACGACGATATAGGGCGAAGGAGTCGAGGAAGGTGGAGGATGCTGCGTAGGCGGCTTGGCTTGCGTTACCAATGACACCAGATGTCGATGAGAGCATGACAAAGAAGTCTAACGGATCCTTCTCAAGCAGCTGATGCAAATTCCAAGTTCCTTGGACTTTAGGCTGGACGACTGCTTCGTATTCGGAAATGTGCATGTTGGACAGAAGAGAATCCTGACAAAGAGAAATTAGTTGGCTCATGCTCTCGAAATTTCATTTAATTCAATGAAATCCTTACCTGAAGAACCATGGCTCCTTGGATGACCCCTTTGACTGGCGGAAGGTCCAAGGCACTTTTCATGAGATTCTCAAGATCAGCCTTCTTGCTCACATCACACTTCTCAACTACAACCTTGGCTCCAGAAGCTTCGAGACTCGTCTTCAAATCCTGTGCCTCGGGGCGATCCAAACCACTTCGAGAGGCAAAAATAAAGTTTCTTGCTCCATTTTTGAGCATCCAAAGAGCCATTTCTCGACCGACACCTCCCATGCCACCTACCAGAAGGTAGGATGCGTTGGACCTGAACATCGCCTTTGCAGAGGAGATCTGGGATGATGCTTTGACAAGATCTCCTTCACGAGCAACAGCAACCAGCTTTCCCAAATGCTTTCCGCTTTGCATTAACCGCAAAGCTGGTTCAATTTGAGACATGCTGTATACCGTTAATGGAGTCGGACCTCTCAGCTCCTTCTTTCGGAACAGATCCATCACGTCGGCCCACACCTTAGCAGCGATTTCTGGTCTCTCTCGAATCAGGCTGACCAGATTGACCGCGGCAAAGGTAACATTGCGAGCGAATTTAGACATCTCGAGACGGGAATTGATAGTGTAGTCTCTCGCACCCAACTCGACAAAGGTACCGAATGGTGCAATGCAGTCCCAGGTAACACGAAGCATTTCCCCAGCGACCGAGTTCATGATAACATCAACACCCCTTCCATCAGTCATATGCATCAGCACTGATGCAAAGCTGGCATCACGACTGGTAAGAATATGATCTTCTGGAATGCCATAGTCATCCATCAACAGCTTCTTCTTCTCTAGAGTACCGACAGTGCAGAAAATATTGGCTCCACAAATCTTGCATAGCTCAATAAGAGCTTGACCGAGCCCTCCAGATGCAGCATGAATAAGCACAGACTGCCCTTTCTGAATTCTAGCTACACTGATAACGGAATAATAAGCCGTGCAGAAGGTCACGGGTAGCGCAGCTCCAAGTTCGAAAGACATGTCGTCTGGAATCTTCTGAACGGCAGCAGCGTCTTGTCGAACCAGGTTGGAGAATGTCCCGAAGGCATAGCAGGACACTCGATCTCCAACTTGGAGGTTTGAAACGTTCGCTCCAATCTTGCGAACAATGCCGCTGCATTCACCACCAAGGGTTTCAACAGCAATTTGACCCATAGCCATCATGACATCTTTGAAGTTGAAACCAGAGGCCTTCACACTGATTTCAACGGCGTCAGCAGGCAACTCGGCTTCGATTCGTGGATCGTTGACGAAACGGATAGTATCTAGAAGACCAGCAGTTCCAACTTCAACAACTAGCGGCGGTCCATCTGGTTGCTCAAAAGGGACCAGATCAGAGACCGACCGATACAGAAGAGCTTTCATCGAATGGTCTAGTGATTTGTTTGTTACGAACCGAGAAACGAGCAGCTTTCCTGCACGCTCCACATATTCACTGTCTGGAGCTAGAAGGGATTTTGTCAACGTCGACTCCAACAGGTGGCGTGATATCAGGGTTTCAATAGCTTTTGTCGACTTATCCACCTCCAGTGTTGTCGTTGTCGGGTCTAAATCCAATGTTATAATTGTGCTGTTGCCGTATTCGGATTTAACAGTTCTAGCAAAACCCGTCACCATATTTGCCGTTGGATCAGACGGATTCACTTGGGCACCCTTGGTAACCCAAAGAACTGCTGATGCGGTAGTAAATATGGCCTTGATCTTTTCGAACTGGGTGTCCTTCGGATGGCAGAAGACAGATTCTGAAAGCTCACTCAGGACGATGCATGACTTCCCTTCAGGTTCGCAAGATTCCAAACTTGCAGTGGAAACTGTGGCACCAAGGGACTGCAGCCACCTGGAAAGATTCTCGACTGGAACTAAACCAGGAATCTCTTCCTCACAGATGATCAAGAAATCAGCCTTTGGCGTTTTTGCTATCAAATCCTCAGCCGGATTTTCAGGAGACGCGGTGGCAACCATCATTGAGCCTTGGTGGTGTACTTCAGATCTGGCATCGGATACCGCAGCATCAAGGCCATTGAATCCAGTCTCTAGCAAAAGACTGTCCCACTTCTCTTCTGTTAGAGTAGGCCCACGTACACGATTCTCTTCCTCCCCCGCAAACCAGCCAGAAAGCGTTCCGAAGATAGTCGATGTGGTGAACCTCTCGCGGGTAAGTTCCACTAGAATGAGCTTCCCACCAGGCCTTAGAAGTTTTCGAACATTTGTCATTGTGTTTTTCATGGATCTTGTGGCATGCAAGACATTGGCCGCCACAATCACATCATATACTCCCGCTTCAAAACCTTGCTCCACAGGATCAACTTCAATGTCTAGTTTTGCATAAGTGGCGAGGCTAGACCATTGCGCGAGCTTTTGTTTGGCGGCTTCAAAGAATCCAGTACTGATATCAGTGAATGTGAACTTGCCGAATCGACACAGGTGTGTGTCTTCGTCAGTCAGTGCTTGTAAGATGGGCAATGTCGCTCCACCAGTACCCGACCCAATCTCCAGAATGGACATATTGGGGTTCTTATGGCCAGCAAGATCCAAGTATCGTGTAGCATGCTTGTAATTGCGGTCAAACCGAGAGTTGTCTCGGTAGTAGGCGTCAAGACGACCATTCTCCAGCATGAGGCCGAGGGCGTCTGTCTTCTTTTGGATAATGGGCACGAGATTCTTTCCAACGTGGACCAAGAGATCTCCTTCAGCTCCACCGGCGCTTACAAGGTCAAGAAGCTCGTCAATTGCAAATTCGTCAGCGACGTATTGTGCCTTGTGCTCTGCAAGTCTTGCTTTCATACAATTATAGAGTCGCTTGTGGTGTGGTAGAGCGTTTTCAACGTCAATCTCGCTAATCTCAGGAAACGCCCGCTCCATGAGATAGTATCCGGCTTCTTCAAAAGCCTCGATTCTCTCCTCTTCTTGTGCATCTGGGGTGAGATCCTGACACATAGTAGCCAAGTCGGATGAAGACATCTCATCAACGTCAGCAAGCCAACTGGTCTGGTAACCAAACACTGTCTTTTCTGACTGACCGGAATTTCTTTCGTCTCTCGCTATTTTCATACACACTAAGCCTTCGATTTGCAATACGGGCTCTTCTATCGAGACTGCGGCATCAAAGACCACAGTCGAAGCGGATATTTGACGATTATCCATTGCCTTGGCTTCCGTCCAGGCATCCAATTGAATCCCTTCTTCCGTTCTCATCTTTGTGCTCATTACGAGCTTATTGATCAGAATTGGGACAAACGGGTCTTGCAGCTCTTTGGATCCTATTCCAAGGGCTGCGAAAAGCGGATGGAATAGACTATCCAAAGTGCTAGGATGAAGAGTAAATCTATACTCAAACTCGTTCGGCATAACAGTGGCTGTCGCGGCAATGTTAATTGACGAGACTGCTGTGTTATGCCCAGCTCGGATAGATTTGACATTGGCGAACATCGAACCGTAATCCAACCCAAGTTTACCAAGTTGGAAATAAAAAGATTCTGTCGATATTGCCTCTGTAGCGTCCTTGCTAACGCTTTCGACAAATTTGGTAATCCTAGACTTCTCTGCTTGGAGTTGATAAGGCGTTAACACGTCATTGGCTTTGGATGCCTTGACTGCTCTGACCAAACCACGACTGTGCTCCGTCCACCGGTTGTTAGGAGAAACGGAGTAGATTGTAAACTCGTTCCATACCTCGGATGGAGATCTGACACTCACACTAAAGGGCTTCATGGAAAAGATAACCTCGACTTCCCCTGTATCATCTGGTAGCACAAGTGCCTGTCCAATAGTCACCTCTCGAAGCTCAAACGACGCCACATCAATGGAACGCTCTCGAGCTTGATGATTCATGGCTTCCAGAGCCATGCTCATGAATCCCGCAGCTGGGTAGACCACACTGCCTTGAACTTTGTGGTCTTTAATCCACGGCATTTCTCCAGTCTTTATTATATTGCGCCAACGAGGCTCAGACGCGTTGAAATGAACCACAGGTACACCCAAGATGTCGTTGCGAGAGTATGGTCTCAGTCGGTATTCCTTACTAACTCTCGACTCTGCCCAATAGGACGTGTCATGATTCCAGCGGTAGGGAGGCAGACTTGTCAGAACCTTGGGTTTTCGGGCTGATGGCGATGCTGATGCATTGAAGGTCGAAATCTCCACCGCAAGTCCTATCTCACTTAAACTGCAGACAACATCTGCTACGGTACTCTCAGCATTTTTATTCCGTACTAAGCAGGACAGCATTGAGATGCCTTTATCGCATAGTTGATCACTGGCAAGAAGTACTTGTCGTGCCGGACCCGCAAGAGCAGAGTGAGGACCAACTTCACACAAGGTTGTAATAATATTCTTGGCAACGCTTCTCTTCTTTGCCTTCTTGCTTGGAATAGCAGATTGACACATCTCCCGCAGTGAAGACTCGAACTTGACTTGGCCGAGCATATTATCGACCCAGTACTGTGGTCCGAGGCTATTTAGTGAAGCCTGACGCCCGGAGACCGAGGAGTAAAATGCACATTGATCGGTGGCTTCGACGGGCTGAATATGTGATATAGCGGCTAAATAGTCCTGAGCGACATAGGCCATGTGGTGAGAGTGATAAGCCACTTCGACCGTGAGCTTACGAGCAAAGATCTTTTGCTCGTCCAAGATGCTCTTGAGTTCATCGAGACCAGCCACATCACCAGAGATGGTCAGCGACTTGGCACTATTAATGCAAGCAATAACAACTTTGCCATTCCGTAGATTGCCAATAAGGCGTGTTGCTTCCTCCTCAGACATGCTAATGGCCATCATTCCACCGGGAACTTGACTCCTCTGTTTAACTAATTCCGAAATGAGACCGCGGTGGTAGGCAGCCGCTATCGCATCCTTTGCAGTTAAGGCCCCAGCACAGTAAGCAGCGGCTATTTCACCAGATGAATGGCCAGTAACTGCTGCCGGCTTGATGCCAAAGGAAGAAAGCAGATCGACGAGAGCAATCTGTAGAGCCGTGCACACTGGTTGGCTAAGCTGTGCTTCGTTCACTCTTGTCGTCTCTGCATCTTTGAACATCTCGTCTGCGCAAGGGGAAAAAGTTAGTACTCGAAGTTGTATTAACAATAAAGAGTCCTATCAACGAACCTCTCAGTTTCCATTTAGCACCTAAAGACAGAAGCTCGTCTTCTGCATTCGAAATACTCTGGGCGAATACTGGAAACCTTGGGAAGAGTTCTCTACCCATTCCCCACCACTGAGCGCCTTGCCCAGTAAAAACAAATCCCAAAGTGGCATTCTTTGATTGCTTTGTTCCTCGCAGGGCGCTGCTCGTGAGAGCTGATATAAGGTCATCTTTTGACCTAGCATGGACTGCCGCCGTGATTGAGAATCTCGTCCTTCGATCCGAGAGAGTATAAGCAAGGTCTTGGAGAAGTGATTGCTCATCTGAGCCGTTTTCTTCTTTGAGAAACTTGGTGAGTGACTCGGCTTGACCCTTGATTGACTTTTGATCAAATGCGGATAAGAGGAATACCCTTGATGGCGACTGACTGGGTAATGATGACCCATTCTGATGGCTATAGCCATTGCTTTCGCTGTGGCCATTAATGTGGCCGTTTATATGGCCGTTCCCATTTGGCATCGCAGATTGTGGACTAGGTAAGCCTGGGGAATTCAGGAAGCTTCCGGTGTCTTGCACGATTGCATGTGCGTTTGACCCTCCGTAGCCGAAGCTGTTAATAGAAACAATACGAGGACCTGAGACTGGAAAATCCTCAATCTTGGTGGGAACCTGAAGCGTGATGAGTGATTTTGATCTGGCAACAACTATTTTGATGCATATCTCACCTTCAATTTCCAATCCGCAAAAGGAATACGTTTGCTCGGTCTCTCAAAGTTCCTGTTTGGTAATATCTTACCCTTTTCTAGCATAAGAACACCCTTGATCAAGCCTGCAATGCCAGAAGCGCCTTCTAAATGACCAATCTGTATAAGTCATGGTCAGTCTTCAAGTGGTTCTAGAACTGCGAGTCAGGCTACACAGCTTACATTGGTCTTGATGGAACCAATTCTCAACGTCTTGTCAGACTGTCTCTTGCTTGTGAAAACATTGGCAATGGCGGCAGATTCCAATGGATCGCCTGCTGGTGTGCCCGTTCCGTGGCATTCCACAAATGAAGTTGTCGTAGGATCTAGATTGGCCTTCGCATATACCGACCTCATCAGGTCCTCTTGAGCCTGTCTGCTCGGTAGAGTGATTCCTGGCGTCTTGCCGTCTTGATTCGATCCTGTATTTCGAATGATGGCTCGAATAGGATCACCATCTCGAAGGGCATCTGTCAGTGGCTTGAGGAAGACACAACCTACACCTTCACCGCGGGCGTATCCATTCGCTCTCTCGTCGAACGAATAGCAGCGGCCATCGGGGGATAAGAACCTTTGATGAAATTTAGCTTTGCAACTGGGACTATACTATGAGCATGAGATGAAGACTCTCACCGCATCATTGTCATGCTAATGGTCATTTCATGACTGAGGATGACGTTTGCTCCCGCAACAAGAGCTTGTTTAGTCTCGCCTGTACGCAAGCTTTGGCAAGCGAGGTGAAGTGCGACCAAACTCGCGGAACATGCTGTGTCGATGGTGGCGCTGGGACCTCTGAGGTCGAAAAAATAAGACAGACGATTTGCAAGTATAGCTCTGGAATGGCCACTGCTGGTGGCTTGGTAGAATGGCATTGAGTCGGCATCTCGCGACAGCATATCGGTATAATCACCGCAAAACGAGCCAACAAAACAACAAGTTTCGCTGCCCAAGACCTTGTTAAGCGGGATTCCAGCTGCAAACAATTGTGTCAGTTCAAAACATGCGACAAGAGAAATTCTTACCATTTTCTAAGGCTTCATATGAGCATTCCAGTAATAGCCGTTGCTGAGGATCCAATGCCTTCACAACATCTCAGCACTCACTCCTGTCTTTCTACAGAAAACAAAATAGATAAGCTCACCTCGGCCTCGGCTCTGGTCATAGAAAAGAAAGGCGCGTCGAATTTCGACAGATCCTGTCGCATGAAATGGCCGCCGCTAACATTTGTCTATGGAGATCAGTCTCTATTTAGTCCCTTGTTATTTTTGAAGAAAAAAAAAACATAGTCCTACCGTGCCACTCCTGTTTGAGTCAGGATGGTAAAAGGCTTCATGGTTCCATCGATCTTTTGGAACAGTACTCCAAGCCTCCCGTTTCTGCTCAATCATTTCCCAGAGGCCATCCAAATCGGAGGCTTCCCCAGGGCCACGAAAACCCATGCCCACGACGGCAATGGGCATTGCCTCTTTGGAAGCACGAGTCTCTGAAGACCAATTCTCCATCGGGAAGTCGAAGGAGGGACTCATCGTGACGAAGACGTTACATTCATGAAAGACACTGCGAGACGTGATTCAAGTAGAGGAGTCAAAATTGCCAGTAACAGTTCATGGGAGCATAAGGAGACGCTGCCTCGGGGCCCTCAGTAAGTCTGCACTGGCGGGTGGCGTGGATATCGTTAACATGTGAGTCGGGTCCGTGGCTAACTGATTAGGACGTCGTTGATCATGATTTCTTCAAGCCTCGTTGTGTACAAACGTGTGCGTGACTGGATCGTCGTCACCTGGAGTTTGGAATGACAAACCAGGGTTCTAGTAATTTGACTGCAGGGGAAGATAATGTTGCAGGATTACTGTGGAGTACAAGTGGAACTGTTACAATGCAGGCCATGCAAAGTCATGGTGCAATCTCATTCGCCCCCCCACCTTGCATATGCTACAGCATATCTGTTAATGTATTACTATCAGGCAGGTATGAACGTGAAGATGATCTCTTCCTCGTAGATGGGAAGGCGCTGTCATTGCAATAATCACAAGCTAGTTACGAGTAGAGAGCCGGTAAATGGTTGTATAGGGCATGAATTCCGGCAATTGAACTGAATTGACTGACTGCTTGTAATTTCTCATCTCGTTGCTTGCTTTACTACCAGTCTAGAAAATTCACGCTCTTCGTAATGTCTCACTCCACAGGAGAAGTTGCTTTGATAGGGCAGGATGCTCGTCAGTGGTACACGAATGAAGTCAAGGACATCATCGAGGAGATGAAGGAAGTCTTGGTGAAGTGGTCCGGTGTTCCAGAAGACAAGCTCATTGAACATGTTGCAAACCTGGTGAGTAATTGGATTTTATTTACATGTGTACCTAGTATCAAAGCAACCTGACTTATCATTTGAAAAGAGATCTCAAGCTTTTGAAACTTATCCATACCCATGTATCGGTCAACTGAGGTTTCTTAACCTCAACCTACCCGAGCATCCACTATACCAGACCATTCTCTCTTCTCTAAAGAACAAGACGCATACCTTCTTGGATGCGGGCTGCTGCTTCGGACAGGAGCTGCGAAAACTTGCTTTCGATGGCGCACCTCCCGAGACACTCTACGGCATGGATCTGGAGGCCCCCTTCCTGGAAATGGGCTACGATCTCTTCCAAGATAAAGAGAAAATGGTTGGTGCCACGTTTCTCTCAGGGGACCTTCTCGATCCTGCAAAGAAGTGGCCTGAGCTTGTAGGACAGATTGACTTTGTCTATGCATCCAGCTTGCTGCATCTCTTTAATCGTGCGGATCAAGTCAAAGCTGCCTGTCAACTTGCGTCGTTTACTCGCAACCGACAAGGCTCTTTGATTCTTGGTCGTCAGGTGGGATCTATTGTGGCTGGTGAGTTCCAAGGTCTGAGCGAAGGCATTACAACTTTCCGTCATAACCCAGAGAGCTTTGACGAGCTGTGGCAGGAGGTTGGTAGACTCACTGGTACGCGTTGGAGAACTCAAGCTTGGCTTGACATGAAGGATATAGTTGCTGGAGTGAATGTAGGCCAGAAGTGGATGGACAAAAACGCTCGGAGGATCCATTTTGTTGTGGAGAGAAGCGATCCTCGAGAGAATCTGTGAATGTAGAATAAACAATGAGTTTTCTTGAACGTGGTATTTCATTGCTATTGTTGGCTCGTACTCTATAATAAATCTCTATCAAGCCAGTCCCATTCCTATGATATCCAAAGTGCTTGAGGATAATTTTCTTATCAATTATAGCTTTGAGGCAACATTTTGAACAGGCTCGGTATCTCCCTCGTAAATATGGGTAGGCCTCAACACCTTGACGGGTCGATCTTGAAATTATGCCAGTTAGCTTTGTTCTTCTCGCCAAGGTGTGTTAACTAGGATCTTACACATTGAGTCACGCCAATGAGCAATAACTCCGGGAAGTCGGTGTGTCATCATCAGTAATGGGATCTGCTCAGACGTAAAACCTCTATAATAGTATTCTTAGCATGGCAACGCTTCTGTTTAGCAATGAAGAAAATTGGTTAGACATACTCAGCAATGTAGAAGAACACGCCATACAGGTCAGCGTTCGCCTGAATGCCACGCTTCTTGAAGTACTCGTCCTGAGATGCAAGCCGGTCAATTTCCTGGGCGACTGCAAGAAGAGGATTCTCTTTGGCGTTAAGCTGCTCTAAAAGAAGCTGAATGGGTTTGATGCGTGGGTCTGGAACTTGATAGCTTCGATGACCATAGCCAAACAGTCGTTGTTCCCCACGCTTCACCTTTTCGATGAGGCCGGGAACGTTCTCTGGCTTCTCAATCTCCTGCATCGTCTTATACGCTGATTCCGGAGCGCCAAAATGAAGAGGCCCGTATCCCGCAGACAAGGCTGCAATCATGCCGCTGATTGGGTCAGCCAAGGTTGAGCAAGTCACGAGCAAGGCAAATGTTGAATTGGCCATGCCATGATCTACACTGAGAGCCCCAAATCTGCTGAAGCATTGGAGTTTCTTAGGATTTGGCTTTCCAGTCTTTTGGTCAACGTGGCCCATCATGCGAAATAGATTCTCAAAATATGTGCAATCAAGAGATGCAGGAGTGAATTTGATACTCTTCCTGTGGCTGATAGCAAGACCGATGGAAACAGCCCATGCTGCGATCGTCCGTATAGCTGCAGGATCAATCTCCTTATCGTTTCGGTGGTAAATGTTACCGCCCATGAATGCAGGAATCTTCTCAGGCTTGTCAGCCACATAGGCGGACAGAGCGGCAATAACCATGGGAACTGGTGGGGATGTCTTTCTGCGGTTCTATTAATTTTGCCGTTCATTCGTAGTACGAATTTCTGTAAAGTAGTCGACTAACTGGAACGCTCGAACTGCTCTAACAGCGGTCTCTGGAACATCTGCCATTTCTTGTGCTAATCTCAGCCTCAGTGCCTCCCTCTCTTGAGTGTTAGGAAGTCTTGACCACAAGGTCAAGTGTAGAATGTCCTCGAAATCGCAATCCCAAAGCTGGCCAATTGAATGGCCTCGAAAAAGAAGCGTTCCTTTCTGACCATCTCTATACTGATCGTTAGTAAAACATACCTCATATTTCTGCAGTAGAGAGCATGCACATATAGGTTAAACCAGATCTCAATGTGGCAGTGTTTGCCAGTCCATCATCGTACACCTTCAAGCCCGGTTTGCCGGTTTCTTTGATCTGCTTGAACTGTGTCGCCTCGACTGCATTATCGCGGATTGGAATGGAATATTTCTGTAAGGTACGTGAATCTTGCACGTGCAGATAGGCCGCCATGATGAATGAAGTAAGTTGTCTTCTGGCAGTAATACACAAAAATAATCGAAACAGGGAAAGTGGACAGCGGAAGGGCAAAATTAAGATATCTAACTTGACAAGAATATAATTACCTCAGTGTGGGTTCAAGGGACACGCAGGACCTAATGCTGGGGAGTAAGAGATGCTCCTGGTCCTGCACATGCGGGCCGCGGACTGGGGCTACAAACTACAGTATGATGACAAGATTGACAGGGTATGTTACTATTGGAGTAGGCCGAAGTACGCCTCACTACCCGTTCAAACTGCCGAAGCCAACGATTACCTCCTTTTTTTTTAGGCACAATCTTGGAATGAGTAATTACCAATTACCTACTAACCAGAAGATAGTCATGCCAGCCCTTTCCTGCTAATTAGCTTTATTGTCGCCTTTATTTCAATTGGCTAAATTCATTAAGAGTTTTAATTTTTCGAACTCTAATCGAAAAGGCCGAAATACACTCCCTCTTCAATGCATGTAAAGATAATCAATTTAGACTAAAAGTTCTTAAATAGGAAGAGCTTAATTCAAACTAGTACTCAAAGCTTCGCAAATTCCGGCCTCTTTCTCGTCCTAAAGGACATGATAGCTTTAGGAACGTCTTCCGTCTGTAGAGCAGCAGCATTCCAAACCCCGGTATAATGCAGACTTTGGGCAACTGTGTGGTCCCTTGCGTGGTTCATGATTGCCTTCACGCCTGTAGTTGCTACAGGACTCTTGGATGCAATCAAGACGGCCAGCTTCTCAGCTGCCTCGAGACACGCATCCTTTGACGGATACACACACGTTACAAAGCCTTGATCAAAAGCCTCTTGAGCTTTGAAGGCCTTGCCAGTTAGACAGACGCATTTTGACCAGGAGAAAGAGCCGACTATTTTTGGGAGACGAGTCAGAGTACCCAGGTCTGCCGCAATGCCGACGTCTATCTCTTTAACGGAGAACTGCGTATCTTCCGAACAAATCCTCACGTCACAGCAGCTGGCAATGTCGACTGCAATGCCATATGATGTTGCGAACAATGCGCATATTATAGCTGTGGGGTATTAATCTCGTCAGTAGAATTCAAAATGGATGAAAACCTGAAGCCAGGTATGTACTAGCAGGATGCTTACGCTTCTCACAGCTCTCGATGGCTGTTAGCTGGGCTTGAAACTCCTCGATGTATCTGCGAATCCGGGGTCCTCTTCTTGCCGGATCCTCTTTCGTGACTCCATTCAAGATGTCACCCTGGCTGGCTTCTTGCAGGTCAAGCCCCGCGCTGAATCCTCGCGTTCCAGCCGCAGACAGTATCACAACACGATAATCCGAGTCGTGTGAGATCTGTCGAAAGATGCTGCCCAAATCTTTCCACATGCGATCTGTGAAGGTATTGTAATGCTGGGGTCGATTCAAGAGTACTTGGATCACTGCTTTGGCTGGCGAAGTGATGATATAGTCTGGATACTGAAGGTAGGTGACTAACGACGCCATTGCGATGGCAAGTTTGAATTTCTTCTTGCAATATTATGTGGTGGTCTTTGATCCAATTGAGAATTGTGCGTTGGGGGCGAGGGCTCTTGGTACCTTCCCAGACTGCTTTCTATTGGCCACAAGATAAAAATCAATAAAGAAACACAGAAACTCGTAGGAAAACTTTGGAATCAGTATAATTAGTCAAGAAAGTAAACATCTTCAGCGAGTTTCTGTTGAAATCGGTAATGTCCAAGCGCTTTGCAAAGGCCAAAGAGACGCTGACTAGGTGAAAAGCACACAAAGCTGTATTGTAATCTTACCTATTTTGTGACATGTTTTGGTAATTATCATGTGCATTTCTGTGTTTTCATTTGCACAGTCCTGCATTGTCCCTCTTCTCGCGTAAGCATAAGTTTTGATTCCGTCTGTAGGAGGCATTTGAGAAAATTATGATTGGGTTAGGCTGAAGTGGGAACTGTAAATGAGAAGATGGTTTCCCATGACAGGCAAATGCAATCTTACATCCCACCTTACGCATTAGTTATGCAAGCTTACAGGAGTTGCTACATCGCTTAAAAATCCTAGAGTAACACAACTCTCACCGTGTTTCGGCCCCTGCCTAAGCATGCAGTGAGTCTGCATCCCCAATATATCGTAAAGTCAGTGAGGTATTTGCATCACTAATCTGGTATGGATAGTGTAGTACGATAGAGAGGGAGTTTGTATGTGCTAGGTCTGGATGATTTCCCCTCTTTCCCCTCCTCCCTTTTCCAACACACGGTACTTCGACGCCCACGAAGCTTACCACGCCGTCTTCCTATTGTTGACATCAAATTTGAGAGCTTTGAGATTCAGTGAAGCAACTGTTGAAGATGGCGTCTGCTTTGCGAGTCGACATTCCCGTGAATATCGCTGACCTAGGCAAACTACTAGTGAAGGGCGGCAAGGCCGTGCTCATTGTTATTGCTGGAGTACGTTGAGAAAATGACTACTTGGCCAAGGAAAAAGAACTAATACATGTGTCATAAATAGGCAGTCGTATACCAGCTTCTCCAGATTGCCTACAACATCTGGTTCCATCGTCTGTCGAAATTCCCCGGGCCACGACTGAGGTGTGGTCTGCACCTGATTAACTACCTCGACGAAGTTTATGGCACCCAGGTAGAAAACACCAAAATTCTTCATGAAAAGTATGGACCGGTTGTCCGGATCAGTCCGGATTCTCTGTCTTTTAATACAGCTCAAGCATGGAAAGGTAGATAGAAAAAATCCCACTGGAAAAAAGCCACCAGAACAACCGTTAATGTGTTTGTTTTCCAGACATTTACCAAGTCAAACCTGGGGAGGATGAAATCCAAAAGGATATGCATTTCTTTACTCAAAACACCAACGGAATTCCCAGCATTCTTGGTAAATCATTCATTATCTCTGTCTCTCCTCGGAAGAAATTCAAGAAAACTAACGACTGAATAGTCTCCAACACCCAAGACCATGCTCGCATCAGGAAACTCGTTATTAACGCCTTCTCCGACAGTGCTCTTCGCTCCCAAGAACCAATCATGACGGATTACATCCGCGTCCTCGTGGAGCAGCTGAAGCAAAAGGTCGACGGCCCAGAGAAAGGCAAGGTTGACCTGATGTCATGGTATATCTTCACGACCTTCGACACGATTGGTGATTTATGCTTCAACGAGACATTCCAGGCACCCGAGACTGGTCAATATCACCCTTGGATGAGCAATGTTCTGGCCGGCATCAAGAACGGTCGTTGGATTCGGCTTCAACGCGCGTATCCTCTGCTGTCCTTCATGACTCGCATTATCAAAATGCTCACGAGCGGCCAGACCCATCTCAATTCTGCCCGTGAGGAGCATCTGAAGTATACTGCCCAGAAGACCAAGAAGCGTCTGTCTGATACCCAAGAGCGTGACGACATTACCACCCTGGTAGGTTTCTGAGACAACTTCTCATCACTGATATACCTTACTCATCTCACACTCTCAATAAACAGATCATGAAGAAGAATGGACCCAATGGAATGACCGAAGCAGAGATCGGCCAGACTCTCGTTCTCCTCACCACCGCAGGCTCCGAACCCACTGCCGCTGGCCTCAGCGGTGCCACCTATCATCTCCTCAACAACCCGGACAAGCTTGCTCGCCTAACCGAGGAAGTCCGCGAGGCCTTCTCTGACCCCGAGGAGATAAACAACGCTTCGGCTCAGAAATTGCCCTACCTACGTGCCGTACTAGAAGAGTCGCTTCGTCTCTACCCTCCAGTACCTTCGCGCTTCCCACGCCGCACTGATGTTGACCAGGTTGTCATTGATGGGCATATTGTGCCAAAGAACGTAAGTATTCCAAAGGTTTGCGACTCTTCTTCGCTTGTCAGCTACTAACACTGTTATTTCTCTGACCACAGACTTCAGTCGGTGTCGCCCAGTGGGCAACTTACCAATCAACCGACAACTTCGCCGACCCGACTAAATTCGTGCCCGAACGATGGCTCGATGACGCCCCCGAGCCGTACAAGAACGACGTCAAGTCTTCTCTGCAGGCCTTCTCCATGGGTCCCCGAAACTGCATCGGCAAGAAGTGAGTGAATCATCCAACAATAAAACTTGCTTCCTCTCATGTGAGAGGCCGAAAAACACCTTCAGCTGATACATCAATGATTCTGAACAGCTTTGCATACCTCCAGATGCGCAATATCCTGTGCCGTCTGCTGTGGAACTTTGACGTCGAGCTCGCCGAGGAGAGTCAAGGCTGGGCTGCACAGCAGGCACATCTCTTGTGGGACATGCGTCCTTTGTACGTCAAGCTCTCGCATCGTGCCACCAAGTAGAGCGCGATAGCAATACCTGCAAAGAAGTCGGCGAGGAAAAGAAGTCATGAGATTTTGTAACCTGCCCGGCATCTTGATCGCCGTGTATGGCTGGTGATGCTGCCCTATCCATCATGTGGAGGAGGGGTGGTATGAAGAGAAGAATACTTATACATCAACTGTGGTCAAATTGTAGTTTTTTCTCTTTCTATGTCGATGGCTTCTCGGGTTTAGATAAGAACGAAGATGGGAAATTTTACATACATTCATTCTTTGCACCGTTGTCTCCCACGCACAATTCATCGCTCACTTTCAGTCCAGGCCCTAAACATTCTGTAGATCTAAATATTGCGTGGTTTGTGATTCCTTGTCCATATTACTATATCATCATGATCTTGTGTGCAGATGTAAATACAGCGATACTCTATTCGTAAATCAAGACTGTGACGGCTCTACCAAAGGGGTCTCACAGAGGGGAGATGTTGTAGAGTGCAGTACTATTTGAGGATACTAAAGTTAAAGATGAAATAGAGTCTCCTTTGGGGAGAACAAGCTTAAATAATTGCGGGCTAGCTAGGCTAGGCCCTAGGCGTGAAGTGAAGCCTAACTAGTATAGGTAAATCCTACTAGGGCTGGTGGGATTTAATTTCCTATATAACTACGATAATAATAATAATAATATAGGGCTGGTAGGATTTAAAAAACTAGGCTAGTAGGATTTATAGAAAAATTATAGTTAGAAGTACTATTAAAGTACTATAAGAATATAAATAATCTAACTAGACCTACTAAATCTATTACTACTATTAGAATTATTATATTCTAAGCTATTATAAAGGTTAAATAACCCTAAGTAATAGTTAGGGTTATAAGAATAGATATCTAAATAAGGTTTAATATTAAAATATACTTAATATATTAAAGAGTACTAGGATAAGAGGGAAGGGAAGAGAAAAAAAAAATAGAATATATATAAAGATTTAATAATATATTTATTATTATTATAGAATTTATAATTTATTTATCTAATTTTAAAATTATAATATATTAAAAGTATTAGTTTATTATATTACCTAGTTAGATTAAATCTTATTTTATATTTAAATATTTATATAGTTTTATTAAAGAAATATATTAAAAAATCTAAGAATCTATTTATAAAATTAATAGATTAATCTAGAATAAGAAGGAGTTAAATTAGTATCTATTCCTATTTCTATTAGATATATCTATACTAGTTATAGTATTAATAATCTTTAGAGTTAATAAATTCTAGTATATATTTAATATAAATCTAAGTAAAGGATTAGAATATCTATTTATTTCTAAGATAGTATAGAGAATATAAGAGTATTATAGTATAGTATATAAATAGAAGAACCCTTAGAAAAGAGGATAGCTAAAGAAGACTAGTTTATAGGAAGTACTAAAAGTACTATAGTAAGGTAGAGTCTAGTATTAGTAATTTTTCTAGTAGGGCTATAAGTTAGTATTTTTCAAGGTTACTAGAGACTAGAGTAGTAGTACTAGTATATCTAAACCTATCTCTTATTACTTAACTAACCTAGAGCTAGGTTAATTTAATTTTAGTAGTAGTAGAATAAGGTAGTTATAAGATATAGGGGCTAGGTTAGTTTATTTTCAGGGCTGGGTTAGTTTATAAAAATAAGTAGGAAGGAGGTTATATAAGAAGCTATAAATATCAAGAAATAATAAACTATATATAGTAATTCTAACCCTATTCTTAGAATTATAAAATTTAAAGTTAGAGGTATATTATAATTATTTATACTTATTCTTATAGTTTTAGTATTCGTCGCTCTTAAGCTTAGATAACCTAAGTAGACTTATATATACAGGGGTTTATATTATATAGGAAGAAGAGAAGACGCGTAGAGGATAGAGTTTATATTAATATTATATTTAGAGTAAATAATTATCTAAGTAATAAAAGTAACTAAGCTATAAACTAGTTAAGCTATAAATAATTAAGCTATAAACTACTAAGTTATAAATAATTAAGTTATAAACAACTAAGCTATAGACAACTAAGCTATAAATAACTAAGTAACTAATAACTAAGCTATAAACTAACTATAGACTAGTTTAACTATCTACTAATGTTTAGAGTTATAGTCTATAAGAAGTACTAATATACTATATTACCTAGCGAGATCGAGGTCTACTTTAGTATAGATAGTCTATATAGATTTAGAAAGGAGGAGTAGTAAAGGATTATAGACTAGATTAAGTATATTATAGGATTAATTCCTAATTAAGATATTCTAGCCTAGAATCTCTTCCTATTCCTAGTAGATATATCAAAGCCTATTCAAGTATTATTACTACTATAGATAAATAGACTATAGTATATATTCTATAGTATTAATAACTAATTACTATACTAGTATATCTATAAAGATATATAGAAAATACAAAGGTATTATAAGATAGAATATAACTAGGAGAATCTAAATAAGAAAGAACAGCCGAAGAAGAATACTAGCTAGATTATAGTATCTATACTATAGTAGAGTAGAGTATAATACTAGTAGTTTTTTATCCAAGGTCCAAAGTCAAGGTATTTCAAGATTAGTAGGAGAGTTGAGAGCTAGAGTAGTCTCTAGAGTAGCCCCTAGCTCAAGAGTATATAGGATAAGATAGAGAGAGTAATTAATGAGGGCTAGAACTAAGTCTAGGTAGCCTAACGTCGGAAGATCAAGGCTATTAATAAGTCTCTCGAGCTAAATCTATAGCTATGATTTATAGGATAGGCCTAGTACCTAGTCTAGTTTAACCCTATAGAATTATATTAGTTAGTTAAGCTAATTAACTAGGATAACGAAGCCAAGCTATATATTATCTATAAGGTATTTAATAAGATAATT
>PDUO01000001.1:2188018-2363835 GCA_003008705.1 Pezicula radicicola | reverse complement strand
ATTCGAATGTCCACGTTCAATTAAGCAACAAGGACTTCTTACATATTTAAAGTTTGAGAATAGGTTAAGGTTGTTTCAACCCCAAGGCCTCTAATCATTCGCTTTACCTCATAAAACTGAATTCAACACTGCTATCCTGAGGGAAACTTCGGCAGGAACCAGCTACTAGATGGTTCGATTAGTATATATATATTTATAGTAGGGAATTTATATCTTTAGAAACTATAGCTATATATTTCTATAGTTATTTTTAGTGGTTCTTCCTAATTAGGTATAGTTTAGAAAGAAGATTAGTAGACTATAGAGAGAGTAATTGATTTTATAGATTTTAGATTATTATCTTCTTATAATAGAATAAGTAGAAATTAGATGAATTTTAGTTACGTTCTCTACTCCTGTTGTTTCTACAAGGGCTAGGACCTGTTTTCTATTAACTTACTACTTATTTTACCTCTCTATTGTAGGGTCTTAGATAGTTGTACTACTCTAGGTAGGAAGTATAGTTATTGTATACTTTGATAGTATATATATTTGTATCCCTACCCTCCTACAATATATTCTTAACAATCTTATAGTATATCTACAAGGGTGATAGTGGTTTTAGATAAACTAGTCGAGAAGTTAGTCCTATAAAGTTATTGTTAGTAATTGAGTATAGTTTAGGTATAATATAGCCGGAGTTGAGTAGTTAGCTGTAGGAGCAAGGCTTATCATGAATAGTAATAAAGAGACGTCTATAAATCGAAAACAGGAAGATCTATATGTTCGCTCGCTATAACTACTACTAGGCCCCAGTCAATCAAACAGTATTCCATATTATTCGTTCAGCATGAGTGGGTATCCCATAGTCTCTCCATCCCTCCCTAATCCCGCATTCAACAGCCAGTTCTATTTGAACTTGTCTGTCTGTCGTCGTACCAATCCTCCCCTACCCTGAATTGTATGTATCTCATCCCCTACGCTCTGGCTCGACACCCGGACCCGTTTCGCCTCATTCGTTTCCAGGCCATGTTTGGAAACAGGCAGGCGAAGGAGAATTGTTGAAGCAGAATAGGCACACATCTCTGATCAAGAGCTGCGAGGATCAACCATCGATCGATCATCCGGATACGCCATATCAGCGGGAACACCGCCATGCTGCCTCTGCGCAATCACCTCTCGTGCATAGAACTCGACAAGCATAGTACCATACGCCTCCAACTCTTCCACGGGGACCGAAAGCCGGAAGTCGTTTAGCAGCAGAAATTGGAGTTCGAGGTGGTTGAGCTCGGCTAATGGGAGACCGCCAACCTATCATAAAAATGTCAGTATGAGCTTGTAATGGTTGCGAAGACATGGGGGCCACGGCATGAATTTGGGGTCGGGAAGCGGAACGGACCTTTGCGTAGCGGGAATTAGTGTAGAAGACATCCGAGAAGAATTTACTCGCGCAGGTGACACCTGCTATTACGAGACGGTGGATGTTAAAGCTGTCGACGACGAAGAAATGCGATAGCGGGAATGGTATTGGCTCGGCTTGTGGTGCGTGGGCGTATGCGGTCTGTTCAGAATCCTCCGCCGTTTCGCCTCGAGATGGTGGAGGGGAGTCTGCTAGATCTGAGCCGTCTACTGAAAAACCTGTTGAAGGCCGAGAATTATCTTGGTCTGTCGTATCTCTTCGCATCGCCTCAATTGGCGCTGCGTTTACTCGCTCTGTCATCCGATCGAAGTATACAAGTAAACTGAGGAAAACTTCGTATGTTGTGGGACAGTATTTATGTATGCGGCTCAGATAGCTGAGTATGGTAATGCTGGGTACGTTCTTGCCGTGGAATGCAAGCACGCTCGAAGAGTGCCCGGTCATGTTCGCTGAATCCCGTTCTGATGGCAGTGCTCGATTCAAATTTTCATGCTGGCGATCATTTGTTGTTGTAATCTTCGTCAGGAGCCCGGCCACCATTTCAATAACATCGGTAATTGGCATACCACTGATTTCGAACTTCAGTGTAGGATCGTCTGCTGCCCGCCGTCTTCCCGATGGACCCCGGTATGACGAAAAGTCATGGCTAGCGAATTCTTGGATATGAGCTAGATCTCGTACTTTTATTGTACTCCCCCCGTTCTTCTGTACGTCCTCGGGAGACCTAGCTAGTCTCGCTACGGGGTCATGTTTTGTAGACGATATTGGAGATGAATATACTGTTTCCATGAATCAGTGCCAATAGTTTTAGAAGGAGGGGAGAGGGATAAGATATGGTTCAGGGCTTCCATTGTCTTACAAGCCCAGTCACGTCTCAAATCCCAGTACTGCAAGAATGAAAGGAATCTCATCCATGTATACGAACCTCCAGGCGATTCCTCCTTGAAGTGCTCTGCTCGTCCAAATGGCGCCGAGAATTCAGGAAAGTTCTGCTGACTCTTGAAATGCTCTCTTGTGTATGACACGGCGACTGGGCTGGAACTCTTTGGAGGAGATGGTGGACCAGCTTTTACTGACGTAGTAGGAGTGGAGGTAGACTTCGTACTGCTATCTTCTGGAGCTCTCTGATCTGTTGCCCTCTGGACAACACTTGGAGGGGGTGTACCGGTATGTATGGACGTCGGCCGTGGTTTGGGATCGGCGGGTTCACGTTCAGCTCGTGATTTTGACCTTTGTCTACATTGTGATTCGGAAGGTTGGAGCTCAGCTGGAGATCGTTGGCGTCCAGAGCCGGCCATCACACCGTGGGTATGAAAGCGGGAAGAGTCTGAGACGAAATCGCTGATCACCGCGGCCATATCAGCCTACCGTGCTTGGGAGTAGAGGCAGGCTCTGTTGATTGTTGGGTTAGCATCTGGTCTGTACACGTCTGGGAATCCGTGGGGAAGGGTGAATAAGTGAAGAGCACATGGCAGCGCGGGAGGGGAGTGTGGATGTGTATGTCTGGTGTGCTATTTGCGGTCTGGCGTCCAGAAGTACCCATACCGACCCCTCAAGGCTCCACTAGCAGACAATGAGCACAATGAGCAGTCGGCACCGACCTCCTTGAGGTCAAAATACCACAGTGTAGTATACCTTCCTCACTACTCCGTCGCGGAATGCGACGACGTTCAACCTTGGGCACAGCGACGCGCCAATTCATCGAGGTCGTGGGGGTGACGATACCAAGCCTAGCTTCGCGGTGGATTAGAGAGGCGAACATACCTTCAGCATTGGTAGAATTACTTCCGATAGAAAGATGGAGCGACGCCGCAGATGTTGTAGTCGCAGAGGATGTGCCTGGAGCGTTGGTGGTTGATATCGCGGTGGTGGTTGGTGCAGATGTTGTATCTGTACTGTACGGACCGTGAGGTTGCCTCTGGTGCGCCGATTGCCTAAGGGTCCTGCGATGCGCTTAAACACGAGGCGCAGTATGACGATTCTCGACGGCGAACGATGCGGGTCCTGCACGCAAGATGTGATTGGAAAACAATGGCACCAGACGAAACGAACAGGTTTGGTATTGAGAGATCAGTGGATTCGGATGCAAGAGCAAATGCAAACGCCAGTCAGAAATTGCAGAGGGGTTGAGGGTTGTTGTGTGAGGTGAAGTGAGGGAGTGATTCGTGGTGGGAGTGGAAGGTGGTGGTGGGTGTGGTACGTACAGTACACTACTTACTCCTGTACAGTACTGTAATGGCTGGCAGAATACTGAATAAATTTAATAATAACAAATTTAATTCTTGGGTTGGGAATTTGCGCGCCAGAGCGACGGTGGGGGGAGCGGAGTTCGGCCAAGGAATGTCTCTTTTGATTTATTTTTTGATTTTTTGAGTTGAGGCGGGGCCTGGAGCCTCTCCTGTACCGCCAGCCACGCCTGTCGACTTTTTAAAAAAGCTGGGTCCCCGTTGCAGGGAAGGCGAATCTGTACCAATCTGCTTGGGAGAGGCTGACACGAGGCACAATGATATCAGGCTGGGAGGCCTGGAGCAGAGGGTTAACTATGCACGTAATAATGAATAATCCCACGCCGGAGGTCATCGAATGTAATGTAATGTATTCTTGATCAGTACAGTACAGTCCCTAGCCATAACCATTCCCGGGTAACAGATGGTTCTCTTGTACTATACTGTACAATGGGGACATGGCATGGACAAAATGGGGTCAACTAGTCAGGCCTTGAGAGAGGCCGGCAATTTGAGGTGCGAGGAAGAAATATACTACGTGCGTGGCAGGATCTTAATATGACAGATACTGCATTTCCCGGGCTCTGGTACTGGCTCTCGTTGTTTGCTTCTGCATCTCGTCACATAATTACAGCTGGTCCTATATGCACAGAATAGCCTCGTCGCCTCACCGCCGTCACCTGAAGTTCCAATCGCAGACCGCTACTACAACCCTGCAGATACAGTTGTAAAGCCGTCCCGCAGGCAACCATAGACTCCTTCGATTGTACAAACACTATCTGGGATTGACACAAACCCAGTGGTCAAGATTAGCTCTAATAAGCAGAGCACCTGCCTCATAAGTCGTGATTTAGAATGCTCTCCTTTTCTATTGCGAGAAGCTCCCTATTGTACAGATTTCCCATCGATCTCCCTATTGGTGACGGACTCCGTATTTTGTATCTGGCAGGTATAGATGTCGATCTGCACCTTTGGCAGTCAAAACCACCATTCTGATTACTCCTCCAGAGCTTCCATCCCACTTGATAGCCTCAGCTAACGCACCCTTGACGAACTCGACAGCCTCCTTCTCATCCATACCTTCCTTCCAGTTCGCATCACAGTATCCATAAATGTAAGTAGATCCTGATCCTCCGATAGCGTACGACTGCTTGTGTAATGATCCTCCAAGTGGTATAGAGTAGACCTGTCCCCCATGTCGCTCGTCCCAACCTGCAATAATCAAACCTGCACTGTGTTTCATCAGCAAATGCTGAGATAGCCTCGCAAAGATGGCTCCTACCTCAATCGATCCTTGTTGTCGTAGCAGAGCTCTTGGAAGATTGCTGCTGCAGTTTGAGTGGTTGGTGGCTTGCCATTCTGAACACCATACATCGACAGTTGATACTGTACGATATCTGCAACGGCCTGTGTATCTGCAGCAGATCCGGACCGGCAGCACCAGATCGTATCGTGTACTTGAGTGAGCTTGTCTGTGACTCGGTTTGCGATGTATGCCCCTGTTGTGGTTCTACTGTCTGCGCCTATTTTGAATTGCCATCAGCCTCCAACTTAACATGCGTCGGATATTATGCTTCCAGAAACAACCAACCTAAGATAACACCGTCCTTGAAGTTGATTGCCATGCTGTTTGATATGTCAGTCGAGTGTGCTGTGGGTGACGGCCGGCGCGCTTGGCTATGTAGCTGTATTAGGGTCTTACATTGAAGTTCCGAGACTGCATGCAGGTTAGCAATATCAAATTTGAGTTAGTATATGCGACTTACTTGACCTCTCCCTTCTTGAGGCGGTCCATATCAACATGGATGCCATCTGCAGAAGTTAGCTCTTGCCAGAGTCAGACGAGCTCCGCGACCTTGACGTGCCTTCATTGAGATTTCCTGACTGGCCAAACTCCATCCTGAGATACTAATAATTGCGTAAATGATTGGGGGAAAGGTGGTAGATGTGTAGAGAAATTGTAGAGGTGGTGTTTGGAGGTCCTTGGTATGGGGAGCTTGTTGAAGCTCACTCAGGCGGCAGCGATACGCGCAGCTAACAGCCACAGGCCCACGCTTAGCTTTTTGTCACGTGAACTCGAGAATCTAAATACCTACCCATTTGCCATATCCATCGCCGTCTCAGTCGCTCGCCTGGTGCGGATAATCTAGAAGTACCTACCCTACCTAGGAAACTAGGTACTGATTTGAATTACTCTAATTTAATCTAGGCTATTTAACAGGGAATTACTAAAGAACAAACATTGGCCATAGTGGTTAAAGATACCTCCTTGTGCAAGCTTGGATCCAGTTCCACATATCAACTTCAAAGTGCTCATAGTTTTGTAACATGTACAGGTACGTGGATACTGAATTTCCATAACCTCGTTATACAGATACGTAGGTATGGAATAGATAGGACAGACAAATATCATCCCAAATGCGCGAGGAATGTCCCTTTACTCCATATGCTCTATTCAGATTCGGCCGACCTATACGCCATGCTCAGATGAAAATCCCACTCTATAGTATCCTACAATTCTCCTCCAGGATCAAAATCACCCACCCCGGGTCAACCTAAAAAGTGATTAGTCCAGTCCCTTCATCGCTTCAAAAGTCAGGCCGAACTCACTCCTCCTTTTCTAGCTTCAGCGGCGTGATCTCGCCCTCAATCTTCTGTACCTTCTGCGCCACAGTCGCTGGATCATCTCCCGCACACCCACAATCATAGAAATCGCCAATGTTACTACAATCAAACAGCTCCTTCTTCAACCTTTTATTAACCTCATTGTGTACATGACAAGCCCATGCTGCCGCAGCACTCCTACTGGTAACCTGCGGTGGGAACTTCTGAAGGAGCCCTTGGAAATGGCGTGCGCAGTCGCCGCAGGGGTAGAGGCGTGCAAAGAGATGAATGTAGGATTGGAGGGCTGTGGAATCGTCAGGAGTTGGCTTGTCGGGGAATTTGGCCATCATAGTGTGAAAAAGCTTCCAGGAGGCGTGGCCGAGTTCTGCTCTAGAAGGAATCTGTTAGTCCCATTGCATGAGTCGGGGAGGAAACAAGTCTCACTTGAGGGTAGCATTTTCGAGCTTGGGGGCTGTCGCTTCGCCGTGCAGAATCCCTTTGTCGATGACTGGCAATAACTCCTGTTGGAGGGGTAGGGTTGTATAATCGCCTCCTGAGAAATTCGGATGCCGCGTTCCTTCCGCCTGGTTGCGGAACGTGAGGACGAAGGTAAGACCGAGGACAATGGATCCCACCACGATGAGTATAACACGTAGATTATTCGCTCTGACGAGCTGGCGGGGCATATTGGCTCTATTGTAATTGCGAGTGCAGTTGTGGTTGTAGTAGGCTGTTAGGGTAAAGAGGGCAGAGAAGGGAGATATAGAAGAGGTGTTGGATTGAAATGGCAACAAAGGAGTGCCACTTAGAGATCAGTCGGCGTGGCTATGGTTCCATTATGGTGCGAAGGTAATAAGCAGTATCAAATAGATACAACAATGAGGTGAGGTGAGGTGAGGTCTTGAACCATGAAGGATGATGAAGCCATGTTCTAGAGGGCAGCTGTCAGCCTTCATTCAGCCTTCTGCCAAACCATGCCTGTGCATGAACCTGGCTCCCAAGTGGCCCCCTGTAATCACGCCTACGTTCGTACTGTATTCTCTCTGCCCCCCCCTGGCCCCTGGCCCCTGCATAGCCGAGTGGCCGAGGTCGCTGAACAACGCGCTGATGCCATATTTTTATGATTTTATTTTGATTATTTGATTCCTTTATTTTTTTATTTTCTGCCAGGTCCTCGCTCAGCCAAGACGCACAGTACACTGTCAGCAGCAGCAGGGGGGCACCACCACCAAATCCACTTCCCCATCCTCTTTTTCTGTATATTACAATCCACCCCTCCAATCGCCCCCCCTCCTTTCAAAGCAGAAACTTATATCCTCACAATGGCGTTCCCCCCACCTCCGGTCAACACAATTGACTGGAGCAACATCGGCTTCAAGGTGCGCGAAGGTAAAGAACCCCTCTGCTACCCCTCAATCCCCGATGGCACCACATCCATCACGCACAACACCAAGATCCCTAGGTAGACATATCTAGTTAACAAACACCGCAACAGTAAACGGCCACATCGAATCCCACTACTCTGTCAAAACAGGAGTATGGAGCTCCCCAACCTTTGTCGCCGACCCCTACCTACGCATCCACGGCATGGCACCTGCACTCAACTACGGCCAACAAGCATACGAAGGGCTCAAGGCCTTCCGCACACCCAATAACACTATTCAAATCTTCCGACCTCAGCGTAATGCTGCCCGAATGGCACACTCAGCCGCCTTCATCTCCGTACCTCCAGTACCAGAAGCCGTATTCATGGAGTGCGTACACGCTGCTGTGAGTTTGAACGCTGCATATGTGCCTCCGCATGAGACAGGCGCTGCTATGTACATTCGACCTTTGATCTTTGGAAGTTCGGCACAACTAGGTTTAAATCCTCCCGAAGAGTATACTTTCCTCGTCTACGTCCTACCCGTCGGTGTCTATCACGGTGTTCACCCAGTCAAAGCTCTTATTCTCGAAGACTTCGACCGGTCAGCACCGGATGGAACAGGAAGTGCAAAGGTAGGAGGAAATTACGCGCCAGTACTGAGATGGAGTGACAAGGCCCGGAATGAGGGATATGGAATCACGCTACATCTGGACAGCAAGACACGCAGCGAGATTGATGAGTTCAGTACTAGTGGATTCATTGGTGTGAAGAAGGAGGGAGAGGATATTACATTGGTAGTTCCGGACAGCAAAAACGTCATCCAATCTGTTACAGCTGATTCCTGCTTGGATATTGCACGGAGTCTAGGCTGGAAGACTGAAATCCGTTCAGTACGTTTTTTACCTTGCCCTTTTTTCATTGCCCCTCACCGGTTGCTAACTTTCATGTACAGATCAAATATGAAGAACTCCCTGCCTTCACCGAAGTAATGGCTGCTGGAACAGCAGCTGCCTTGGTCCCTATCAAATCTATAACCCGCAACTCTGTCGCCCAAACATCCTCGTACATTGCCGAGGATTCCGAAGAGCCCGGTCCAGTCTGCCTAAAGCTCATCTCGACACTACAGGGTATCCAGCGTGGTAGGCTCGAGGATACATTTGGATGGACCGTTAAGGTAGACAAGGTCGATGAGAGCAAGTATGCTGATAACGGTAGCGAGAGAACAAATGGGACCATTGGTGGCAATGTTAATAAGTTGCCATGAAAGAAGCGGAAGGGAAACAAAAAAACAATTATGATATAATGAAAAAGAAATAACGGTAACAAGAGCAAAAGCTTCTTGGCAGAACATGTATCTCAAGTCATAGTTCTAATGCTCTTATTGCTAATCTATCGCTACACATCGTACAAGTGTATACTAAGCACTATTATTATTCTACGTATGCCCAGGTATCCATGGATCCCAAACGCTTTGCAAAGCACAGCGAATCTTGTCCATCCATTTGTTCTAGAAATTCCATCAAGCAGGAAAAAAAAAACAAAGGATGCATCATTGCCTGCATCCTTGGCCCCGATGTCTTTAAGTTCCTTTGTTGTAAGACCGGCTACATGTATTTCCTAACACCTTCGAGCACAGGCTCTTTTGAGGTTAGTTGATATATCTTTGTCCTATTAAATCCAGGACGCCTGTGAGCGAACTACTGCCTCTAGCATTAAGAACTCTATTCATGACGACGCCCTTCGAGTTTTCTCTTCCTTTGCTATTGTCCATCCATATCTTTGAGCGAGAGTCGTTAGAACTACTATTACTACGGGCTGCGAAATTGGCTGCTATTAGTATAGCTAACTATGTTACGGAAAAGGAGATCCCAGGCGGCGGAAAGATACTGAAAGAAGGGCCCAAAGCAACTCTTCTAGAATGAGAAACTCAAATTCGAAACCTATCCAAAGCCAGCAAATCCACCCAGGAGCAAAATATAGATTTTCAAAGCACCGTTTAAAACCCTTTGCCCGATGTTTGTTCTTTGTGCGGTCAGAACTAAGTAAACATTGTAGATGAGCGGCGTAAACATTCCTTCGGAATATTATATCTCGCCTAGAAATACTGGAGCAGTCTATAACTGCTCAACTCCTCAAGTAACCGATGAATAGTAACTCCATAGTTTTAGGGTTACATTATTTGGAGCAAGTAAGTCAAAGATAAAATCTTCCTAGTACAATAAACCACGGTCCAGACAAAGAGCCTTGGTATAGGACTAGTCAAGCCGTGGTGCACGGATTAAAATGAAAACGGAATTTTATACGGCACATGGTGAGTAAGCCTGATTTTGATCCATTAGTGGCCTTATTCATACACAAGCCCTCCCACAAGCTCATGCACGGCCTACTCCTTCTGATCTTTATATCCAAAATATGTGTTGAATGTAAATGGAGCCCTCTACTTTGTAAGAGTATTCCACTATTAACATTAGTTCGCCTATCGTTATGAAGACTTGTACAAATGCGCAACATAGCTGATCAAATCCAGACTACATGATCAGGCTGGCACTTGTACTGGCCTCCAAATACTACAGATAGCATGCCTCTTCGAGCTCGCCACCGGGCGGAAATTTCGGAGCCAGTGAGTTCCTCAACTCTCCATGGCGCAGATTTTATCATGAAGCGGCCGTTCAGCGAGTCAACGTAGATACTTTCGCCCAGGTCAAAGTAATGTTTCACAGGTACAAATGCTTCAGAAGTGTTGTATAGGCTGGGGTTGAAGCAAACGGTGTGACTAGTCAGCGCCTAAATTATTATATTCAGCGCAGTTGCTCATACCCGTACTACTAAAGGTCAGGCTATTGACGAATTCCTGGGATTCCTGCGAATGACTTCAGTTGCACCGGGATGGATCTGACGCTGCTATATTAAGTCCTGTGTGCTACCACTATGAATCCGTCTAGGAAGCATCGTGACGTTGTGATGAAACATGCCCATAACCTATCTTGGTCTGCTGAAGAATTAAACTAGGTGCTGTGGCGGCGAGTTCTCGAACAATCTCGAACAATATCATGAGTCCTTTGTCGAACCTTGAATTTCTCAAGCCAAGTAAATCACCCAAGTTAAGCGAGTTCCCCCGACCAAGTAAGTTAACTTACCAAATTTAAGAATCTAGGGGCAAAGAAACGGATCCATGAGCCGTCGGTACAAGGATCTTAAGCCACATTTGCCGTCATTTCTAACGGATAAAAGCCGGTGAGAAAAACCGCAAGCTCAACCAAAGAACTCCCCGGCGACCAGAGTCTCCCAAGGCTTTCCTGTCTCCCAAACACGCTCCATCAATGTACGAGCTTGGTGAACCTGCGTCATGCCAAACCGTTCGACACTTTTGATCCTTTCTAAGACATAAACTCTTTTGCCTTTATCAAATGTATCACAGCCAGCTGTAAACATTGGGAAGAGGAGGCAGGCTTCGGCACTACTCCCTGGCCTTACTTTATAAAGGGCTCCAAGTATTTCACGGACAGCCGTTTGCACATCTGGGTGTGTAGAAGGTTTTCCAAGAACTCTTCGACGAAGATGTACAGTTCCAGCCCAGTGAAATGCTTCGTTTGTAGCAGCCATCTCCAAACTATCCCATTGGTATGCTGCCTCGTCTTTAGATTGCATATGGGTACATGGTTTTGCAGGGTGCATGCGCGAGTCGTGGAGATCATTTTCAAGTATTTCAGCACGGGCAATAAGCTCCTCTGATGGTTGCCAGTCTGGTCGGATAGCAAGGACAGGGCCAATTCGCTGTGCGTCACATAATCTGGCCAGTTCTGCAATCTTTGCGAGAATGCGAACACATGTACTCGTAAACCCAAGAATGCAATCGATCTGGTAGTCGTTTTCTTCGTCGATTTCATAGTCCAGGATCCAAGCAGAACATGAGGAATTAGTCTTTCCACCACTCAAGCTCCCAAGAACATCAAGATACGCGAACCAACTCCACAGAAAGGACGATACTTTGTCCCCTCGCGATGTAGTTTGCATCCTTTGCGGTCCTCCACGGGCCGCTATCATCTGTCGAGCTGTATCAAGATGCTTCTGCCAAGGAACCGCTACTCCAAAAGCCTTGGGTGAGATGATTTCTAGAGAGGCTAACATGACCGCGGTTGCCAGATTAGCATTTGATATGATTTTGTCAGGGTCGTTGAGAGCATGTCGCAGGTTGGGGAATATATCTTGCACCCACAGCGCGATACGGGTTGCAGGCTCGGGCTGCCGAAGAAGACGAGCTCTGTGGGATGCAGAGTACGCTAAGAGAAGGTTGAGAAGGTTGTCATCGCGCACAGCCATCTGTGGCAGAATGCTTTTGAAAGGATTCGAAGAACAGTTGTGTGGGATGAGACAGCCAGCGGTATGGTTCAGAAAGTGATGCTACTCAGTTAGCAACTTATCAAGGCCACGGCATCTGCGCTAATATCGAGTGCTTACGAAGTACTGTTAGACAGTTAGTGAATGGTACAAAACATTGTTAATGCTAAACTCACAAGGAGATTCATCGGGTTTTCCAAGAGCTTATTAGGAAGCGGCTCTAGTATTCGCGGGATTGAGATGGGCACGGGCTTGTCATAGTAGCCTCCATTCTCAAATGCTGTGTCATTGGTCTGCATACCAAATCCAAACTCGACGGGTTGAAAATCTCCATCATCGTCTAGAATAAGGTTAAGATGATCGCCGGTATTCACAGGAGACAGTCCAGATATCGCATTCATATCATCATTCTTGCCAATATCAAGGTCCCTAAAGCCCCGATCGACACCCCATGTGGTAGTTTCGTCCTGTAGATGATTTGGAGGCCAAGATTGAGCATCGGAATTACTACTAACATAGCCCAGGTCGCCTTTAGATGGTATTCCAGGCGGACCAGATAGTAACGAATTAACTGAGAGCCGGCGAGGATCAGGGTTCTCAGCCAGAGAACGTGGTGATGGCCTAGAATCACTATGGCTTGATGCTGGAGTCGCTGGAGTACTAATAGAGCTGGGCGGTGCAGAAATGCTGATAGGTCCCTGGATTTCCGTATTGTAAGAATGAAAGGGCGTTGCCGCAGGAGGTGGCATTGTAGACACGTATGGATGCTCTTGGTCATAACGAGCTCGTTTACTTGGTCTATCATAGGATATTCTTTCGGGACCTGACATGACGAGGTCATCTCTTGAACTCCCAAACATTGGGGGTGTGGATATTGGACTATCGATGCTTTGTATTGGACCACTTCGGTTCGAGTAGGCACCAGCACTAGGGCTTCTAATACTCAAGTCTGCCGGTAACGACGGCGCATCGTCTTGGATTTGTGTTTCACGCAACCTTGATATTGTGGGTGGCTTCACCGACAATTGGGTGCTAGGTGTGTTAGAACTGTAACGCTCATAGCTTTGGGTATACTGGTAGTCTGGTCGATTACGGACGTCGCTGTAGAGATTGTCTTGGTAATGGGCAGAGGTAGGCTGGCCCATCAACGTAGGTTCGATCCCTCGAATGTCCGGAACAAGTGATTGCCTCTCATGTGCTGGCATAGATTGACGCGAAAGTAGTCCTGGGAAATGCACGATAGGCGCATCTGACATTTGTGGAAGTCTGCTACCTGACTTTGATGTTGCCGACGGCGTAAAGCTGCGTCCAAGTTCATCGCTGTCTGTTCTTGATACAGTTTCTCCCTCCTCAGCAGGTGGTCTGCTTGTTCCCGCGCTTATTATACCAGACGAAAAGTTGATCTGACCCGAACCTGGTTCTCCTTCAGCTTTCTTCTTGCCCCTCCCTTCCCAGTTCAGGCGTATGCTATAGTCGCAGGTTTCGTTCAGCTTCTGGCAGTTCAAACATGCCGGCCTCGCCTCGTCGCATTTAACTTTTCGAGCTTTGCATGGCCTGCGTATGTAATTAGAATCTGAATTGGGAGTTCTTCAAGGTGCCAAGGGAAACTACATACACACCGAAGGATGCAGTAGATAGGAAACAACTGTACGTACCAGCAACCATTGCGACTTCGTTTCTTGGGCTCGGGGGCGCCTGGTTTCTTAGGCCGTGGCATAGTGACATAAAGACCGTCAGTAACTCCATTCACCCATTCAACTCTGGATTTGGATCTCCAAACGGTGGTTGCGCCTCGTATCTTGGGCCTTTAGGCTTGATGTTGGCTCTGTACACCCGGGATTCGCGCTGCTCCGAATGAACATGTCTGTTGGGCAGACTTGGGCAGTGCCAAATACAATGGACCGTGGATCTGCAGGTGGTGCTTGGTGTTGAAATGACATCGACATTGACTAGTGATGTCAAGATGTTCGGGCGTCTGAAAGAGTAGCCTTTAGCGTTATCGCTGGAGCCGATAGCATTAACCAATGAGATGCACCAGATGCAAGTGAGCATTTCGCTTCTCAGTAGGCATGACTTTCAGGTTCTTACTAACAGGAATAGAAATCAGAGAAAGAAACACCAAGAGCAAAGCAAGTACCCAGCCTCTGGAATAGGAAAAGACCAAGAGTATATCCCATTATGCTCGAGTATGTGCCTGTGTGTTCTTCATGTAGATATAACCTAGGTAAAATCGGTACAATACCAAAACTGTATGGGTAGATGATAGTATCATTGTTGTTCTGCACCTATTAGATCTCAAGGGAACAAAGAAAACTGGCGTTAGTTAATGCGATGTGAAGTTGCTTCAATTAAACAACCCTCAACACCTCTTGGCATGTAACACGGTATCTTATAAGCTTCTCGAAAGGACATAGAAGTACAAGAGGCCAAGCTCTTCTTCTGTATGAGGATGAGATGCGCTTCGTACTTCGCGACCAGAAAAGATCAGTCTGTACTGACCTCGTGTCTTTCCATGCATTATCTCTACATGACTTCTATGTTAAGAATTTTGATATCCTCTTCTGGCTTTTCTTTGTAAACCCTGGTATTCTCGATTTTATGTATGACATCCAAGCCCTGTATTGCCCTTCCGAAGATTGTATGCTTGTTATCAAGCCATGGCTGATTTCATTAGCATCTTCTTGTACGGCCATTTTAGGAATTCAGACTTACGGTCTTTTCGGTCGTGATGAAGAATTGACTCCCGTTCGTGTTTGGCCCGGCATTTGCCATACTGACAGTGTACGGCTTGTCGTGCTTTAATGTACTGAATTCATCCGTAAACTCCTTGCCCCAAATACTCTCCCCACCGGTCCCATCCCCTAGCGGATCGCCACATTGAATCATGAATTTCCTGATCACTCGGTGGAAGATGGTATTGTTATAATAACCTTGCTTCGAGTGTGTCACAAAGTTTTCTACAGCTTTGGGAGCTGCATCTGGAAAGAGGCGAATGTGAATGTCTCCATAAGTTGTGTGGATAATGGCTGCAGTTCCACTCTCGGCCACTTTGGTTTCTGTTGCTTTTCGTGCATTCGCGTTTGTTGGTTTCTCATTTTGAACATCTCTTTCGGACTTTGAAATCTCCTCATCATTTGTGAACATGTAAAATCGTACCTTACCAACCCCTGTAGTAATGAGAATGGGATCTCGCGCTTCAGACTCTTGTAAAAGAGGGTTATTTGATGCAGCCATGGCAACCGTTGTGATGCCTTTCTTCTGCGGTGCTCCTTGGTATATGGCAACACTAAGAGGTCTGAAGTTCTCATCTTTGCCATAGACCTTTACAACTCGGTTTGTGTACGTATTCAAGACCTTGGTTCCCAACATGGAACCATATATTATGAAGTGTCCGCTCTCGTCAAACACTACATTAACTTTATTCTTCAAGGAAGGATTCTCAATCTCTCTTTCCGTCGCAAGGCGGCGGCCAAATTCGACATCTTCTAGCTTTTGCAGCGCTGTACCAGCTTGTTGCATCTCTTCTATGATTTGCAACGACTCGTCGTATGTCCGGTATAATTTCCCAGTTGGAAAATCAAACACACGGACTTTGCGGTCAGGAAAAGAAAATGTGGCAAATCTGGCACCCGATGGAGAAATTGTAAGCGACGACGGTGCCGACTTTGCCTTCTTGAACTCGAAGAGATTAGTTGAGCTTTTGTAATCGAATACATTATCGGGCTTCTCAAAATTTCCCCCAGGTCGCCAGTATTCAATCATGCCACTTTCATCGGCTGATATCACACAGTTGTAGGCATCATTGAACGCCATCAGCGAAACAACACTGCGGTGAAGGCCAGAAATGGTGTGTACGGGTTCCTGGTTCTCTCCTCGCCCGTCATATATTCGTATTGTATGATTAACCTCGTCCGAAACAGCAAGAAGAGGCAGCGATGCGCCGCGCCGATGAACCCAGCAAACACATTTGGGCGTGAACTCGAGCGCCAGCATAGACAATAGGTCGAAAGTAATTACATCGAAGATTTTTATACTCTTGTCCGCCCCAGCAGTCGCAAAGCTTCTGCCATCCGCGCTCACTGACACACTCTTAATCTCTCCCACATGCGCTCTAAACTCTTTGACAAACTCGATTCCTTCGCCACCTTTCTTCCAGAACTTCACGTAGCCATCTACCGAGCTTGTAATGAGGAAGTCTGTCAAGGGAGTCATGGTAATGAAGGAGAGTTGCTCTTTGTGCATGAGCGACTTGGAATATCGAGGAGCCGTTGGAAGCGCGGAGACATAGAGCTTTTCGTACGGCAACACGCGACGTTTCTTCTTAGGAGCTGCCGCGGAAGGCAGCTGAGGGCCCATATCGTCGTCTGATGAGGAGTCTGAATTATTGTTAGCATGTACCAATGGGTGACAGTTAGGGAGGAATATCGTGGGCTATACCATCTTCCACAGACCGACTCCTCTTGTTCGATTTCACTGCTGTTGAATCATCTTCTGCCATCGTGTCGTCGTGAGAGGGGCTATGTTGTGTTTTGGGGAGATTTGAGGAGATTTGACAGGCTCTATGACAAGGCTGAAAACCACCAGAACATCAGTCCCTCGTGACATTTCTTTGCGTTAAACGTTTTCGGGTTACAGTGACATATGAAATCAGTAATCGTTTTTGACGTTCGGGCTAAGTCGGGAAAATAAACTAATTAATAATTTCTTAACCTCTCTAATTTATATCTACTGTATTAGAATACAATAACCTATCGTCTAAATATAATAAATTATAACTTAAATTAAACCTATTATATAGAACTAGCTAAGTTTTAAGTTATATATATTCTAGTAGTTTACATATCCTCCTAAAATTATAATTAATATAAGTTTACCCTTCTATATAGTTCGCTTCGCAGTTTACTTTGCAGCTTACTTCGTAGCTTACTGTATAATAATAAAATCTAGGATCTATCTTAATATAATATTAATCAGAGTTATAGTTATTACTCGTACTAGGGATGAATAAACGTTAAATTTAACGTGGGTTATCACACAATAATTAACGTTTATTCATCCTTAGTACGAGTAATTAATTAAAAAAACCTTGACTTAGCCCGAGCGTCAAATTCGATTACTGATTTCATATGTCACTATTGCGGCGGGTACAGTTTGATAGAGGAATTAATGCTAAGATAACTTGGGTTTAGGGCACGAGGCTGAAGTACTACCAGGATTGCTGAACGACACGATGATTCTCCAGCCTTCACAATCACAATCACACTCAAGATTTACGGCCATGAGCAATTATTGAACTTCATCTCTGGCCATTTAGACGACTTTCGTCCGTGGATCGAGGCTCCGTCTCTTTATAGACCTTTTGATATCAATCATTAACCTCTAGCAACTAACTCCCCGTCGATGTCTGGAAGACCTAGTCTGGCACAGGCCCTGAATAGTGCGAGCACATTGACCGCCATGGCATCGCATACTGCCTCTCCACGTCCTTCTACTTCATACAGCACAACGACAGCAGCGTATGAGTATCCGGGAACTCCTTCTGCTTCTCTTCTTCGCCGCCAGAGTACTGCACGGCCAAGTAGCGGTCGCAGATCAAGGGCCGCTTCTACCGTCGGTGGCGAGTCTCAGCAGATTGTCTGTGCCATCAGTGAGGGCAGAGGAATATCTCCAACTGTGGGCATGGCATTTGTCAATACTTCTACTGGCGAGGCAGTCCTCAGTCAGATATGTGACAACCAGTTTTACGCCAGAACGCTCAACAAGCTTCAAGTTTTTGATCCGACAGAGATCTTGATTGTATCGACCGCTTGCCCACCAATTGCCAGATCGAAAATGTATGAGGTCATCGAAGAAAATATTCTTGGGGCTAGAATTATCAATGTTGACCGCAGATATTGGTCAGAGGCAACGGGACTTGATTATATCAATCACCTGGCGTTCGTCGAGGATATTGAAGCAATCAAAGTTGCGATTGATGGGAACTATTTCGCAACCTGCTGCTTCTGTGCTGTAGGTCTCTCTGTCACTCTTCGCGGTCTGGAACTATTTTTGACAGTTGTGATCAAGGCTCTCAAGTATATTGATCTGAGCAAAGGATTGACTTTCGCTTTTCATTCTCTGCGGATCAAGTATCAGCCATCTGAAGGCTCCATGATGATCGACGCTTCTACCATCCAATCCTTGGAGTTGATCCAGAATCTCCAGAATTCCCAGTCAAAGGAATGTCTCTTTGGGCTAATGAATCAGACACTCTCTCCAATGGGAGGACGATTACTCAGACTGAACATCTTGCAGCCTTCCACCCAACGCGATGTACTCAAACAACGATATCAGGCCGTCAAAGAATTTTCAGAGATGGAAGACATGTTTGTTCAAACACGGCTAGGTAAGTGTCGACTGCCATTTCATCAATCTTTGGTATTGGGTTGACTTAGTGTATTCTAGCTCTCCAAGGCTTCCTCGATGCGGAGAAGTTACTCACTAATGTCTGTTCTCCTGCCATGTGTGACGTGAAACTACTGATTATGAAGATAGCTCATCATTATTCCCCAAGTTCCCGATATCCATTATGCTGAACAGTCTATCAATAATATTCTGATGTTGAAGACTTTTGTGCAGTCAATCTCTCCTGTTTACATGGCGCTGGTTAGTGCTCGATCCGCCTTGCTTTGTGAGATCCGCGAACATTGTCACCCCAATAACGTTATTCCTACTCTTGAATTCATCCAAGAGGTCATCAACGATGATGTAAAATATGAAAAGACTCCGTTGGAGCTGAGAAACCAGAGAACATATGCTGTAAAGGTGGGTTGCCCCGATATGCTTGCATAACCAATCTCCTGACATCTTCATAGGCTGGTGTCAGTGGTCTTCTCGATGTAGCCCGTCAGACTTTTAAGGAGGCCACCGAGGACGTACATCAGCATGTTACGGATATCAACCGTGTGTCCACTATCTGGAAGAAATCAATACTTTATCTTAGATGCTGATCATGAAGCAGAACAGTTCGAAATGCGAACCGAAACTCGCTATGATCCTAAGCGCCGATATTACCTGAGGGTTTATGATGCCGATTTTGATGGACGCCCTCTGCCGGACATTCTTGTAAATCGTTACCGGAAGAAAGACTTCATTGAGTGTCAGACGCTGAATCTCATGAAATTGAATCAGAGAATTGAGGACTCGCATTCCGAAGTTGTGCAGATGAGCGATCGCACTATCCAAGACCTTCTTGACAAAGTACGGGGTCAAATACCCAGCCTGTTCCGAGTTGCTGAAAGTATAGCGCTTCTTGACATGATTTCGGCATTCAACCAACTAGCAACGACCCATGAGGAATACAACCAACCTGAGATCGCCAAAATCCTTACCATCAAATCCGGTCGTCATCCTGTTAAGGAGCATGTATGAAGACGTGGCAGCTCGTGTTTGGGATGTTGCTAACATTCAATTTTTGAATAGTTCAATCGCGAAAAATTTGTGCCGAATGATGTTTATGCAAGTTCTCGACAACGTTTCCAGGTTGTAACAGGCTATAATATGAGTGGCAAAAGCACCTATATTAGGTCTATTGCACTACTAAGTGTAATGGCCCAAGTTGGAAGCTTTGTTCCAGCGGCGGCGGCAACATTTCCCATAGTGCACCAACTTTTCGCTAGAGTGTCAGTGGATGATAGTATCGAGGCGAACGTATCAACATTTGCGTCTGAAATGAGAGAGACGGCATTCATTTTGAGGTTAGCTTAAAATATGGTTTCGGAAGGTCGTGGCCTGCTAATACTTTTATCAGGAATATTGAGAAGAATAGCATAGCCATTATTGACGAACTTGGTCGAGGAACTAGCACCCGAGATGGTCTTGCAATTGCACTGAGCATTTCAGAGGCCTTGGTTAATAGTGGGTCAATGGTATGGTTTGCTACACACTTTCGAGAGTTGGGTTCGTGCCATATCCAATCTTTTTGTGCCTTGCTAACGTCACGCAGCTCAGATTATGGACCAGCGACCAGGAGTAGTGAATGTACACTTTGATATTGACACAGGTGATGATGAAAGGTTTGCAGTGAGATACCAAGTGCTTAGTGGATTTGTCGAGGGAAAGCACTACGGTCTCCAACTCGCCCGCGTGGTAAACCTACCGCCTCAATTGCTCGAGGTTGCTGAGAACGTGGCTCGTACCATTGAAGAAGGAGCCGCGGCAAAAAAGTCATCTTCAAAATCTCGAGCTGTGGTCAAGCGACGAAAGTTAATTCTACTCCTGAAGGACCAGCTCGAACTTGCTAACAGTAGCCTATCGGAGCGCGGGCCATTATTGGGTTGGTTGCGGACGCTTCAGGAGGAGTTTGTTATGCGGATGGAGAAAATTGACCATGATTGTGTAGAGGGTGACTCTTGAGGAGATAGGTGCTAATGTTGATGAGACTGAGACCTGATCCGACATGGGAACTGCTGCTAGCGAAGTCTGAGGAATTTGTGGTCACCCAAATTATTGTGCTTTCTTAAAAGTATATATCTTGCTACGGATGTATATAGCACAACCCATTGGCTACCTAGCTCCTAACATCATTTTCAGTTCTTTCATCAGAATTTTCGTTGTCATCTCAACTAGTTCATCTCTATGGAAGACGACCTGGGTAATTTCTTCGACAACGCAGCTCATATCTAAATAACCGACCACTTTCGAGTCGGCTCGATGCATGATAGTCGTTGATGCTCTCCTCTCCTCGAGCATCAACACCTCACTCCCCTATATTCTCAACACCGCGAGATGTAAAATAGTGCGTTTTAAAAGCACTCATTGTCCCTTGACATTACCCGGGCGGCTCCTTCTCTGGGCACCCTGCAAGCCATTGACACTCCCATAAAGCCACTTCAACATCACAGTACTCGCCGTCATGGTTATGGCGGCACCGGTAAAGAGAATTGTTCTTTGCATCGTATCGAGTTGTTCGAAGAGGGGATATGGATAGCTAGCCGATCATAAGTTAGCCAGCCGAACACTTAGGCAGGACTCATCTTCGACATCTCAGCAGAGAAGATCACTTACAAGCCATTATGCTTATAGCACTGCTCCACCCATGCCCAGTAGGAAACGGCCAATACAGAAGACAAACCCATTGCAGGCAATGCATGAATCGTCCACGGCGGACTAAAGAACAGTAGGTCAATGGTCAACAAAATAGCCGGCATGGCATGAAATCCCACATCAGCCCAAGGACTGATATGGATCTCGGGCGGAACAAGCAACTTCTTATCAATGGCACTAATACCCCAATATAGCACCGAGATCAAAACCTCCAAGGGCGCACTGCACAAGGACAGCGCATTCTTGATGAGGAAGAGTTGAGGTGATAATGTCAGGTCGGCCAGCAGTCCGAAGATGAAGGTTAAGGTTGCGATGCTGAGACCAATGATGGTTAGGTATTGAGCGTGCCAGCCGTAGGAGCTGTTTATGAAGGTGGGGAAGTCGACGAGGTATTTGTAGGAGAGGCTGAAGGAGAGGAGGCCGAGGCAGTGGACGAGGGCGGAAAGTTGACGGGAGGGGGATGAGAGTCGTTGGAGGGGATGTTTGTTTATTAATCGGTGGGATACATATTTGGATTGTGCCATGCTTGGGGCTGTACTGATGTACTGATGTACTGTACTTGCACGAAAGGTACGGTAGTCGTGTGTTTTTTGAGAGTTGTGTTCTGAACTCCTGGGCAGATCGGGGGGACTTTGAAGGGAATACGAGTACTATATCATACCTACCAGGGTACGAAAGGTACGAACATAAGATAAGTTGAAGCCTTCGGACAGACGCGACCTCCGGGGAAGCCGGGTGCTGGTGTGGTGACGTTTTTCTCCGTCAGCCGTTCTCTCGGGTCTCTCGGGTCGCCGTCGTCAAAAGCTTCGGGTTCGGCATCGGGTTCGAAACTGTTCTTTACACTACAGTAAAGGACTATAAGTACTACTTTCGTGGCCTGTCAATCCCCTGACAGGCCTCTCGAAATTTCTACGTACGCCTAACAATTTACAACAGACCAGATTTTGACCTGTGCGGTCCAACCACTCAAGAGTATACCCCCTTCATAGACCCGACCCACGGAGCCCACCAAATAACCTCTGGTAGAAACAGCCTAGCGCCACGCCACACACACAGATCACACAAGGCTGAAGTCTTGGCATTCTCTCCCCGCTCTATCACCCATCCACAACCTCTCTCCACGAATTCAACAGAGACACCTGTGGACATCGCATCATAGTACAGTACGAGACTAGAACACCAATTTCACCTTACGAAAGGAGCTTCGATGCTTCAGATAGATTGGATTCCATACGGCTACGACAAAATGTCGACGATTGTTGCTCTACCGAGTAAGCGCCAGTGAACGAATGCAGCTGTGCGCGCAAGAGAACAGCAGACGGTTCAGACCATTCCGGAGAGTGCTGGCGATTTGAGAATACAGAACTGGGCTACCCATTGGACCTCGAGTTACCGTTCCGGCTTCTGATGCGAACCCGAAGGATTTGGAGGATTTGGTTAACCAGTTATGGAAGAGTGTGCGTACCTTTTATTTTTATTTTACTTCCTACTTCTCTTTTTAGGCTTCTTGGGGTGTTGATGGAGGAATGAGAGTTGGGTCATTTTGGCAGCACAATTCTCACCTAAGAACTCGACCCCGGTTGGTTAGTGGGAGCTGCGATAATACGTCGAGAATATGGGATTGCGATACTGGTACTCCGACTCATACTCTGAAAGGCCATACCAGCTGGGTTTTGGCCGTCAGCTGGTCCCCGGACGATTCCAGAATCGCAACAGGCAGCAATAATACGACGGTGAGGGAAAACAGCGCGCAAGGAAGTATCTGCTAACAATCCCAGGTTCGCATATAGGATCCAAAGACTAGCAAGTAGTTAGGAGACCCAATGAAAGGACACACGAAATAGGTCACGAGTCTTTCATAGGAGCCATATGACGCACAGAAACCAGGAGAACCCAGAGTAGCTTCATCGTCGAAGGATTCTACCGTCTGTTGCTGGTCAGTCAATCAGCAGAAGATAGAGATAGTACTGAGTGGACACAAAAACACTGTCTCGTGCGTCAAATAGGTTAGAAAAGGCTTGATATATACCTCCTCCCATGACAAAACGGTCACGCAAGTTAAACTGCTCTTCTTCTATTATTTGCTAACTCTCTAGTTTAGAATGTGGAACGCAAATGGCGGAACGCTGACCCATACTCTCAATGCCCATGCACACTGGGTAAATCACCTCGCTCTTTCCACCGACTTCGTTGTTTGAACTGCATTACGATCACACCGGCAGCCAGCTGCAGACGAAGCAAAGGTCGCGAAAGCACAAGAGCGTTTCTTGAAGGCTGCTATAATTCAAGCCGAGGTCGTTGAGCGCTTGTGTTCAGCAAGCGATAATTTCACTATATATTTGTGGGAACCCTCCAAGAGTACCAAGGCTATTAAGCAGATGCTGGGTTACTAGAAGCAGGTTAATTACGTTACTTTTTCCCCCGATGGCTTCCTCATTGCGAGTTCGGGCTTCGATAATCATACCAAGTGAAAATTGCTCTTCTGTCTTCTCTCCACTAGTAGCTAACTCTCTACTGTAGAATATGGAACGCAAGAGACGGCAACTTCGTCAACACTTTACGAGGTCACGTTGCTCCTGTATATCAGCGTGCTTTCTCGTCAGAGTCGAGACTTTTTGGTTTGTAGCAAAGACACAACGTTGAAATGGGATAAGCGAACTCACAAGCTCTCTGCGGGTCAGTACTATTTGTCATCTTTTCTTGCCAATGGTTTGAGCAGCTCAATTGTTTTGGGGAACTTGTTTTGAGTAACCCACCTGTTTTAAATCTCAAATCTCATTCGTAGCAAAAACATACTAACATTATCTGCAATAGATCTACCAGGACGTCAAGATGAGGTTTACGCAGCCCAGATGGACAAAAGGCCGGAAGTGCTGGGAAAGATAAGGAAGGCAGTGAGGGTTTAGAGACATTAGATTGTTGGTGAATTATTAGGAACTACTGAATTGTGCTGCTGTGCCAGAGATACATTTGCCTTCGGGCACTTGCTTGCCATTCAATTGTTTTGAGATTCTGTGCTTGTTCTCGTTTGCTGAGTTGTTGATTGACGAGAACGACCATCAATTAAGCGACCGCTTCTTTTAGGGGCTCGCTCTGACTGAACGAGATAATTTACTGTAGCATGGCAAGTTGCAGCCACCTGTAAATTTTACTACTTCGCCTTCTCTCTTAGTAGAGCAAATTCATTTACAACCTCGAGACGTTGGGACAAACGAGTTGGTTGAAGGGCGTTAACAAGCTAGTGCTTTCACCTAAGCAAGTCTCAAGTACTATATCTAGGTAGTATCTTATCTAGGTGCAGTAGATAGGCAACCTTCCTTGAGGAGCTGCATGCCGTACGGAGTACTTCGCACAAAGTAAACTTACTAGCCCAAACTAAAAGAGACAAATTAATTGTGATTGCCGGCAGTAGAAAAAGCAAAGAATTGTTTGCTTTTGACAGTGGACGGGTAACCAGCCCCCTCCTATTTGCAATGGATAGTGCGGATCCAGGAGGGGGAAGCAGACCTAAAATTAAGCAGACCATCCTGTTCTGACCTCAGTCCATTGCAATATGACTAACATCCCAAAATCGTGTATTCCTTGAGACTTCAATTATTACATCTTCAACTGCCCTCACTCTCCGTCTCGGATAGGAAAACGTGGGGTGTTCTCTAGCGGGGCGGGCCTTCACCGGCGGCCATTCTTTAAATTTATCGCAAGCGAGCAGAGAGCTCAGTCCCCAAAGAAGTGAAGTTCACGCTGCCACTTTCACCCACCTCCTCAACACTTCTCGCCGTTGACACCAACCACCACTCCATATTGACACGCCAATGCTTCCCTTCCAGCTCGTGTCATAGCTGCTGGCGCAGTGTCGAACAACAACGCCATAATGATGTCAATGGGGCCGCCTCCCATGCTCTCAGGTTACTCTCTTCGAGTTCAGCTCTTCGCGCCCAATGCACATGCCGCCAGCGATACTCCAGTGCGATGCTTTCGTGTTGTTTCCTCTCCGGATGCCACCCTGCATGAGTTTTGTGAGGAGGCAACACGAATTTATGCTGTAAACTATGGACAGTAAGTGGGCAGCTTGCATTACACCCTTGAATCGATGTCTTCATAGCCAAGAGTGCATGCTGACTGCAGTTCTGCAGATCAATATCTATCAAGAAGTGCCAGGACGATCAATTGTTTGACGTTACCCAGAGCGACCTCATCGGTCCTATTTTTCCAAATGCCTCAACAATACGAATGATTCAAGCCTCAAATGTGCCTAGCATCCGCGACTCGGTGCCACCTACATCAGCTCTTTCTTACGATCCTGCGAACATCCTAGGCAAGCGACAAAGACTAGAAAGCCCTATACTGAATGGTTCTGGGCCGCCAAACTCGTGGAAGGTGAACAAGAGACAGAGGCTCTTTGACATTGACCCAGATCAGCCGATACAATCGCGGGAACATGACTCGGCAATGAATGGAAATATACAAGAAGATGATGTTGTTCCAGACTCACAGGAGAATGGCTCGCTCATTGTGACTCATGGGTATCCCGAAAGGCAATCTGTAAGACTATCTACAGTCCCTGAAACTCCTGCTGCGTCCCCCTCTCCCAGTTTGCCAGCGGCAACTAATCGCATTCTCTCGAAGTCTGCGTTTCTCAGCTTGCAGAGTCCCTACCATGAACCGTTAATCAGACCATCGGCGAATGGGTCTCGTGCTAAAAGTGCGACGTATCATATTCCGCGGCTCGAAGAACGAGGTATATCGGTATCTACAGCAGCTACGACACCGTTGGATACTGATCAGCAACTAGAACTACCACCTCGAAATCCAAGCAAAGATTCTCTACATAGCGGCGCCCAAAATGGCAAGAATGGGAACCGCTCTGGCAACGAGGATAGCATTTACGATGATATAGCATCCGACCAAGAAAGCATCCCAGGGTTATGGAGGACCAGGGCGGCCTTGAAGAGCCGAAATAACTCGAGAACTAGGTTACCTGGCCCAAGTCAAGGAAATAAACTAGACACCCCGCCGACTGGAAGCCGCCGCCATTCCAGCCAGCTACCTCTCACTCCCAGCAGCAGAACAAAAAAAGCTGTTGGGACTGGGGAAGGTCAAAATAACCAGGCCAGCGCCCATGCTGCAGCCGCAAAGGCCGCAGAGCAACGGCGCCAGGCTGTAGAGGCACGACGAATCCAAGAACAGGAACAAGCTGCTAGGGAATTGAAACTTGAGGAGGAGGAGGCGGAGAGGGAACGGTTGGAAATAAAGAAAGCTAATGAAACGAGAGCCAAAGAGCTCGCTGCGGCTGCAGTCAAAGCCGAGCAAATACGAAAGGAGCAGGAAGAGAAGAAAGCTGCTGTAGCCATGAAGAAGAAGCTCGAAGCTGAACGGTTACATAAAGAAAGAGATGAGAAGGAGGCTGCTGCTGCTCGAGAGAAATTCCTCAAGGCCGAACGACTCGAGAGGGAGGAATGGGAGGAACAGGCTGCTAGGGAGAGGAAGCTTGCTTTAGAGCGTAGAGCTGCTGCTATCGTGCAGAAAAATCTCAACGAGAAAAAAGCGAAAGAGGAACTAGCTGCTGTAGCCAAGGCAGAAAAATTGAGTCTACATCTAGAAAAGGAGGATAAACGAGCGGCAGCGGCAGCAGCAGCAGAGAAAAAGGAAGTTTTAGAACTAAAGCTATCGAGGACAAAGGCGGCAGCTTTGAGCAAAAAGAAGTCCTCGTCTCTAGAAACAGAAGCCTTAGATCCGAAACCCGCAATGATTAAGCCACAGTCTGCTACACCGTTTATTCCACGAGGAAGGTCAGCATCTCAACAGTCGTCGATTAGGTCGGCGTTGAAAAGCTCCTCTCCAGAATTCTCGAGGGCTTCACCACAAGTTCAGAGGAAGGGCGTTGGACTCGCTGACCAGTGTCCCCTGCCGATTGAAAAGACGAAATCGGTTGCGTTTATAAATGATACAGAGAATTCACCAAAACCACTTCCATCTAGCACCATAAGCTCAAAATTTAACAGTCCAATTCTTCCAGGCGCCAAGGTTTCTATCACACCCATTTCAGCGCCTACTAGGATGACTTCTCAGATTTCGACAACACCCATTCTTCCACCCAAATTGGTAAGGCCTATACTTCCGCCTGGGAGAACGTCCATGCTGCAACCAGCAACGTCGTCGCAAGTGTCTCTTCAGCCCATATCTGTTACTCCAGTGCCTCCACCTTCGTCTTTGAGAATTGCAAGGTCTGTTGACGAGCCTCGGAAGGAAAGAGAAAGTATACCTGTAGTCGAGATTCCCATTTTTACGCCCCCCCGACGTTCAGCAAAGAGAGTTACGGCCGAAGATCCTACAGAGGTAAGAATTGCAGGGCCTTTTGTCTATCATACGTAGTATCCTTTGTGAATATGACTAACGCGCTACCAACTTAGACCGCCTCCTCACAACAAAGAAGTTCGCCGTCTCCAGCGCTTCCAGCGAGGGACAAGGCTGCGCCAACTGCGTCTATGAGCAGAACCATGGCGAGACCTCTCAGAGCTTCTCAGTCAGGCAGCGTCAATGCTGCTGCTAATGCAAATTCCGAGTCACTAGAAAGATCCAAACCCGTTGAGCACCAATCTGTGAAAACAGAGATCATCAACTCATCAGACGACGAGATCGACTCTTCGGACGACGGTTCAGACCTTTATGAAGGGGATAAAACGCATGAAAAAGATCGCGTTCAGAAGCCAAGCACCAAATCCACAACGAGTGTAGCAGCCTCTATGAAAGCGACACAGCCAGAAATTGATAGTCTAAAACAAACTGATGTAAATGTTGAAATGGAGGATCATGTAGAAGATGATCTTATTCAGGCACAAGGTGAAGATGATGAAGATGGCGAGATGGCAAGCCGTCATTCTTCCCCTCGCGAAAGCCGATCTCCAGTTGTTTTCAATCGACATGACATGAGCCAGAAATCAATCATGAGCTCACTCCCACCCAGGTCCGCCCAGGCTGCTCGAGCAACGTCCCCTAATTCCATTATATCTAGTAATGATGTAGCGGAAGAGACCGTAAACTTTCAAGAGGATGACCAAGAGGAGGAAGAGGAGAAGAACACAGAAGGAAACAAAGAGGAAGGAGATGGGTCAAGGTCAGAATCCTCGAGTTCTTGTGCTGAGACTATAGAAGAAGATCACGGCAGCCCTGACTTACCAAGTCACAATGGTAGAGGTCATCTCATCTCATCTCCACCGCTTCGAACACAACGCACGCAGCCCTCGTCTCCTTCCTCAAGGACCCAGAATGAGATCGATCGGAGACTAACATCAGATATTCATGAAGCGGATACCGCCCGTGCACCATCACAATCGCAACCTAAACCCTCTCCACCCCCTATTTCATCAGGTTTGGGTATTAGACCAACACAAAACCCACATCCACGACCGATGATGAGGAACGGCGTGAGTCTCTCAGCCATGAAATCAGGCATTGTGGCCAGTTACAGAAACCGGGTAGCGATACCTTATATAGACAGAACCCGGAATGCAGCAGCAATAGCTAAACTCCAAGAAAAGGAATGTCTTTCGGAAGATGAAGATTCAGACTCAGACAGTGATTCTTCTGGGTTAGCTAACAACGAAGATATCCCTGCAATAGCTGTGCCAAAGCCAAGCCAAGTCAAGCCAAAAGCAGGTTCAGCTGATAGTGATGACAATGGTAACGAACACAACCAAGCACTCAACTTGGCTGCTCAGCGCCCTTATACTGCTGCTTCTTCCAAGCTAACTAAAAGCCAGTGGAAGAAGTTAGCATCTCAGGAGGCCGGTGAAGATATGCGGAGGAAGCAGAGGAAGAAGTTGGTGCCTAAGAAGGCCGGTGAAGACATGCGGGGGAAGACTGTGAATCGAGTGATCAGCGGATATTCTTTCGCGAGGCCACCTTGAGTGATATTTACGCGATGTTGAAATCGTAAGGCTTTTAAGCAGGAAGGGTTATCCTCCTAGGAGCCTACTCAAGCATAGGTTCCCACGATGCAGGTACACAAACAAAGCACGCCGAGTCGCTGAGCATTGAATAATTCGCTCAATTTTTGGCGGAGATCTGGGTACGGTACGGAGTTATGAGTACCTGGTCTATTAGTTTCCCAGAATTAATGGAGTGTATATTATGTACTGAAGTTTTATGAGTTAGAATTATGTTGTATTCTAGAATTGAATCAAATCAAATACGAGTGAACATGTCAATGCATAGCATAGTACGAAGTATTGAAAAATGGCATACAGTATAATTCGGATAAAGAAACGTAGTCACGGAAAATAAATGCTTGCAAAAACTCCAAATGTACTTTACAAAGTTGGAAATGAATTTTCCGCTACTGTAATCATTGTCGTGGTATGTATAGGTAGTGACTATAATTTGAATACCGTTAAGCTAGACAGTACAGTACCAGACTTACATCAACGCCAGCTAGCTATTTTTACTATTAACCTTCTCCCACTTGAATAGCAAAACATATTTCACAATTACAAGGACTAGTACAAGCAGACTGTAAGCACAAGACAGAGAGATAGCAATGTAGGTACCATTAAATCTCATTTCATTTCAATTCTATCATCTCCTCACTCCCATACTGTGCTCGAGTCTATCCACCCATCCCACCAGCACTACGACTACATAGCCCTGCTCAGCAATTCGTTATACGCCAAGCCAACCCAAGCCAAACTTCCCCCTCTCAATATCCTTTTGAAAAGAGAGGTCACCGTCATCCCTGGCATCCAATCGTAATCTTACAAGAATGAGCAAAGGACTGTCCATGCAAACATTCCATCCTTAGCCTAAATCCAGGCTCCCTTCAAACCAAGTGAATAAGAGACACCCTGATTACTCTTCTCTAGTAGCCATCACCTCCAATCGTCCAACCCTGGTCTGCTCCCCAGTTCATTACAGACAAAAGAGCTGGCCAATTACTTTGAAACGAAAACACTCGAATGATGCTTTAGGGTATTCAACTTCGGACGAAACAAAGCCGGTAAAAAAGCAACGTTAGGAGACAGGAAGCGCAAAAGAGAAACCCTCTTCCGAATTTTATGAAGGTTCAAAACAGCCGACATGGAAAATGCAAAAGAAAACTCGTTTACAGCGTGAAAATGCAATTTAGTCGCTTGCCGCCCATATGTCTTGTGTATCTGGAGTATTGATATTTGAAAGTTGTATCATGTTAGATGCAGTCGAGTTAATGCCACGATTTATGTATCGCATTCCCTTGCAATCGAAGGCGAATGTGCTGAACATATGTATGGTGACGAGGTGGCATGTTGAAGCAAAGGCGGTGGCCGCGAGGCGCGATTGCTCGATTCATTGAACTGTTGTCTTTGTTGATTTGTTGACCCTTAGACTGGCTAAGGTCCAGTATTCATCCCTCAAAGGCCAATTGGACTTAATGGCTTGATAGGACTCAGGGGTCGCATATCTGCACTTCGCCTTGGTGGAGTTGTGTCCCTAACAATTGTCAAGGTTGTGTTCACAGTTTGCGATGAACCAATACTACCAGTGCTTTGGCTCAATGGCAACTTCTTTTTAAATGCCTCTTTGCTTGACTTTTGAACCCCTCCAGATTTCGTCTCACGCGTCGGGGTCGTAGTCGCTGCTGACGAACCTGAACCTTGTTGTTCAATGCTTACGCTTGAGGGCTTACTGCTATCACTGCTCGACACATTGCGTTCGTCGTGGCTGTCTACCGCCAAACTACTTCGTTCCTCTGCGGTCGATGGGGGTTCGGGGTCAAAGAGTTGGTATTCCTGTTCGGTATATGCAGCCTCAGTCTTACAGCCCTTCCAACAATCCCTCCAGTGATTGACGAGGAAATTGAAACAGAATGCATCGATCTTCATGCAAGGTTGAAAGCAGATGCAAAGGTTGCGGAAGTCCATCTTGTTTCTGTCCGAGTGGGCGAGTAGCAGAGAGAGATGGCAGGTAATGGCGAACAGAAGGTAATAATTAAAAGGAGAAAGGTTAGAAAGTTCATCGACCAGTAGTTGGGGAACCTCCTCTGCGCCCTTGCACTCCCGCGCAATCTTATCCTGAGAGGATTTAGGGAACAGTTCATCTGGAAGTTCGCGCATCCAAGCCTTTAGCATAGATCCAATGATGTTGATATCGTACAAATCATCCTGTTCGAAGAGGTCGATATCTAACTCTGTAGGCGTGTTAGCTAGTAAAACGTACGCCAACAATTGAGAAACCTTACCTTCGTCGAATCTGCGTTGCCATTTCTTAATCTGAGGACCGCTTCCTGGAACCCTATAAAGTCCTTCGACATCGCTTCCCTTGTAGTTCAAGTAGTCGATTGCTCGCCATGGAAATGCTGGCATCCAGAATTCTGTCTTGTCCCGAGAGTCCTCCAATCTCTTGGAAATCCTCGTCAAACGCGTCTGCGCAACTAGGGGCAGGTTCATAACCTTCAACTCGTAATGCTCATCGTCGACAACGGGCTCCTTCTTCGTTGTGCTGTTGCTCCTCTCACTTTTACCAAATAATCCCTTGCTCAATGCGCCAGCAACCTTGGTCCCAAAGCTCTTTCCGTTGTTGAGGAAAGTGTGGCCGCTTGGTGCGGAGAATGACGCCGCCGGCCTCGTATTCTCCTTTTGTTCTCTTCCTTCCCTTGCGGCAGTTGGGACACGATCTTCTGATCGCTGTCGGACATTGGAACCCATCCTCTCTCGCTTTGCTCTGTGCTCGTTCCCGTTCACTGGAACTGTTCGTAGCGAGGATTGTGTATTTGACCTTTCTCTCTCGGGTTCGGTGTTGTTATTATTGGCGGCGGCGGCGGTGGTGGTGGTGGTAGTCGAGCCTTCTCGGGGACTCTTCTCTTCCTTCTCGCCACGTTGTGACTTTGTTCGACCCAGGAGGCTAAAAGGAGGTTTCGACTTGCCCTTCTTTGTCGACCCTGAGTTTCCACCAGAACTCGCGTTGTTGTCCACGGACGCCAGTGATGCTTCGGATCTGGATGGTCCACCAACCGGTCTCCTGGCTATAGATCTATCTGCTCCAGAATCTGCCAGCGCAAGTTCAATGTTAGCATCTGATGATTTGGACGGGAGACGAAACAGGGTTAGTGGTCTTACCCTTCTTAGCATCTCCTGATGAAACCTTGCCAGTCATCGACGGACGGTCTGTGTCGCGAGACATATTTCCCTCCTCAGCCTGAGTTTTGGAGTGTTCTGAAGGTCCAGCTCGACTCGAAGATTTCGAGGCTTTATAATTGGAGAAGAAGCCGCCTCTTGCAGGACGATCCTGCTTGTCCGGACCCGGCGCCTGCGAGTGCTGCTCTGGATTTGGAGGGACTGTTTGTGAGGATGGAGGTGACTGTCTCTGCTGCACGTCGGCCTCTTGCATAAACGGCGACTCACCGTCGCCTTGCTTCCTGCTGGTAAAGGAGCGGAATGGTGAACGAGGGGATCTGGGCGATCTCGCACTCAATGGCGGCGTGTGTATGTCTTCAATCTCAGAATCCTGTAGCGCCAGCGGTTCGGGGATAGGTTTGCGGCTCGCCATGGCCCGTGTTGCTGTTGGATGTCAGTATCCCTTTGCCTTTCGATCCGCAAATTGCCGCATGAGGATGCTGAGAGTGTCTCGTGTGCACAGCCTGTCAGGTACTGTACCTGAAGTGTATCAGACAAAGATAGAATCGCAAGCGTGGTGTACCGTAGTGCAGCGAGATTAGGCCTGGTACGTGCGAAAGGAGGGGGATAGGCGCTATGTACGGGAGACTGGTGGAAGAGGGTTCGACAGAGCGTATTCGTGTCTCTTAGGAATGGAACAATGGACTCTCTGGGGTCGATTTGGTTTGATTTGGCTTGGTGTTGGATTTGTGTTTGTGTTCGGTATTGGCTCACCAGCTCTGGTTCGGACGGTGGTTGAATGGAGTAATGGTGAAGCGAGAGCCTGCATGGAATGATTCCTTACGGAGTGCTGTAGTAATCGAGACCACTTCTTGTCCGTACGGTACTTCGCACTGTACTGGGCGGCTTTGACAATGGCAGGCGACCATTCGACCATTCCTGGCCCAGGAGGATTCTTGAAACGTGTTGTCGTATGCGAAGGCCTGCGAAGGCCGGCGAAGGTGGTGTGGAATGTTATGCAGAATTGTCGGGTGCAAGCAGCGACAGGGGCTTCTGGCTTATTTAGACGCCGCACGCGCACCGCAGGATGTCGGGCAGCGTTATGGTTGCGGTACTTATGTTATGTTACTCATCAAACAAAGAACTCCGCCCACGACTCGCCGATGGTGATGGTCAGTTCTGCTTTGTGCTTTACTTCTGCTTGGCTGGATTCTGGTCATTCATAAATAATAGTCTATCCTTTCTTTGTCGTGCCAATCTTCTAGGCTGGACTGGAGCGGTGAAGTGTCGCAGTAGTGTATCTCTATCCCCTTCATGGAGTTGTGCAGCTCTAGGCGTGCGCCAGGGTTGTCGATAAGTGCCGCGTCCCTTCAAGGACCCTGGAGGCCACGAATGTTCTGTCGTATTTAATAATCTTTTAATATTTTAGTCCTCTGTGGATTTGCGATTTGCGAGATCCTATCATAGGGGAATAATTGCTGCTGCGGCGACTATTTTGGGGATGGCAGGGTCTTGCCATGTGTCGTAAATTTGAGATTATTTTGAAATCAAATGAAAATCAAATGAAGCCAAGGTCCCCAGACTAAGGTAAGGTTGTCGGATCCGGATGCTCTGTTGTGCTGTATCATATGTACGGTACTGTCCTGTAGGTACAGTACAATACTGTGCTGTACTAGGGCCAATGTGAGGACTCATCAGGGTCAGAATCGCCACTACTGGGGTCCTGGCTGGGTCCGGATAGCCTTTTCCTTTAGGCCAGGAACAGGAACAGGATCGAGAGAAACGAGAACATGAAACGTCATACCTTGTTCACGTGACAGGGATGAAAGATGCATTCCATCCACTCTACAGAACCGGTAGGGTGCCATCTTGGCTGATGATGGCTGATGGCTGATTGGCCATAGAGCCGACCATGGCAACGCGAAAGGGGGTAAAAACTGGTGGGCCAGAATCAGGACAGGTACAGATAATAATACCCTACTGTACACAGCATAACAATAATGCTATCAGAGCATTGTCATCGTTGAGCACTGTTCTTCTGATTTCTTGTATTTCATGCTGAGTGAGAGCTTGGAACAAAGACATGATACACTCGCCCAAAATAAGGGGACTGCTTGCGTCAGACTTCGAATGACGTTCAATTAAACTTCTGCTCTCGGCGTGCCCGTTCATCGAAGCTCAAATCGAAGGAAGCTTTGAGGTTTGATCAAAAAATCCTCGACAGGACTGCCTGGTGGGAAACCCGAGTTAAGAAGAGGGCTACATTTAAGTTCTGGAACGTAATCAAGACATTTGAAACAACAAATTTCGCGTTAATAAATACAACGCAGAGTGTAGGGATGAAGCTCGGGGGCTGCTACAGTCTCTCTCTCTATTCAATACTACGGGTGTCTGAGTAGCTAGCTATGCATACTTGAGTATATAACGACTTTGGGCGCCAAACTATTAAATCAACATAGTCATAATGGAATACTTAAGACGACCGAAATAGATGTCGACTTACTAAACACAACACATTTTCTGTTCATAACTATCTACTTATCTCTTGTTAACCCCCATTTGCCAAGTCTCCGAGACTTCAAAAGATTCATATTAGGTGACAACACATAGGTAAGAGAAAAAATCCTCACCAGTTCAGCTAGTCCTTGTCCAACATTACTTAGTTGAGTATAACAATGGAACAGCACAAGATAAATTGTGTGCTTATTCCACAAAGAAAATCATTTAAAGAGCCTTGTTTTGTCGATTTTATCCTGTGTCGAAGCCTTATCCTAGTTGAAGGTTGAAAGAAGTGCAGTCATAGACCGTCAGTTCATTTTCTGTTTGGGAGATTCATCAGGTCTTACGGTTGGCATCAAATGCCTAAGATGGGGGAACTCGAAATTGAAATTTCATTTTGTTTTGGAATCGGCTATTGTCTAAGGTAATCTAAGTGGGAACTTGAGACTTAGTAGGAAAATCTTGGTATATATCCTAGAGTCTCTATCACGCTACTGAGTATAACTGTAATGCTGCGCTGCCAAATGCTACTCTCTACGACGCACCGGCCATCTCTAAACCAGAAGTGTGCCGAATTGTCTGCAAACTGGTGTTGAGAGGTATGTAGAATTTTAAACGTTGGGGAATGTAGTGCAACCTCAATCGAGAGGAGGCGTGGGGTAAGGATCTGTACAAGTTTCACACCACAACACCAATGTAATATCCACGCTTTTCCATAACCGCAGCCATTGCCTCCCTCGTCAACGCCAGAAAAGTAATCCCCAACGCCATGTAATGCATTATCCCCGCCATAGCTTGGACTCTCCTCACTTCGCACCATTCTTCCGCGCCTTCCTCTCATTAGCCCTCTGCATTCTCTCGTTCCTTCTGACCTTCTCCTTGCGCTCCCGTCTTCCATCGTTTTGACGTTCTGTTCCCTCCTTTCTTTCTGCTTCCTTCTTCGGATCAACCTCCACAATCCAATCGTTCTCTCCAGCCTTATTCGCACCCTTGTAGCCCCATTTAGGGACCCATTCGCCGGTGTTGTCATCATAGACCATCTTCTTTTTCTCCTCGGCGGTTTTGGCTTTGATGCCCTTCTTGGCCGCAAACTTCTGCCATGTTGTCTGTGCTTTGGGCGGTGGTAGGGGCTATCATAAACAATTCGTTATCTGATCCCGCATGGCGGTGAAATTAAGGGAAAGGTACCTTCTCTCTCGGTAGTCTCGTACTTGGCTCTGGTAGGGAGAGCAGTACTCCAGCAGGTGTACTTTGGATAGGGCAGGTGGACAGTAATTGATTTAGTAATGCTTGTGCACCGTCGCGCGCTGTTGCGGCAAGATCTTGCTCTAGGTTTTCGGTGCTGCTGATTACAAATGGGTTGGGATCTTCTGCCATGAGGAGTCCCAGGTCGAAAGTATAAGGAGTTGGTTTCTGGACCACGACCGGAAGCCTTGAAGGTGCTGCTTGAGTCTCCGACATCGTGATAGCTGGTATCTCGATTCAAGTGGTGATGTAGAAAGAAGCTGGTTTGCGCGGGGTTGCGCTTTGCGGTCGATAACTTTCTTGAAGTTCTGAACTTTTTTTTGGAGCGGCGCGGAAACCGAGCGGCCTGATGGCCGCTAGCGCTCATCCTCAAGATATTCTTTGAATGGACATCAACTCCTGCAACACACGATCTCACCTACGACTTCCTCCACTTCACGATTCATGATGGCGTCCACGGGTTGCTGGAAGTGTCTATTACGACCTTCCATTCATTCACCATTACCATTGGTGTCTGCCAGCGCTCCTTTCTCGACCAGCGCATCACTCGCAGCTACAGCCAAAGCAGCTACCCCCCGAACGACAGCCCGTAAAAATGGTGCAGCAGCAAAAAACAACACGCGCGCTGGAACTACGTTGCGCATCAAAAAGAAGGCGTTCGTCAAACCCGCTGGTAGACCACCTATGCCTGGAGAACGAAAGGCCGTGAGGAAGCGAATCGTTCTGAGTAACACCAATGCGTTGGAGGTTCAAGGGATGGCAGATTTGAGCAAGGAGAACTTGGTAGATGCAGATTTGATTGGGAAGGTTGTTGGGCTTCCCGGACCTGTGGTAGATCAACTGAGGGCTGTGGAGGCGTTCAAGATCACACAAGCTTGGGGCTTATTCAGACGACCTGGCCTGTTGGTTAGGGAGCAGAGTGTGGAGCTTGCGAAGTTGTTCAATGAGGCCGGGGAAAAGAAGAGCTGTAGAAGACTGGTGATTGATGGCGGCCGTGGGACGGGCAAGAGCATGATGATGGTTCATGCTTTGTCTGCGGCATTTTTAAAGGGCTGGATTGTGGTTAATATTCCCGAAGGTAAGCAAACTCTCTCTCTCTTTGCCCTCTGTCGCTATGTGTCGTGCTCGTAGTAGCATTTGCCAATCTGAGAGTTTTGATTTCACACATTATGTGCTAATATTCGACTTAACCACTAGCTCAAGATTTAACCTCTGCTGCAACGGAATACGCGCCAATTCCGAACACAACACCTACACTCTGGTCGCAAAACAATTATACTGCGAATCTCCTTAATCAAATCGGCAAAGCAAACAATGAGATCCTGTCGAACCTCACCCTCTCCCTCGAACACCCCAATAGCCCCATTCCCCTTCCATCAAACATATCGCTCGCCCGTCTCGCTGAGCTTGGTGGTCGAGACCCAGACATCGCATGGCCTATGTTCGGCATACTATGGCGCGAGATCACAGCTGCAGGCCGCCCACCTATATTCATGGGCATGGATGCCATCAGTTATTTCATGCAAAACAGTGCATACAGAAATCCGGAGTTCGAATTGATTCACGCACACGACCTGGCACTCGTAAAGCACTTCCTAGACCACCTATCCGGAGCCGCAAAACTCCCCAATGGTGGAGCCGTCATCGGTGCCATGAATCGTTCGCATGCCCCTAAATCCTTAGCAACCGACCTCGCCCTGACACAGCAAGAAGAACGTCAAGCAGCTAAGCCCATTACCAAGGCCGATCCGTTCATAAAGTATGATGAGCGTGCCACAAAAGTGCTAGGCAATGGAAATGTAGAGGTTTTGAAGCTGCAAGGCCTGAGCAAGGGCGAAGCCAGGGGTCTCATGGAATATTGGGCCTCTAGTGGAGTATTGAGAGAGGTTGTTAATGAGAAGAGTGTTGCCGAGAAGTGGGCACTTGCTGGGCATGGTGTTGTTGGAGAAATTGAGAGAGGCGTTCTCAGGATGCGAATCTAGACCATCATGTACTATATTGTAAGATGGGGTGATCTGTACCATATGTTGGCTGTTAAAGACCACTTGTTGCATCCATCGAACCGGGTAAAAGAGAATATTATACCTTCTTTATATAACATTTCTTGTATAATGATTCCTTCCACATCTAGTTCATCTGGCTGCAGTACGTCGGCTTTATCTTAGTCGCACTATGTGTATGAGAAATTTAATACCTCAATAGCTGGACAAACAGGCAAGTGCCTAACTATTTGCCTTCTGAAGTAGCAGCCTTTGGCAGTTGAGATATGTGCAAAGCAAAAGCTCGAAGAGAACCTAGACTTAAGGTTAATGTGCAACAGACGAGAATAGCCAGTGCGGATAAAAAGATGACTTGAATTACAGTCACCTAATATAAGGGCTGTTAAATTCCCTCTTCCTACTAGGCGCTTACTACCAAAGACGATCTAAATGCTGTTTGTAATAAACTCTACAGCTGTAGGGACTTAGTATTGTCCATTGAGCCAAATTTCTGCAGTCTCATGGGAAAAGGTACAAGAAAGCGTTAGCTAGTTTTCTCAGCCAGCTTTCCTGGGAAGAAAATAGTAGCATGAAAAGGCTATATTGTACACTATTATATGTATTGCTCATCTCCAATTTGCTTTTTAATCTACTCGTATCTAGTTCGAGTGGTTGTCTAGATCTGAGAACGTAGACTTCTTTTTGGATAGATTTAGGCTCTTAAGAAAATCTGGAGCAGAGAAGGCTTTTTCTTGGTTATTGTCTAGGACTAGGAGGTGTCAATGAAGATAATAATGTTAGATAGTAGTAAGCTTTTAGAATAAGCCTGTTCTTCGTACTGTCTTGAAGCTTGGGTTCTAGATGAGAAATAGAGTTAACTAGGATATGAAATAACGTCGGATATTTTCTACATGATTCTATTTCTTAGATGCTTCAATTGCAGAGTCTTGGTTGGTGGACATTTCAAGAAGGACACTGTGACTTAATTCCTAATCTGAACACTTTTAGTAAAAGAGAGATGTGGGATAGCTCTAAGTATGTATACTACTGCTCACACTTATTAAGAACCTATATTTTACTTTGTATTGCACATTTTTTACTAAAGAGTCTTGTTGTAAAAAATAATATTAAGCGTAAGATATGCTTTGGATAAGAGTTGAAATTTTCTCATAGAAAGCGAGTTTCTTGAATTAAGTGTTATCATCGACAAAAGTGTATGCACAGTTCTTTCTAGTCAGAATCATTATTTAGATAGATACACGAAAATCGTTGAAATTTATCAACAAGTGCATGAGAATAGTAGATTCTATCTCGAATTAATCGATCCAAAACCTCGAGATTGTTTAGTAGAACTTCAATTCGACAACGTCAATTTTGGGGTAGTAAATACACCATCTTTATGTGAGGTTGGGATCTTTTAATTCCGGTATAAGTGCTGCTAATCCATCTCTATTACTCTCCTATTTTACCTACTACGAGAGATATGTCAATTTGAATAGTTACTCAGCAGTGTAACTTTCCAACGTTAAAGGTGTCAATGTCAACTTATGGTCATGAATCACCTTTTCTTTCTCTTCTTCCTTTGCCCAAGATCCTCAACAATTTCTTCTCTGACCATGGACCCTATGGTTTCAATATCAGGCTATTCTGATACAGAACCAGAAACCGCTCAATCATCCAAGATCTTCCAAGCAGAATGCCACGTGATTCATCCTCTAGACTCAATACCAGAGTGGTGCCAACTGATAATATTCTAGTGCCAAGAAAATCATACTTAGCAACAAAATCATGACCAGCAGTTGCAGAAGTTGAACCAGGACCCTTAGAAGCTCAAGTGGAAGTTGTAAGATTTGGAGCAGGAGTTTTGCGAGTTGTAAATGGAACCATAGAAGTTGGAAGGGAAGTCGTATTAGTGTTGGAATGATTCGTTGCATCAAGATTTGCGTGGTGAGTTGAAGTAGAGTACATAGCAAACGTATTGACAACAGTAATGGTTGGAGAATGCTTGCGAGGGGTAGGAAGGGTAAATGGAGTACCGCGGATATGATTCTTTGCGTTGGTGTTTGTCTTTCGATACTTGTGAATGTGACTGTACTGTTGATATCGTCTACTCTGATGTGCCCTCCTTGTCTTTTTTCGCTGATGGTTGTGGTTGTGGTTGTCACGTTTGAAACCCGATGACTGGTGAATACTTCGTAGCTCAAATAAGCGAAGATGATCCCTTGGATCGCGAAGGTGGAATTGGCGTTTTCGGTGCAGATGTGAATGGCATTGCTTACGAGGTAGAAGATAACACCCCAAAAGAGTGCGCTGTATCTTTGGTCACGAGGACTCATTGTGCGATCCTTGGCGATTTGTTACTTTAGTGCTCTGTCTGGTCGCAGTTGAAATTGGAGTATCTACTCGATGTGGTTATGTGATTGAGGATAACTCTTGAAATTGAAAGTCAAGGGCTTCCAAAGTTCAATACTAGCTTCCCATGGAATTTAGTAATATTGTTGTTGAAGGTGACGCAGTTCATACTCTAGTCAGTAGAAGGGCATATCTTTCTTCACGAAAGACACCTAGGTGATAAGCGAGCAAGAATAGGGGAGAGCGAGCATTACCGAGAATTATGAACAGAAGAGCCTTGTGCAGATCTTGGCAGTGAATCTGGAGTGACTTACGGAATACGAAGTACGAAGAGTACGAAAAGGTAACGAGCTGCTTCCCCCCGTCATAAACGGCACAGCCGGAAATGCTCAGCCTTGTCGACGACGACGATTCCCAACATAAGAAACAATTGCACCCTCCCTTCTCATTTTACAATTCTCCACCCTACAATCTATCCCAACCCTCTTCTATAATTTCTACAAATCTATAAACCATATAATCTCAATGGCCTCAACAGCAACTCCAACCGTCGTCCCCCCACAGGACAGCCTCGTTGCACGGGTACGAAAACCTCAGAAATCACCTACAGTACCTCCACAAAAGCAAACCCTAATAATAAACCACAGCTGCTCATCGCACCCTTAACCTTCATATCATTCCTCATATCCCTCGCGCTAATCGACTCGCACAATGCATCTCTGCGCTCCTCTCCAAACGGCCAAAGACCATCATTTCTCCATCGCATACTCTACCGCGACTCAGAACCGTACGCGTATGTCAAATCACCCGATAAAGATGGTGCTGGTGATGGGAAGAGTGGAAGTCTGGGTTCCAAGGGTACTGATGAGCCGTGGCATTGGAATACTAAGCAGAGTAAGATGATGAAGATGGAGATTTCCGATGCTTTTGAGATTAGGAGGTGGGTGCTTGCTGGGTTGCTTGTTTGTGGGTGTTTGATGGGGATGTTTACTTGGTTTATTATTAGTTACGTCGTAGGTTATTTGTGGTCATGAGGTAGCTTGTGTCTTGGACATTGAGCAATGATTCTTAATTATTGGGAGGTTAAGAGTTTTTAGGGTATTGCAGAGAAGACTGAAGAGGGGAAGCAAGAAGTCGATGGTTGGGAGTGGCCGCGCAAAAAACTGGTTTGGAAATGAGTTTATGAGTTGAATTTATACGGGACTGGTGGGTAAAGAAAGGATGGGAGGAAATTCTTTCTGAGGTTGAAATTGGAGTTTTGGTTGGCATGTTTGAATGGAGTTATGGGGGAATTTAGGGATTTGAAACGGTTATGCCCTTGATTTACTGCTCCAATAACTAATGGACTTGGATAACTTAAAATTTTTGCCCTGCTGAATAGTTTTAGTCGTCTAAGAGATGTAGAATATTGAGCTGGATTCAATTACTCAAATGAATGTTCTTTGAGCAGAGTCGTGGTCTAAGATACCCTCAATGTTCCCATTCAGTCACTGAGGAAGTTCCAGAAACCTAAGAGACTAAAATGGGTAAGGTCCATTGGTCTCTCCTTTGTACAGCGTCAACTTGTTGCTAGATCGATACCTGGGAGTACAAATTAACATCCATCCACAAAAGAAGAACGAACGCTCTTAGACTGAATGCTCTACTCCTTCACCTCATTACCACATCGTGAGAAACATGTAAGTGCAATAAGTAACCAATGCATCGGTTATAATTATTCATCTGCAAACGAAAGCGCCTGTTCCATCGCCCAAAACACCAAAAGAACGTCCTAATTTCCAATTTCCATATCTCATTCAATCATAGACCTCATCCAAACTCAGGCCACTTATCCCGATCATTAATAGGAGCAGCCCTCATATCACGCTGTTAGTTCCCTTAGGAATAACATTAGTGCAATCAATCAGATTCTTACCTCCCCCAGGAACACCCAACAAGCTCATTCTCGTCATAGTATCGGCAAACTTGCCGGTCTACTTCCCCTGATTGTCTACAAGCCCGGGAATTCCTTTCCGACCACTGCATACGCTGCAAAATTCTTGTCGGATTGGAATGGATAAACGCCTGTTGGGGTTTGAATTGTTTCGCCGTAGTATTTAACGTCCCAGAGTCCGGGCGTTGAATCTTGTGCTCCTCCTGATGGAATATCAGGTTGTCCGAATGCCATTGAGGTACTGTGGGCACCGAGAAGAGCAGCCAGATCAACGGCATTGAATCCCTTGGCTTGGAAGAGGGCATAGAGACTATTGCCTGAAGCAGGGGCATCTGGAAGGTTGCCATTGGGATTTCCTGGAAGAGTGCCGTTATCTTTACGGCCCTCGTAGGTTGTTATGCGAGGTCCTCCGGGGCAAGTTACGATTGCTACCGAGGTAGCTACCTAGACCACATCGGCTACAGTTGTTGAAGGATATTTTTGTTGAAGTGCAAGGAGTTTGTTGGAGATATCTTGGGGGCCGTTGTTTTCGGGTCGGTTATAGGCCACTTGAGCGAGGATTAGAGAGCCGTCACAGCCGCCGGTGGCTCCTTGGGTGTTGTCCCATGCTCCACAGTCGTGGAGTGCTTCCTATGGTGTTACTGCCGGACAATTATTCCCACCACCGCTCTGCTCTTCAACTTCTCGAGTTGGTAATGCGTTCTTGAGTGCCTCCAGAGAGCCGCCGAGAGCGGGTACTGTAGAAAGAGATGACAGCTCCGATTTCTGGGAGAGTGAAGATGCTTGGTTGTGATGAGTGAGTAGGGATCCATTTAACCCGGCCACTTCTTGATTCGGAGTTCGGAGCGCTGCATGACATGTTGAGAAAGGCTAGCAAGGAGCCTCACTCTTGAACTGGGAAGCCTCGCGAAGCCTTGCATACGTACCGATACAGTTAGATTTTCCACGTTCATACTCGATCATCAAAGAAGACCCTCATTTAACCTTTGGGCGGGGGATTTGATTACTGTATCTGCATGGCATCTTTCGACTCTGTGGTTAATGCGAGATGTAAGTATCGCTGATCTTGCTGCCTTTCCTTACCGTATGCTACATATTGTGGAAAATCTGGGGTATAAATGGCTTTTGAACCTCTTGGCATTTACTTCACCACTGTCTGGGTCTAAGAAAAGGCATCATACAATGATCTATATTCTTTTAGCACTTGAATCAACAGAAACGAAAACGAAAACGAACACGAACATAGAAAGTACCTACAGTACCCGCCTGAGTATCTTCAGCAACTTGGGCCAAATACTGCTTGCTTAGTGTCTTCTTTTAACTTCTCAAGAATTCTTTCACCGCTTCACCCCATATAACACCCCTCTTATAAAAATGCATCGCCGGTACGCTGCCTTCTTTCAAGCCATCAATTGCCGTTGCGAGATCTTCGCCCAGTCCTTCCTCTTTGATGTCTTTGATAGGATACAGGTAAGTCTTGAAGGAGAAAACCAAAGCTTTGGTTTGTGGGAGTCGATGCAGCATTTGTCTCTCGCAGCGCAAATAGGTCTGTGAACGCAGTCGTCAGTATGTTGCTTGATGGCAATTAAAATTTTCAGTTCTTAAGGATAGATAATCGATGAATAAATAAAAGAAGAGTCATTTTACTTGCATTCGAGATATTGACCTCTTCAACCTCTGGCTCTTCACCTTCATAGAGATGATTACCTCCGCTAGCGGCATACAGTCGATCATGTGTAGTAATGGACCACTTTATCTAGTCAGAATTTATTGTTACAATTATTTTCATCACTCCAAGCGTCTAGGAATAAGATAATTCGCGTCTCGAGACTTACATTAACCCTCTTCACCAATCTCCCCACCTCCAGCTTCTCAAAGAACCGATCCATGCTCTTCTCCAATTTCTCCTTGTATCCGGGAACAGGTCCATGGACATCTCGAAGCTTCATCTCGAACTTCTCGCGAGTGTTGAAGCCTGCGGGAAAACAGGTCACATAGCCCTTCAAAACGTAGCCATCCCCGTCTTCACTTGGTAATAGGAACAGGAAGTCTTCATCGATATTCTCGCCCAGTGTTCTCAGTGTTTTGAGTGGATCTGGGAAAGGAACCAAGGGAATATTAGTATCGGTTACGAGGTTGAGGAGATGAGGTGGCGTTTTCTTCGAGTGTTCGGATAAAGAAAACATTGTTGGGTAGCGTGTTGGGAGGTAGATATTTGTGAGATAGACGTAAAGTTCGTTGATAGCAGGTATAGCTATGGGTGAGGCTGCTAAAGCAATTTCGCTGTGCTCACCCATGATTTGTTTGCGGATCGCAAGACGTGTAAGATAAGTGTTGTCCATCTCGATGAGCTCCGAGGGGGGAGAGTTTTGCACAGCTGGAAACCCAATTAGATTAGCGGAAGGAAATAGTGTAGAAGTCCGACTCATGTGAGTTGCTGCTGAAATAGGAAGATTGAACTTTTGATGCCATAGGTCTCTAAGGCTTTAGCGACTCAGGAAAGGGGAGAGCTTACCCATTGTCAGGTGATATTTTGGTTTAAAGGGGCGAAATTTGATCGGCTCCGTCCTTCGCCAGTTGAAGCTGGGTAACGGAATGATTTCCTGAGCATCATCTGCCTTCTTATCTGGCTTAAATTTGACATCTTCCTGTACTGGCTACAGACCGCTTGTTAGCTACTTGTTGGATAACTGAGCTATACTTAACAACTGGAGTTCATCAAGTTGAGTTACCCACGACGACCGAAATAAATAATAACAAACTGAAAAATGCCAAACAATGGTGGCTGAGAATATATTATGGAAGCTAACCTTTGGATGAAGACTCCTCCATTTCACACTCCATACCCGCAATCTGTAAATGCCGATGAGGATAACGAAGGCAAGCAAAATGACCTCTTGTGACACCATATTGGCGATATAAAGTAGTCCTTGGATCAAGACGATTGAGCTTAATCTCAAGAGCGACAGGAATTTTAGGAGAGGAAGTGATGTAGTTGACTCGGTTGTGATTTTGGCGACTCGTACGAAGGGTGCGGGTACAACGCGGAAGGCCGGTTCGACTTTCTATTTTAAGCGCTAGCCTCCACTCAGAATCCCATATCCTCAAGAATGGGGCAATTTTTGGCCAATGAGAGTGCTGGCATTCACATACAGGGTGGTTGAAATGGGAAAGTCAAAAGAGAACAGAGAATTAATTGTGTTGTAACTGAAGAAGGAGAGTTCAGATCTAGCTAGAGCTTGATGAACTTCCTAAAGGCTGCAGTAAACAAGAAATTCATCAACATGCCTAGATTATGTTCCTATAGTAATCATCTCTTCGTAAATGCCCCCCCCTGGGCCTATGCCAATATTGAATCGCATTGCTTGTTTTGGCTGGTAGAGCAACATAATAGTCATCCAAGGCCTTCTCAACAGCTTGAGCTTTTGGGTACGCATCGAGATTTTGAAAAGAGGGCAACAGAACGTTTTTGATCTGTCCCAAGTCGGTACCACTGTAGTGTTTGGCTCTGAAAAGTGGCTCCATTGGATCGCCGAAGTTGTATTTCTCTGGATGACAAAATGCGGTGAGATCAACGTTGGTCACATTGAACCCCGCCATCATATTGTGATCTTCGTGTACCAGGTTGTGACAATGGAACATATATACTCCAGACCATGGAACAAAGTTGGCAATGGCCTCAACTTCCTCTGTTTCGAGATTAGATTTGCGGTGCAACGTTATATTTGATGCCTTAGCATTTTCGCCCAGGTATACAACATCCTTCCAAGCGGCTGCCTCATAAGGCTCAACAGCTGCTCGGCCTCCTATGCGACTGACAACTTGAAAATCGATGAGATGGATAAGAATCGGATGACTCCATCCTAACATTGGTTATTAGTACCTTTCAACTTTTATGCGAGGCCAAATGATTCCATACCTACAGATCTGTTCGTTAGTCCCCATCGCTGCACTCTGCCTTGAGGGGGGAAAGCAACGATTCGATTTGCGACATCTTCAAATCCGATCCCGTTTATGAGCCACTGACCATTAGTTCTTTCAAACGTAAATGCCTGGTTAACTGTGGTGTGCTATCCGGGAACGGCTACATCAGAAAGATGGGCGGGAATATCTCCGTTCCCATATGTACAAGTGATATCATTTCCAACCACAAATCGCAAAACGCGATCAGTTGCCGGAAAGTCTGGATTGGTTTTGAAGTTCCGTTCGTTCATGAGTGTCATGTTTTGGCCTTTGTAATTGACGAAATCAATCACCATCTCGTACCTTTCTGCCATGGCAATTACGAGACTCGTGGTAGAAACTAGGTAGTCAAGATAGCCAGCATCTGTACCAACGACGGTGAAAGGAATTCGGGTATTAGGATCCGCATCAGCTACTAGATAAAGCTTCTAGGTTCGGGAGATTGAAGAATCAAGAAGGCGGAACTTGTACTTTCTGCTCCCGACGTTGAGATATGGTCATGGCTGGGCTGAAAGGAGACAAATGAGTAAATGTTTAGGGGGCTCTTGTGGTAGCAGGGGACTCACCATTGACAGTAATTACGTCTCCGTACAAGCTCACTCGCTCATTTTTAAGCGATAGTAGTTTGTCGCTGGGAAGAAATTGCTTTGCAGCAATCATTAGGGGAATGTCGTAATTCCTAGTTGGAAACTTGAGAATATCAGAGACTGCTTGGTCTGGCAAAATGTAGAAGCCGGCTTGTCCAAAGCAAGCGTTGACGGCGGTGATGCCAATTGCATGGTCATGGTACCACAATGTCCACATCGACTGGGCATTGGGGTAATAATAATCTTTGCATTGACCTGGGTTGGTCACGTCTTCAGCCCAACCATCAAATACCGTTCTGGAGTAAGAGTCGTGGAGATGAATAGGATAGGTGGTCATAAGCATTGACGAAATGAACAATAGCCTCTCTGCCCCTAGTCATGTGAAAGGTCGGCCCAGGAGCTGTAGTTGATAGCAGTTAGTATGATGAATATCATCTTATACGGAGAATACGAACCCATTCCATTGCATCCAACATAAGAGGTGGTGTTAAGGTTTGGATATGTCTGAGCTTCAAAAGCCTTGATAGTTATCTCATAGCAGTCAATTGGCTTGCCGGTGGTGGTATTGGAATAAGTTGCTAAAGGGGTTATTGGTGCGGGATTGGTAGTGGGAATTGGAAGATGTACTTGTATTTAGAAATGTGCAAGTGCTGGTATGTTGTTAAGTGTAGAGCACAAGCTCTGACGACTTGGACCAAGAAATGTGTTATAAACGTGACGGGGAAACAAGATACTCTGGGGATTGCCATGGTTGCACGCCACCATCTGTCTAGCAATTCCAAACAAGGCTTCGGCCAAGATGAGCAAGATGTTAGAAATCATACTGAGAAGTTTTGAGAAGTTTTGGGAGAGATATTCTGAAATCGACCAAATGAAAGCCTGTCAGGACAAGATGCTGATTTTCTGAACGACTTACTCCTTGATATATATGCCAGCTCAACACATTCGATACATGCCCCATCTCAGCATTGGACTCGGCCATTCCCCATCGCCACCATCCGATATCGTGAAGCCTGCGGTCCCTTGCTACAGATCTCGCTGGTTTGCATATAAGCCTGCAGTGTCACGGCCAGTGGTCTTGGCTATCTCCCATGGCTCAATCCCGCCCTCATGTTCTGACTCGACGTTGCATTCTCGTCGTTTAAACTTCAGAACTGAATCAACCATGATGGCATTGTTGTGTGTGGGAAAGGTATACCACGGAGGCGAAGAGAGGTGGTGAGGCGAGGTGGTGTTCTTGAGCGTGATGAGATTACTTCGTCTGGCGGTTGCTTAGTCACCCACGACACCACACCACACCACACCACCACCACCACCACCACCACCACCACCAACAACAACAGCTGCAACTCCATACATTATCTCTTGTACATTATCTTCACATGTTCACCTTGGACATTGAACAGTGGACATGAACAGAAGCAAGCCATACATAGATGATGCATCCCTTCCGGATCGAACCATTCAGGAAGGATACAGCATCTTCACACAGGGACGCTGTTCTGGCTTTTCATCCTGACTCATTCAATCTTGAGCTTGACTGCGTTTGGGTTGTCTACGTACCGTTGAATAGGCACTATCTTGAAGGCCGATATGCTGTCTCGCTCTCTTGGAGTCATTGCGCGACCTTGATGGGACATGAGTCCATATCACTTGAGATAAAGGTGAGGATTGTCTCCAGGACTTTCAGACCTTTAAACTTCAATTTGAGAAGTATACTCAAGTATACTTTCAATTATCATCTTCCATTCTGTTCAATTTCATCGCAGATCTTGTGCTAGGCCAACTGCTCTTTACCGCTATCCATTAGCACTTTCAACTAGTATATTCGATCCCTTCCAGTACCTGAATGCCTTCATGTTGACTCTTCTTAAACATGGCGTTCAATGCAGCCAGGAGCATTTATGGGGAGTAACACTCATGATTGACTTGGCATGCAAGTCATTGTTGCATCAAGAACCTTGCTGCTACATTCCCGCTGCTAATATTGCATGGAGAGAATTTTCACTCTTGAAGTGCCGCTTTCAAGAACTAACTCATGAGAAGCAAGGGTGAGAATGCCACGATGTCGACTATTGTGCTCTAAGTGGTTTGTGGGAAATCGTTTCGGAAATCACCTAGAGATATCTGCAAATCACTTCCAACAGTTACCTAAATGTACGTCCTGCATTTCTGCCTCTCGTTGAGAATGTTGGCCGGGTGCTTCATAATTAGCTAGCGCCCTTTTCCCCTTCAATACCCACGCCTCTGGAAAGCATTGCGCCAATGCCGGGAGCTGGGTAACTCATGGCATCTACGTAGCTCATTTTCAGCTGCGCTGAGCAAGTTCCCGTTTATCAGGACTGATGCTGCAACTATAGAAAACACAGTATTCTTTACAGGGACCTCAGGCACTTTCTTGGCGCAAGTAATAAAGATCTCTCGAAGGTGTCAAGAGTTGAGATCGCTATCGTCTCTGCACGCCAAGTCAAGCAAAACAAAGGAGAGAAGAAGTATTAGTATCGGCACCAAGCCAAGGAACTAGTGCGACGATCACGAGTCAATTTGGCAGTTTGGCTTGCACGTCAGGACGTTCTATGCCGTGATTAATAAGCACCTAACTCTCGTTCTTATCTCTGATACCTCTCGCAACGAATACTCCACTCTCGATGATATTCCTGCCAAACACAAACCCACGGAACTTTTTCCCGCTACTATTTCTGGCAGATCAATCAAGCTCGGACACTGGCAGGAAGTCATCCGGGGTGATCGATGGACGTCCCAGCAACAAATCAGAATGGGAGACGGTCCTCGGCTAATTTCATGGTACTATACAACTCTACTGTTGCTGGAGTAGCGGTGTAAGAAAATACAATATAGGTATTCGACAACGGCTTCTGAACGGTATAGTGGTGACCTAAAAGTTAGCTCGTCAGCTGCTTGTGAATGTCGGTTGTCTCCTCTTAGATATTATTACTGTACAAGTGAGGAGACCATTATTATACGAAGGTAGGCTAGTTAAGCAATTTCTTAATCTCATATGAGATCACAAAGCAGTCATGGCTGGAAGTTCACTGGATGAGCACCACCGGATCTCCTTACCGAGGAATTCACTTCTATAGACTTCAGCGGCAGTTTTCAAAGATAAGATTCAACATTGCGGTGTGAGCAATTGAATGGGAGTCACTCGATTTGGGGACAAGCAGCAAAGTCATTCCTATCTCCACTATGCTCGTTCGCTATGCTAGGATAGCTAATAATGTCCCAGCCATGCGTTGCCAGGCTGTGCAAAGTTGTGGCCTCGCAAAAGATTTCGGTGCAAGCGTGGGAACAATAAGCTGTGGGGGGTTCACTTTGAAGTCTAGGCCTGACATGAAATTGACAGCATCCAATTTTCATCAAGTCGCCACCAAAAGAGTCGATTTTCTGCCATGCCAGTCACAAAGGAGATTGGGCGTCGGGAGGGAAACAATGTATTGCCAGCTATATTCTAATAGTCAGTTGGCTCGGTGCTATCTTTGGCATTGGGATGACACTTCGTTGGTTTTTGAAGTCCTTCCGGACTCCTCCGAGACAAGTATTCCGTATGTTTGCGCGATATTACCCACGTTCCCTCGAAGTTGAAAGCACGGTCGGCGTGTGTCGTTTAACTATGCATGGGCTTAGTGTTTCAGACACCCACGCCGGACTGGCGCTTAGTTTAAACTTCCGCAAGACTAACTGGTTAGTTCTTTGGAGCTGACGGTGGCTTGTGAAGCTCCCTCCAAGGCTCCATTCATCTCTCCAGATTAGCGAGGACTCAAGACCTAAGGCTTATGCTGCATGGGCTCTAACGCTGAAGCTTACCTACTTCTGTTTTTCGAATGCCCCAATACGAGTTTATACAGCGAACAACGTAGCTCAAAATTACGTCGGTTTATGTACTTAGCTGTTCCTTACACAGTGTAGCTGCTGGACTCCATGAACCATCTCGTCTGCACCTCGATCTGACACCCAAAGCATTCTACCAGTCCAGATTTGAGGAATTAAGTTTCTTTGTCACATAATCTGGAAATCTGAGCTGGAGCTTTGTACGTACGTTAATGTCGCCACAGACCTTGACCGGTTCATCTGGCACTGGCCCAATTCACTAAGCGAGTGAACTAAACTCGTAGCTTACCATTCAAAATGGCCGAATGTCAAGGAACATTTTACAATTTACACTTTTCCATAGAGCTGGGGCCAAAAGCCCCGGATCCCCAACCGCAATCGTGGAGATAAAGTTGAGCAGCAACAGTGGGACCTCATTTCCAAATTCCTACACATTTTGGCCAGACAACTTACACATCTCTTGTATTCGTCTAATGAGAGATCTGTACGCACCTGGCGTTGCACTGAACGCTAAACCATTTATACTGAGAGGCATATTTCAGGCACGGCAAGCCTCCGTGACTTCATGCCATGCAACAGCAGTCTTCCTTGGCAAGTGGCAGGTGGCTAAATACCTAAAACCTCCGCGGCACTGCAGCCGTCAACCCATGGACCATTTTGGACCATTCATCGAGCTGCGGCTCGATAACGATGGCCACATTGAGTGCAAATCACAAGCCTTTATTTACAAATTAGGCCAAAAAGGCTGTAGCAAGGTCTTGCTAAGCTCTTCAGTTCCTTGTAGCTGCCACTGAAATGCGGCTCTCATTTACAACGCACAGCTTCCTTACCAGCCTTGGAATTTTCGTGAAGAAATTCTGCTCCTCTGCATTAGCCCTTTCGCCATTTATTATTATGATTTTGAGTTAGATGAAGGATCTCAACAGCCAAGGTGGCTAAGATGCTAAGCAAGCTGTGGAGTCTTCTCCTCCATAAGGCATTGCTTGAACCCTTTCTGTCATGTAATCCGTCGCATTTTTGGTCCTTCTTGTTCACCATCTCAGGTTTCGACATCAGGTTTCGTTTTGTCCTATACACAACGAAACAATGGAGCACCAAGTCCACGTCGATTATATCTCCTTTCCAGAAAAGAACGAATATATTGTAAGTGATCTAGTGCATTCTCACTCCTCAATTCCGCGTTGCGAGGCTCTTTTCTGGAAGAAACAATGATCTGATAATAGTACCAGCACGATTGGTCGCGGCCGCATTCATATTCTGGGAACTGGGAAATGCCCACTTCTCCCACTAATAGTATGCCAATATGGCAATACACAACAGCGGCATTGAGTAGAGGAGACGCAGGCCCGTCATCGCCATACTTCGTCAACTCTCACGACTCTCCCATCTCTCCAGGCCCGAGCTCCTCTACGTTACCGAGTCCCATCGTACCATCTGGCTTTCAACACAATCAACAACCGAAATATACACCTCTACCACATAACTACGAGTTCTCTGCGCGGACGGTAGATGGATATAGTGCTTCAGAGCAAGCTGTGCCACCGCAGCCTATGCAATTTGGGGAGGCTAACTCAGTTACCTCACCCGAAGAGGAGGAAGAGGATTCGGATACTTACAACATGTGGGAGCCTTCACGAACATACAACAGTACATTGAAAACAACAACGGGACCATTAAGACCTTCACATCGGAGAAGTCAATCATCATCCGTGACGGAGATGTCATCCCGGAATGCCAAGAGAGCACATACTGTTGTGGAGCGAAATTATCGGGAGCGGTTAAACGACAAGATTGCAGATTTGGCTCAGTATCTTTTCGAGACTTCTTCGGATTGTATGTTTTTTCTTATCTTTGTATTTCCTAACCAATTCTCTCAAAGTATATCCAGTGAGCTATTCGCAACTAACGCTCTATCTAGCACGAACCAAACCTTCTAAATCCCTCGTAATGACCCGCGCCAAAGAACGACTAAAGCAACTCGAATCCCGCAACACAAACCTTGAGAACGAAGTAACTAAACTACGACAACACATCGCTATACTCGAACACATCGTAGCTTCGTCGCAGGGAGTGGAGAGAACTGGACCTTTGGGCCCTAGTTGACAAAAGTTCACATAAAGTTTACACGTCTTCGTGAGGTTGTAACTTTGTTTAACCGTAATTTTTCCTTTGTTTTGATGAAGTGCTATGATACAAGCATGAATGATATATAATGGGAATAATGCGAATAATGCCATTGATGATGGCGTCTGGATTTGGAAGGAGATGTCATCACTTCTGATATTAATGAAATTTAAAATTTAGGGATTGGGATGAAGATAAAGATGGGAATCTAGTGAGAGATTACGAAATTGGAAGATCGATTGTATCAGTTTTAGATTGCAGGTGTTGCATTTCTATAATGAAAGACCGATTGTTGTACCTAAAGTTGGGGGATAATAAATAGTGCGTCTCATTCATTTTCACTACTGCTAGAAAGATGGGGATTTGTTGGTTTAATGCTCTACTATACTTTGCATACTTTACTGTTATTTATAAATAAAATATCATTTATACATACCCTGCGTGCTTAACAGGAATATGTGACATACCATCTCTTTCAATAAAGTAGTATAGTTATTAGCCTAAATCTGCTGTGTCAATGAATAAGTTTCCGCTCCTACATATTTAGAGGTATATGAAGTCTTCTTATCTCTTACATATGAATAAGAACATTCCAACTCAATACCACCACATAAAACAGAAAAGGCAAAGATATCCAATGTTGGAAGAGCGCTGTGCTAATAAGAAAGAAGTAGCCAATAGAATAGAATTATCTACTGTGCCTACTTCTAAGTGTTATTCTCTACATTAAGACAACAAACAAATTAAGTTTTAATTAAATTGGTAAAAAAATTATACAGAACTCCTGAATAGTGTAGGAAATTAGTGTTTGATTTTGCATTGGGTACAATGCGAAGAATGAAGAAAGCCCCCCACGAAAGAAAAGTAGCTGCTATAAAGTAAAATTAGATACTTCACTTGTGAACACATACTTAAGTACACAGTTTAAGGAAGGTGAAACAAGCCTCTTAGTAGTCTTATAAGTTGAGCTTGTTAATAGATGTTTGTGAAACAGTATCAACAAATCAATGATTCCTGACTTTATAAATCGCGGCATGATTATATAAATTCACAAATTGTGAGGAATACATATATGTGTTATAATTCGCATTTTTATATATAACCTGTTCAGTGTGAGCTACTAAACTGTTTTGATCAAATTGGCTGAAGTCTGTTGAGTTATTTATCTAACTTGGCCAACTGACTGACTTGGCTTGAGTGCAATTCTGTGAGACTTTTACAAAATTAAGCGATCGATGAACTTGTTGGTATATGTCCTTGTCATCTGCGAGTACCAATTTTCTGTTATTTGAAATCAGTCAGTTCTTTCTCATAGTTTAAAAACTAGGAACGATTTTGCTATTCACAATGGTAACTCAGGATCGCTATGGCCAAACACATGCCACGCGGTCAATTCGATACTCAGTTGAAAAGGAAGTTGCAACCAACGAACTTCCCCATCCAACCTCACTAAGGAAGTTACATCCTACTAAGAGTCAAAATAGAAAATTCCTTCAGACGAAACAAGAGAAAGAACCAAATAAAATAAGAACATCAATTTCGACAACAAGCATTCTTTCCTTGTTATCGAGTTACTTGCAGTTCAGCATTACAATAACATTACATCGCACGCAACGTCGAAAATCAATACCACTTGCTCAAATGGACGGCGAACCCTCCAGAGAGCTCACCAGAAACCCAATCAGAACCATCATCGAAGACTTCAGGAACTTGTTCCCAGAGACTTCTTCACCATCTCCTTTGCCGTCTCCCTTGCCGTCTCCTTTGCCGTCTCCCTTGCCGTCGCCATCGATATCTTCTTCCTCATCTTCCCAACTACCCCCGCAAGCCCATTATGGGCACCTTGACAAATGGGGTATCCAGTGCTGCATGGAATTTCAGATTTTGGCCTTTGAAATTGAGAAGGACGGACCATACTCTCTTGCATCCCAACGATGCGAAGATTTTTTTCAGAGTATTCTCAACTCGCCACCCAACCGCAGCAAGTTAATCAATAGCAATTCGTCTTCGATTTCACTGCAAGAAACCAAACGTATCTTAGAAGCTGCGAGTTGGCAACTTGAGATCTTTCGAGTCGGGTTTGAGATGGTTGAAAGGAATGATTTAAGATATTTAGGTCACGAACCGAAGAGCTTCCAACGTTTGGGAGTTTTTATACCGGTAGATCCGACGAGACTGGGAGAGAATTCGTCGGATTGGACGACTGAGGGTTGGCTGGATGTTACTGATAGAAATGTACAGACTAACTCCACTGGCCCACTGAATATGCGGTGTAGAATGGGTTGTCCTCATCACCAGGAGTGGCCTTTGAACGTGATGTGTCATGTGAGGGATAGAGGATATGAGGAGGTGAATCCGAAAGTTATTTATACATCGTATGGAGAGGCTTTGGATCTTGGTGATGGTGTTGTGTGGGGTTACTGGCCTTCATCGCGGAAACTCCTTAGATCCTAAGTTTTTGGGAGCGTAGTTTTTGGTACTTCTCTTTTGAGCATTGAAGTTGAAGCGTTTGCTTGAGTTGCTGATTTGATTGGAGTGACTGGTTTGATATGTGTAACTAACTCATTCAACTTCTATAAATAGCAGATGCGTTTACATACCTATTGCAGGACTGAAATGAAAGTTGTACTAAGCCTTGTAGGTTGTGTTGAATAGTGAAGTACGTTGAGGAATAGGCCTGTAGCTGCCCCTACTTTGTCTGTTTGTAACAGAAGTCTATGAGTAAGGCTTCTATAAAGCTACAGACTCTGCATAGAATACAGAAGCAGAGTTGCTACGTCTCAAATATAGCTTCCTACAAGTTATCGCCAGGAAATAAAAGGACATAGTACCTAATTCTAGACTTAAAAGAATGCTTTAAACAATTTGGGAAAATCATATCGTGCATCACATTTCACTTTTAGGAAGGAACCAGTCACTGATTTCCCTTGGATTTCCCTTTGGAATCACCCTTCATGATGTTCTTCTTAATCACATCGTTGATAGATATATATGATATCTGACCATCAGAACAGCAAATCGGGGGTTTGAAAGTCCTGACTGCCATACTACCTCTTACACTATATCTTAATAGGTGGTCACCAGTTAAACCCATTACTACAAAACAAGTGAATAATCAGGATTTTAAATATCTTTTTGGTCTTTGACAGTCGGGGTTTGGAATTCTATTTGGTTTTGGGAAGGAAGTTGCGGGACTATAGCTTCTATTAGAAACAAGTTTCTTGCTATTTGAGGTACTCTAGCAGTTGTGCATGAACTGGACATTCATTTTGGTGTTTATATGCAGTGGAAGGGTTGGGAAAGCATAATTCCTTTAAAACGAGGATGGATACCTGAGAGTTTTGTGGCATCTTCGGACCCCTGCGCAGAAAAGGGGGAGCTTCTCGCTTACATCGGGAACTCGCTTACTTCCGCCACCAAAAAAGTGAGAAAAGAAACGCACAAAAGAACAAGAACAAATAGACAACAATAGAATGTGTTCTATTTATTCTCTACAAAATGAATACCTGAAAAAAAAAATCAAAAAGAATGGGAAGCTGTCATTTCTGACAACCTCGGGAATTGAGCCCGAGGTGGGGCTCGAACCCACGACCTTGAGGTGTTCTATGAGTTCGAAACTGCTTAAGAGCCACACGCTCTACCGATTGAGCTACCCGGGCAAGTTCGGGTATTGTTTGTTGAAGAGAAATGCTTTATTTTTATACTTAGAGGAGGATGTGGGCGTGAGTCCTACTACTGGAAGAAGCTTGAGCCGCTGTGGCAAGACCCACACTAGTCAAATACGAATACGAGATCTAGGTAATGCTGATAGCAGTTTGAGAGACTTATTAGAGAGCCTTCCAATTCGGGAACCATTTCAGTGCTATCTTTTCTAAATGAAGGATGAAAATCGAAGCCCTCACAATTGAGGATTCTATTGTAGCATATGTGCGCATCTATGTTCAGCCCATCCTTGACTGGATGGATGTGCTTTGAATACCTCAAACCACGACCACCAGGACGTGCAAAGTACCGTACGCTTTGGCACTTAGGTTTTGTAAGAGTTAAAGAGCCACTTTAGAAATTGAATTCGAAACTTGGACAAAGTAGAACTGGTAGGAACTACAATTGATGCAGGTGTCGAGCCTGAGCCCTTTCAGAGACGAAATCGGTCTTATCCAGTACAATCTGCCACTGACGCAGTATGTCCTTACCTTATCCGAGCGACACGGTACCAACAACCAACTATCCGTTTCCTGACTTCTTCAGATAAAATCCCACAGGTATTTACTGAGTATTTTTACTCCAAAACGAAACATCTACATTATGCTCCAAGCCAAGTCCTTGGACCTTTCTTGAAGCTTTGTCCTCCGCAATTCGTGTAGCATCTTGCGGAGCTCCTGACTTGGCTGCACCCCAGAGCCAAGCTGGCGGGATGGTTTGGAGGGCGCCTGTATGAGTTTACTCGAACTGCATTCTTCATACAAGCCCAACAGGAGGACAGGTAGGGTGTATTGAGGATTGTCAATAGGTACATAAGACCATTTTCAATTTGGTTACGAGATGCTTCCTGAGTGCCTATCGAATCAATATATGATGATGTGGAGTGGAGCGTGTTACTATACCTGTACGTACTTCATGTGCACCACCCGGATCTCGAAGCCGACCGTTCCTTCCCGAAAAGCTTCTGGAGCTTAGCCGAGGTATTTGCAATGCCCACAGCGAATTAAACGTGCTCGATTTCTGCTTAGGCCATTAGCTAAGCATCTACCTCTTCCAACGACGACATTCAAAGTTACAACGTCGTCCTCAATTGACCCAGAGCCGCTACTCCCCCCCGTGCCATTGAAGCACAACGTCTACAGCTCCTGCGCAGTTCGCCTCGCTCTTCTAGAGTATATACAGCACTCCAGATCCCTCCCTTCACAAACCCCCATCTCCACTCTACAATGTCCGCCCTCCGCAGTACCACGCGCCTCTTGCGCAGCACTACTTTCAAGCCCAGAGCAGCCTCTCAGTTCCGCAGTCTGGCATCCGTCAAGGAACCAGCGCTGTCCGAAGAGGCCCAGATCAAGACCTTCCACATCTACCGCTGGAACCCAGATGAGCCTGCAAGCAAGCCTCGGATGCAGAGTTATACTCTGGACCTGAAGAAGACGGGACCTATGATGTTGGATGCATTAATCAGAATCAAGAATGAGGTGGATCCAACTCTCACTTTTAGACGGAGTTGTCGAGAGGGAATTTGTGGAAGTTGTGCGATGAACATTGATGGTGTAAATACGCTGGCTTGTTTGTGTACGTCTTGATTCACTCCATACCTCCCTACATTTTCTGGCTGTAGCTCTGCAACTTAGAGTGAGGGGCTTTCGTTTGGGGTTCAAGCTGACAACAATTTACAGGCCGTATCCCAACCGACACCAAGCAAGAATCGAAGATCTACCCTCTGCCCCACACCTACGTCGTCAAGGACATCGTTCCTGATCTTACCCAGTTTTACAAGCAATACAAGTCAATCAAGCCATATCTCCAGCCAAAGGAGTCGAAGGGCCCTGATGGAAAGGAATATCTGCAGAGCAAGGAAGAGCGCAAGAAGGTATGTATTCGCTGAGCAGAAAATTGCTGTTCCAGGTTTTTTTTGGAGGGGAGTTGTAAGAGATTCTTCGGTCTCCGACGAAGTTTCACCTCCTCTTACGCCTTGTTCTCTTTAAGCAAAACGAAACTAAAACTAACATCTTCTCCCTCCAGCTTGACGGTCTCTACGAATGTATTCTATGTGCCTGCTGCTCGACATCCTGCCCATCCTACTGGTGGAACAGTGAAGAATACCTCGGACCCGCTGTTCTTATGCAATCATATCGATGGCTCTCAGACTCCCGAGATGGTAAGAAGGAAGAGAGAAAGGCTGCGTTGGACAACAGCATGAGCTTGTACAGATGTCATACCATCCTGAACTGCTCGAGGACGTGTCCGAAGGGTTTGAACCCAGGTTTGGCGATTGCCGAGATTAAGAAGGCGATGGCCTTTTAAGAGGGCATGGAAGAGCGCAGCTGTAAGGAGAAAATGGCATTATGGGGTGATGGCTTTGCGAAGTGCAGGGGAAATAGTGGGCTTCGAACCACCCAGGAGAAGAGTGGCGGAGATCCGTCGATAATACGACGACGTGTACACGGTGTAGATACAACAGTAGTACGATGGTGGGAGGTTAGCAGTTCATTCCATTATGTTTTTTTTTTCCAATTGCATCCTTTTTCTTTTCCCGTCCAAAGAATTGGCTTTAAGAATCAACCTCACAGTGATACAGTCGGCCATCAAGATGCCTTGCTCCAGGCAATTGAATTGAGATATTCAAACCAAGTGAAGTGCTCAATTCAGGAGCAGATAATTATGAAAAGTATACTATGGTATTTTTAAAATGAAAATGAAAGGCCTACCTGTCAGTCATAACGGGACTCCCCCGTAACTTTCTTGACTCAGCTACCCGACATAATCAAAATCAACGAGTACTCTGAGAGCTGACTCAGTTATTTCCTTCTCATTGGCCCTGGAAAAAAGAACCAGTTTACTAAGGACTTTATCTACGAAGTATATCATCATCTTATATATTAGTAGCAAGAATCTACAGCATACCCATTTAAAGCGCCGACTACTAGTCTCAACACCAAAGACTACATGCTAGAAAGGCGTACCGTTATGATGTTTCTGAGGATGAAATGCTGAATGTGGGATATTCATTTAGATACAGAGGACAACCTAAATTATTAGGAGGCGGTGAGGTTCTCTGATGAAAAGATAGAGGTAGCATACTTAGTTGAATACCGGAGATTACCTACTGGAAGGGCGTACCTCCGTAAATTTCTCTGAGTATGAAAGACTGAATTGGTATATAAAGTACAGTACCTGAGGTAATCATAAAGAGATCCTCTAAAGTCGTCAAGATACAGTAATCCTAATAATCTTACATATCTTCTTTTTCAAAAGAAGTAACGAAGCAGGGAAAGGTGACGCCTCAAACACCACGCTAAATGCACGTTTCCATTCCATTCCAAAACAAAACGAACCCATTTTTTCAAAGTATTCCGCCCTTAAGGTGCTGTTGGTCGCCTTCCCTATGCTTCTTTTATCTTTCTATGTGGCCATCCTTCGGTCCATGGTGTTTGTTCATAACATTGTCGTTTTCTCATGTCCTTTGTGTTGTGTTGACGTTTGCTTTGTGCATCGTGGCCTGCAGAGCTACTGTCAAGAATTACAGTCTTCTGTCACTCTTCTTGATGAGATCACCACTCTCCAAATTGCCAACAAAATCTGCAACTGCTTCAAAATAGCCGGTTTCCAACACACTTGAATTGTGGTCTCCGCCTGGAAGTGGCTTCCATATTTTTGTTGGTGTCTGGCAGATTTCGAAGAGACGGCGCATGTGAACAGGTCTGTAGCATTACTTCATTAGCAATCGTTCCATACGATCAAGTGCTAGATAATAGTGTAGTGCGGAGAGGTCCAGTCAGAAATTCTCAATGATAGGTTAATCAGGACCCAGAAGGGCCGTCAGGTTTTGTGGATGGAAATTGTAGTCATCATATAGTGAAGTGTGAGTGAAGAAAAGGGAGAGATAACGTACGGTACTATTTCATCGAGTAGACCAGATATGAAGAGAATGGGGACTTCTGTGATGAGGGGAAGGAAGGTGTCGGATGCCCAGACTTGGTGGCAGAGATACGTGAGATATTTTGCTGGTGGGATGACGCTAAGCTTGGTCAGTTCTGCAGGGAAGATAAACACGGTGTAGGGTGACAGACCTGGGAATTAATTTTCGCATGCTGAGAAATGTATTCTCCAGCACCAACCCAATCAATTTTCTGTCTCCTTGGTTCTTGGCTACGAGCTGAATAGCGACAGCGCCTCCTAGACTTTGCCCAAAGATTACAATATCGTTGTTGCGAGTCTCGAATCGTTGGCGTAGATAGTCGTATGCAGTTTGTGCATCAATCATCAAGCCCACCTCATCTGGACTTCCAGTGCTCATTCCATAGCCTCTGTACTCCAGCATGAATACACTACATCCCATTGTCTGCGTAAACATGCGAGCTATTGGTATGCGGTGTCCGATATTGCCTGCATTGCCGTGGAACATGAGCACAGTGGTTTTAGCCAGACGGGCCTCTGGTCGCGGCGAGCGAATGTAAAATGCTGAGAGCTTTTCGCCATCGGGCGTTGGGATCATGAGCTCTTCAAAATCCGTAATACCAAATTGGGAGGGTCGGGGAATTTCTGTTCGCGCCGAGTTGGGGATGTGCGAGGGGTAGATGAGCGCCCTGAACCCTGTCAGCTTCGCTTTGGGGAATGGGGGAGGGAAGATGGAGAATAATATACTTTTGTTTAAAGTAGAGAAGAGACGAGAGGACTGCGGCTACGCCCTGAGGTAGTTGTAAGTATGTCGAAACGTCCATTATGTGGCTCAAAGATTCAAAGATAAAGAAAGCGGTGACAAGAATGTAGAAGTGGAATATACCGAGGACAACAGGACAGGCAATCGCATATATGAAGCTGCGGAGCTGAGCACCTGCGTGGCTTGCTCGAGATAGCTTCCCGACGAGTCTTGGGAAGACATTTCGAAGAAAAGAAAGGAAGAAAGAGAGGAGGAGGTCAGCGAAGAAAAGGATTGTTTCTGCGCAACAAGGAGGTTTGGTAAGAGGAGTCTCGGAGTGCGTGTTTGGAGTGGTGCACCGGTATGCACACTGCACTGCACAGCTTCACCGTACTCGTACCAAGCTTTGGAATGCGGATTATTGGTGAATGGTGGCCCTGGTGATGCGATCGAGGGGTGTCTTGTGCGCACAAAGTGGAACTGGACTGGGAGGTAGAAGCTCTGGGAGCTTCGTGTCTCAGCTAAAAACAAAGCTCACCGCATTGGAACGGGGAACGACCAGCACCTAGATGAGGCTAGGTAGGGCCTAGAGGTGACCGCTTATCAGGTGAGGCTATTGACAGAGACAAGGTGATTTTGAGATAGCCACGAGTATTCTAAACATATAAACATGTGTGATGTGCTTAGTTTGCATAAAGAGGAGGGATGAAGTTTGCTTTGAGTTAAGGCTTTGTTAATGCGAAGAGCTGTGAATAGAGCGAGGGTGCGCCAATGGAAGCCTCGGAAGCTAGTGAAGAACTCCAGACAGAGTAAACCGGGTCTTTACCAGAGGCAAAAGCGGCAGAGCAAAGGATGGTTCAAGCCCATACACTGGCAGTGGTGCTTTCGTACTGGACTAGAGATCTTACATCTTTTGTAGATTCTTACTATTTATTATGATGATGATGATAGAGGATCATAAATGTTGATTTGAAGCGAAAGAAGCGTTGTTGCATTCTAGACTTGCCGTGTACTACTAGGTAGGTCGTTGTTCGCTGTATCAAGAACTCCTAGGCTCTCTGATTCCCTGAGACCAACACAACCCGGTGACTGAGACCTCATCCCACCATCTCCTCATCCTATGTTATGTCTTTGCCTGTGCCGCTTTACCTGCCTCATTCCTATAATATGTACAGTAGTTCAAGCACGGCGTCTAATTTTCAGGATAACTCCCCCGAACAGGAGAGAAATGACGTCCGTCGTACAGTACTACAGACTTCCCAGGTATCAAAAGGAAAAAACATGTGCTTTCCGGTGCAGTGGTAGGCCAATAGGCCTAGAGATCACCATTTCGGAGCCCCTGTCACACCTGGCATGTCACAAAAGTTATGCCTCTTTTGTGAAAATCATCAGAATGTGGGTGGTGTCGTGGGAGGGAGGAGCGGCCGCAGGACGAGAAAAGACCACTCAGCTGCCACGAAAGCAAATTTATGCGCAGCAGCCAACGACGCGAACACCACAAGTGAACCTGCAGCCCGTCAAAAGCCAAAGCCACAGCGTGAAAGCGGCCTGCCAAATCCTTGGTCCATCTATTCTTGACACCCACCCTTACGGTCCGGCACGAACGAAAAAAATACCAACAGCAACCGAAAAGGGAAGTCTCAAGAATAATCTGATACACCCCTTAGAAAGACTGCTCCTCCTGGTATTTGCGCATCATCCCCGCGCAACTCTCCCGTACGCTATCATCTAAAGACGACTGCTTCATCCCTTCGAACGGCCACCAAGAAACACCATCAAATCACACAAGCACAGCACACAGGGCATCCGGCGCACAAGTCATAAATCATGGTCTCCTTTTCTTGCGAGGTATGTTTACATGTATTGTACGCGCCGTCAGCGTGGCACCCGTGTTGATCCAACCCCTAGGGCTGTGGAGATGTCCTTACGAAGAAGAAACTCGATGCTCATGCAAACCAATGTCGAGGCGCCTCATTTACATGTTTGGATTGCATGGTTCATTTTTGGGGGACAGAGTATCGTGCGCATACAGTTCGTCTTCCTCTGACCCCTCATCGCTAGGGCTGAACTGACGCTCCTGCAGAGCTGCATTAGTGAAGCGCAAAAATACCAAGGCGCCTTATACAGACCGGAGAAGGAGAAGAAGGGCAGGCAGAATAACAATAACAACAATAACAACTCCAGGGCCCTGGTCCCGAAAAATTCTTACGTCGAGGATGTCGAGGAACAACACAACGGCCATATCGTCATTGTAGACCCTCCTCTGCCCGAGGCTCCTTCTCCGCCATCGGCAGCTCCTGGTTTTAGACATGAACCAGCAGAACCGGTTAATGTTTTCGATTTCCTGGTCAATAGTGAGACCCCAAATCCTTCTGTACTCAACCTTCCCGCGCCAGAATCCATGGCCATGTTGGAGGACACTCCTGAGACAAATGGACAGGATCTCATGAGGGTGCATTTCGATGATGAAGAGTACGGCATGTCTGAAATGGTGGAATATGGAAATGGACCAGTGCCTGCTACGAATTATCACACGCCAGCTCCCAAGCAAGAACGGGAAAGAGAAAGGAGGAGGAAGGAGAGCAAGGTAGAGAAAAAGGATAAGAAACGGAAGAGAGAAAGTCTGCGGGTAGACACCCACTCCCTTTCCCCAAAGCCGGACGAGGAGATGACGGATGCGCCGCCAGTCCTCCACTCTGGTCTAACGGGAGGCCTCCACCGGCTGATGCGCCCGGATGTCTTCCCGCCATCGCCAGATTATTCGGGGGGCGATGCGAATGTTGATTCCCCTGGCAGCCCGTTAAAGAAGACGAAGCATTCAAAGACTTCAAAGAAGCGTGGTCGTGTCGATACCATCTCTAGCAACATCATGTCGCTGATCAATCCAAGCAAAAGCGCATCCCGTGAGCATTCCGAGGACAGGCCCAGGAAACATCGCCATCGAAGACACCGAGAAGAGTCCGCTAGACCCGAAAGGAAAATGATTGAGTATAAGCCCATGGGCGAAGACGAGGGAGGTGATAGCCAAATGGTCGTCTACCAGCCTCGTGCCGAATTGCTACTCAGCTTCATCAATAAGGGCCCTGAAAGCGAGCGAGGCGTTAGCATGAACAAGGCCTTAAAACGCTATCATCGCGAGCGCACCGCTCTTGGTGTCTCGATGGGAAAAGGGGAGGAAGAGAAGGAATTGTGGCGGAGTCTACGGATGAAGAAGAATGAGCGAGGTGAAATCGTGTTGTTCTTGGGATGATTTGGGAAGAGGACGAATGTGCTTGATTTTGTGATTGATAGTGGTTGGCGGAGATATCCAGTTGCCCATGTGATAAGTACTTATTATACCTATACCTTGCTGGAGAGGGCGCCTGTTTCTTTATGGCAAAGTTCTAGCTTTACTTTTATCAGTTGTCGGCTCTGCTGGTCAGGAGCGAGCAAGGAGTCGGCAGTTGTTTAATATCCAATGGCCTTTTCAGGCCTTTGTTTTCGTTTGAGAGTACTCTTTGGTCAACTGAGCTTGTGACTGATGATAAATACGGTACTTGGCATCTGTCCCATGCAGTGCCTCAAAGACGCCAAAGCGGTTGAATTCCAGTCCTGACATAGATGACTGCAGCAAGTCTGTGAAACTCCCTACCTAGCTAGAGCTGAGGCGTTCTCATTTAAGCTCCTTCCCTATTTCATCAATCCCGCATAAAATGGTTGCAGGATGAGAAATGCACAAGTTAGAAACTTCATTCATGAGTCAAAAGATGACTCTCACCACTCAGTGGGCACCAAAATGGCTTAGTGTAGCCTTGCGCAAATCTGTGCTTCCACCAGCTCCAATTTCATACCTAGTGAATTGAGAGCCCTTTGCCACAAACATAAAATCACCTCCACCCCTCATCATCTTTGCCGCATTTCCTTCTTTTTCTACATAGACGCCTTACGATTTTTCATTTCTGTACGAAGTCGCCGTATTTTTAAGGCGCATCCATTCTACAAAGACTTCGGAGGCATCTTGTTCCTTCCAAAGTAATCAATAACCCGATACCAACAAACCGAGCCCCACGAAGAACCCCACCATAATCATTTCCACCACGTCTTCTTCAACCTCGGGGATTGCAACGACTGAAGCAATTATGGCGTCTGTAGAAGCTCCCCCGGCTACTGCAAATTCAGGCAGAGGACGAGGCCGTGGAAGAAGACCAAGAAGAGGACGAGGTGGTAATCACGCAGCTAGTTCAGCCCAGATGCAGACAACTCTCAATGTCGCCAATCAAGGACCGAATACATCTCTAGAAACTCAACAATTTCCTACTGCACCTCCACAGAACCCGCCGCCTACAGCAGATAATCCAAATAGAGGCGGACGGAATGGCAGACGAGGAGGCTTTGGGAGGGGCGGAAGACGGGGTGGTATACAAGTACAACCAATGGTGAATGGACAGCGGGCTTTTGGTGGAATGCTCACGACTAGCACAACTGCTGGGGAATCATCCCTGACCGGGTCTTTAGCAGCAGATGCTCCAGTATTTACACCAGGCCAACCCGTTGTTCCTCGCGCAAGAGCACCACAAGCACCAAGACCACGCCGCATGTCGAAGTCTCAAGCCCCGGATATTGCCACGAGAACACATGAGGATATATCAAATGGCCAGTACGAATGCTCTATCTGCACAAATGAGGTGCTGCCAAATTCTAAAATCTGGACTTGTAAGACATGTTGGTCGGTACTCCATTTGTCATGTGCCAAGCGTTGGTCTAAGAATGAGAGCGCAACGGTTCAGCAACGCAGAGGCGAAGAAAATGAAGACTTACCTCCAGCAAGACAGTGGAGATGTCCAGGCTGCAATCTTCCAAAGGACGAAATGCCAACTTCTTATACTTGTTGGTGTACAAAGGAGACTGAACCTCGCCAGATTCCGGGTCTTCCACCTCATTCATGTGGCCAAACTTGTTCGAAGCCGCGTGCTAATCACTGTCCACATCCTTGCGAAATGATTTGCCATGCTGGACCGTGTCCCCCTTGTCAACTGATGGGGCCTTCTATGTCTTGCTTCTGTGGAAAAGAGACCACCTCGAGACGTTGCCTGGATACAAATTATGAAAGTGGCTGGAGTTGTGCGCAAATCTGTGGCGATTTCCTACCTTGTGGCGAACATACTTGCCAGCGGAGCTGCCACGAGGGTTTATGTGGAAGTTGTGAGGTATTGATCGAATCAAGATGTTATTGTGGCAGGGTTGAGAAAGAATTACCCTGTTCCGAGCGAGATGAAGAGCGAGAAAGTCAGTTACTCAAGAAGTCTTCAGATGAGGAAAACGACTCTCCAGAAATCGATTCTTGGACGGGCTCCTTCGACTGTGGTGCCGAATGCCGGAGACCATTTGACTGCGGAAATCCTCAGCATTACTGCGAAAGCACTTGTCATGCTCAAGATCTCTCGCCGGCGCATTGTCCATTTTCGCCCGATGTAGTTTCACATTGCCCTTGTGGAAAGACTCCGCTGGATGTTCTACTACCTGAATCACGCACGAACTGTAGCCAACCCATACCACACTGTCAAGAAAAATGCCAGAAACCGCTCATCTGTGGTCATCTCTGTGAACAGACTTGTCATCAAGGAGAATGTCGGCCATGTCTCCAGACAGTCGAGATATCATGCCGTTGTGGTAGGACGACCTCAAACACGATTTGCCACCAGGGAACAGACGAACCACCTTCATGTGCCCGAAAATGTAGGGCTACCCTCAATTGTGGAAGACATGAGTGTGGAGAACGCTGTTGCCCTGGCGAAAAGAAAGCCAGCGAGCGACAAATTGCAAAGCGCAGAAAGCAGCCTCTGAGTGCAGGTCCCAGATCAGCCGACGAGAACATTGAAGCTGAGCATATCTGTCTCGAATCTTGTGGTCGTCTTCTAAAATGTGGCAATCACAACTGCGCGGAACTATGCCACAAAGGACCATGTGGAAGCTGCCTCGAGGCTATCTTTGAAGAAATCAGTTGTGCTTGTGGCCGTACAGTCTTGCAACCTCCTCAGCCATGTGGATCCAAACCACCAGAATGTCGTTTTGAATGCACACGCCAGCGCACTTGTGGTCATCCTCAAGTCAAGCATCAATGCCACCAAGACACAGATCCATGCCCAAAGTGCCCATTCTTAGTTGAGAAGGCATGTCTCTGTGGCAAGCGGACGTTGAAAAACCAGCCATGCTTCTTCACCGAGGTCCGATGTGGATTGCCTTGTGGTAAGAAGCTGAAGTGCGGTATCCATACTTGTCAGAAGCCCTGCCATCGTGCAGGACAATGCGAGGATGCTACTACACCATGCACACAACTTTGTGGTCGGCAGAAGACTGTCTGCGATCACTCATGTTCAGATTCATGCCATGCGCCTTATCCATGCAAAGAAATTACACCTTGCCAAGCGAAGACATTTATAACCTGTCAGTGCCAGCATCAGAAGCAGGCGGTGAAATGTCTTGCCTCAAAATCCTCTGAAGGCAACTCGAAGAAGATTCTGGACTGCAATGATGAATGTCTCAAGTTACAAAGAAACGCAAGGCTAGCATTGGCTCTCGATATTGATCCAGCCACTCATACAGACGATCACGTTCCCTACTCACAAACAACACTGGACATGTTCAAAACTTTCCCCAAATTTGCACAAACACAGGAGCGCGAATTCCGCGTCTTCGCTGCCGACGAAACCGAGAAACGCCTCCGATTCAAGCCAATGCAAGCTTCTCAGCGAGCATTCGTCCATGCTCTCGCAGAAGATTTTGGTATGGATAGTGAGAGCCAAGATCCAGAACCTCATCGCCACGTCTGTATCTTCAAGACCCCTCGTTTCGTCTCAGCACCTATGAAGACACTCGCTCAGTGCATCAAGATCAAAGCAGTGCCCGTTCCAGAACTGGTACCAGCATCAAAACCTCTAATGACGACTGCTGAACCATTCAACGCGTTTATCCTCTCCTCTCCCCGCTTCGGACTCACTATCGATGAACTCCAAGCTGATCTTCAATCTGAACTTTCTACAGTACCCCTTGTCTTCGATATTTCGTTCCTACCTTCAGGCGAGATTGTCCTTCGTGCTCAGGAGCCGGCAACTTGGCACTTGAAAATCGAACCTACTCTTGTCTCTCTCAAGGCTGGATTGACCCGCAAAGTCACGTCTCTCGGCATCGCGACCAGTGTATTGCTGTGCAGTGTTGATGCTAGCTGCAATGTTTTGCGCAGAGAAGATGATCATGCCGGTGGTGGATGGAGCCAGGTCGCTAAGGGAGCCAGTGCCAGTCGTAGCCAACCTCAGGCGAGTCTCGGCGCCAAAAACTCATTTACTGTCCTTGGCAGCAATAAGAAGAAGAAGGCCGAGAGTGATAAGAAGGCGATGGAAGATGCTGTGGATGATTGGGAGAGGGAAGTTGATGGTTGGGAGAACGACTAGTGTTTAATGTGTTGTGATACGAAACTTACCAAATTTAAGTTTGGCCTCTTGTAGAGTAGAACAAAGTTCGCTTAGGCTTGAAAAGTTAAGCTAAAAGAAATACTATTAGATATGCCTAATTTTTCACTTGGCTCCGTGCTCATAGCTCAGTGTTATTGTTTGTCTTGCAATGCAGATACAAAAATCTTATTCGGAGGCCCAGATTCGAAGTAATTAAGAGATAATTACCATCCCATTGCGACTCGGATCTATAAAAGATTGAGAGGAAAAGTATGGCACTCATCTTTTAGTTGATAGCAAAGTTTAGGCTTAGGCCTTGTTAAAACGAAGCTCGGAGTGCTTTTAGAGTCAAACTTTTTAGAATGAGGATACTGCATATTGACTGGCAGCGAGTGGATGTAATAGTCTAACATCGTCTTCATCCGAGATCTCCTTGTCGGAGTCGTTGGGATGGGTGCTCTTGACCGTCGCTTGTCCTGGGCTTTCTTATTGTGGCTTCTTGGGGTAATGTAAGGTAAGCTTGGTTTTGCATTTCTGGGAGACGAGGGATTTGGAGGATTAGGGGTGGCGATAGAGGTTGAATGGGGCCATTGCTTAGAACCTAAATGTCAATCAATAAGTCAACTCATTCCGAGCGAGTATGTTAAAACGTAACTAGTTTACCAGAAAAAATAATTGGAAGTGTCGCATAGTTTCTTGGAATTCTGCGGTATTGATCAGGTATGGTTTGTTTTTTTGCTGAGTTGGTATTTGTCGCTGTGAGTTGGATAGCTAGATTGCTGAGGTGGGGGTGAAGGTGTATATGCAGAAGAAGAGGGATACCTTCTAAGAGATGAAGAATCAAACAGCGCAAACCCTCGAAGACCAATTCCCGAAAGCCAAATACAAGATCTTTCCCAAGATGAGCAGCAAAGGACTGGACATCAACAGTCGAGAACCCAACTACCTAGACTACCATTGGACAAGAGTGGGCGGCCGGGAACTTCCTCCTATAGCAATTCCAGGCTCTGCTATCACAGAAAACTTCACTGCCATCTCAATTCTAATATCGATCTGGGACGAAACTTTTCCTGCAATAAAGATAATTAGTACGAAGTCGAGGCGGGAGGCCCCTAATTAGTTTGCAACTGCAGGATAGAAGTCTCCTGGAAAGGAAGAATTGCATTAGTATACGCGTTTTACTCCGTAGTTCTTGTGATTGGGTTGGTATCACTGCAGGTGCTGCTGTATCGATATGGTTGCATCCTTCGGAGTCCGGAACGACACTGCAGCATTGAATGCATAGTACGTCGATGAAGCTAGCGTACCTCCCAGGGATTACCAGAGATCTTGACCCAAGAAACGGGGACGCTACAGTAGCACCTCATTCCATAAAATCATCCTATTTGTCTTAGTGGGATCTTGCAAGCTTCAAGTCTTTTCAACGCTCTTCCTCGCTCGCTTATATAGGGGCTCGGTAGGAAAAGGAAAAGGGGAAGTTCGGATTCCAAAGAATGCTATTTCGTACCAGCATGTACACGTCAATGAAAAAATCTTTTAAGGTATTCTACTCAATGTAAATAGCAGCCTACTCAAATAATAAAATAGGAAGCTAATCCATGACACTTTTGTACACGTCCATCACCTGACCCAACTACGTCATCCCATTATTGTATCCTTCATTACAGCCTCGGCTCCAACTTTGTCAGGGTAAGTCTTTTCCGTAAGAGAATTATTACCATGGACAGAGCAACGTTACTGTCGCTCCGCTTTCAGTATTTACTAGAGTGGAGGGAAGTGCCGAGATAAGAAGCGTGCAGCATTATGTGGGGTTGTATAGAACGTGCGCCGCGGCAGATATGTCCCTAGCAGAAGGCACCTTCTCTTTCAAGGTGTTCAATCGGGCCAGGAACCCGCACCAAGAATTATCACCAAGTCCCGCCAGACCGAAGAACTTGTCCTGCAGGAACTCCACGTCATTCATGTCTTCTTCCGCAAGATGCATACGAGTCTGACCATGTTATTAACAATATACCAGCCGACAATCATTTTCGTCAGCAAGACCCTTGTTACGTTGCATGGATGAGAATACTGGCTGGATCTGTTCTTTTGTGCCATTAGATGAGGAGATACTCTGTATATCCCAGGTAAGTCGCCTTGAAACTCGACCATCGATCATCCTCAAAGCTCGCTTAAGATGGCTTTCTTCGCCTCCTTGACGACGCTGGTTGTACTTTCACTCACGCAAGTTAGTATAGCAGTTGATTCAGCTTTTGGATATCCCGCTGGTGTTGATGTATGGTGTGGGAAAGCATACCGGTCCACGTGAGTTTGGTAAAGCCTTGTAGAGAACTTCAAAACTAACGGAACATCATAGAAATGATTCCTTTGCACCTGGAGGATGGCTGAGTGAGCCGAGTCTGTCATCATCTCCTCTTTTGGATTTGACAATTCGGCCTCGAATGAACATATACCTCGAGTCTGACGACTATGCTTCTTTCATTGTGGATGCGGCCATTTCATACATGCACGGAGAGGCTTATTACAATACCTCTTTCAATAAGCAAACTAATGAGACCAAGTCATTTGAGACCTTGTTCATAGATATCTCAGTTGATGATACAGGATTAGACTTGGTCTCTTATGGTAATGTGTCAATCAATTCAACCTCGAATGAATTTGTCTTCTCGCTTGCAAACCTCACCCCTCAATTTGAGCCGTACAATATATCAATCATCGGTTCGTCGGGTGACGGTAACCATTCATATATCTCAACAACCCAGCTTTATCGTCTACCAGAACGAACTGATGGTGGAAGTGTGGTTAAAATTGATAGTTTGTATGGTGGTCTATTGGTCCAAGATTTCACTACGAATTCAACGGAATGGACGCCTTTCTTCCCGTATACTTACTACGCACTCTGGGATGAATGGGTCGGCAAATCAGTTGATACTCTAAATGTCTTCAAAGACCATGGATACAACACAATCCATATCGTGCCCACTGGAACACTTGGGGATTTCGATTTCAGCTATGAGAACTTGACTATTTATCTTCAAAGAGCAGAAGAGTTGGGATTGTGGATCCATTGGGGTATGCGAGGAAGTTATACAAACTTGTCATTCGTAGCTACACAAGTCGAACAAGTAAAATCGTGGAGGAATATGCTGTCATGGTATACAGCAGATGAACCCGACGGACAAGTCCAACCTCTCAACTCAACAAAACTCGCCTACGACTATATAAAAAGCGTCGATCCATACCATCCCATCTCCCTAGCCCTAAACTGCGAAAACTACTACTTCTCAGAATACTCCTCAGGAGCTGATATAATCCTCTCAGACGTCTATCCCATCTCAGTCAACACATCTTGGTCCAACGTCTACAACACAGCTTGCAATACCACATACGGTTGTTGTGGCTGCGATAACTGTGATGGAAATTTCGAAGATATATCAAATCGATTCGACCTCTTTGCAAATTATCAGGAATGGTTGGGTTTACCTCAAAAACCTCATTGGGGTGCTCCTCAAGCTTTTGGAAATGAGACTTTCTGGTCTAGATATCCTACTCCTGATGAAGAGGTGGTTATGAATATGTTGAGTGTTAATCATAATGCTAAGGGTATTGTTATGTGGGATTATCCTAGTGAACCTGGAATTATTTCTGTTACTGGTGAGTTATCGACGGTTCTGACTGCGGATACGGCGAGTAGTTTTTTACTTGGGAATGTTACGATTGGGGGGTTGACGGTTGAGGGTGCTAAGAGGGTTGATGCTTCGGCTTGGATTTTGGGGAGTAAGATGTTGGTTAGTATTGTTAATTTGGAGTATGCGTCTAGGGTGGGTGTTGTTTCTATTCAGCTTCCTGCTGTTGCTACGGGAGTGAGTAGTGTGCTTTGGGGGAGTGAGGGGTGGATAGTTGACGGGGGAATGATTTCTAGAAATGCGACGGTGGGACTTGGGGTTGATTTGATTGTTTTGGATTTATGAGATATTTTGCTGTCTTGAACAGCTGGAAGAGATATATACTTAGTGAGGTGGTAATAGATAATGTGTTACTGTAAAACGATGTAAGCGAGCAGTAGACATCTAGAATGCAATGCTCGCACTACTTGATTTGGTAATCCGTAGCAAAAGGCCCATTTCAGCTCCGCAAAGCAGAACTTTCCTCTCTTCTCTCTCTTGCCGTCTATACCCTTGCAGACTACCGCCGAAGATCGTCTCTCCAAAGCGGATATGCAATTCCGTTATGCAATTCCCATGGATCAGCAAGCAAATGACTGGCTACAATTATCTGAATCTTAATCGGAACACACATTTATCTCCGCATTCTTGTGGGGGATGACATATCACCACCATCTTTTACTACAAGTGCGGGGGAAATCCGCTCCCCACGATTCTCTTCATCTTGGCACTCAAGGTGGGAGTACAAAGTTAAATAGATCTCTGTGACAGCTTATTTTCGGATATCTTTATATCAGATAACGAACATCGTGTTAAGCACTTTTCCCATTGTCTTATTTTCAAAATGGATACAAAAGATCCCACCTTTTTCGAGAAAGCTCCAGGAGCTATCCACAATGATAGTCCATCCCCTCTCCCAAAAGTGCATCTTCCGCACGGTCACGATCCAAACTGGGATGACAGCGAAATAGATTTCAGTCACATCAACGAAAAAGAAGTCCTTCGAAAAATGGACCTCCGATTAATTCCAATGCTAGCATTACTTTACCTCCTAAGTTTTCTCGATCGAGGAAATATAGGGAATGCCAAGATTGAGGGTTTGACCGAGACTTTGAATATGAGTGGTCCGGAGTATAATTGGTGTTTGACGGTTTTTTTCTTTACTTATTGTGTTTTTGAAGTTCCTAGTAATTTGATGTATGTACTGTACCTATTTATTCTTATTCTAATCCCCCCTCCGTTTTTTTATAGGGTGGTGTTGATTTAGTGAGTGTATAGGCTTAAACGACTACGCCCTTCAATTTGGTTACCTACTATTATGATAGCTTGGGGTGTCGTAATGACATTAATGGGAATTGTGAAATCTTATCATGGTTTACTCATTGCGAGAATCTTTCTTGGTGTTACGGAAGCTGGTCTTTATCCTGGTGTTGCTTATTATATCACTATGTGGTATTGTAGACATGAGGCTCAGTTTCGACAGGCTATGTTCTTTAGCGCTGCTAGTGTTGCGGGTGCTTTTTCGGGGTTGTTGGCTTATGGTATTGCTAAAATGGATGGGGTTGGTGGGTTGGAGGGTTGGAGATGGATGTGAGTTTTCCTTTTCCGCTGAAGTGGTGGTTCTGATGATTGTAGTTTTATTCTTGAGGGTATTGCTACTGTTTTGGTTGCCTTGTCGGCTTATTTCACGATCTATGATTTCCCGGATACAGCTTCTTTTCTTACTACGGAAGAACGTGCTTGGGTCGTTCATCGACTTAAGTATCAGGGTTCTGCTGGTTCGGGAAAGATGGTCGCTGAATCTGAACAATTTCACTGGAAACATGTTTGGGCTGCTTTTACCGATTGGCAGATATATGTTGGTCTTTTCGTAAGTATTTCTTCTTACGAGAATAATAACCTTTTCTAATCTTTTCAAGATGTACTGGGGCATAGTTTGCCCTCTTTATGGTATTTCGCTATTCCTACCTACAATCATCAACGAACTCGGTTATGTCTCTTCCACGGCTCAACTACTTACTGTTCCGATCTACATCACTGCCGCTGTACTATCAGTCGTCACAGCTTTTTATTCCGACCGTTCAAAAGTCGGGAGAGCTCCATTTGTCTTCTTACCTATGTGTGCTATCCTGATCGGTTACATAATGGCCATCGCCGGTTCCGCCAAAGGAAAACTTCCCGGACTAGTCTATGCGGGAGTATTCCTCGCAGCATGTGGACTCTATCCAGCTTTCCCGGGAAATATAACCTGGATGTCCAACAATCTTGCAGGATCTTATAAGAGATCAGCTGGAATGGCTATTCATATCGGAGTTGGCAATCTCGGTGGTGCTATGGCGAGTAATTTTTATAGAGAGGTTGATAAACCGAAGTATTTGCTTGGTCATGGGTTGGAGATTGGTTTTGTTAGTGTGGGTTTGGTTGCGGTTTTGGTTTTGAGGGTGAGTTATGCGAGGGTTAATAGGAGGAGGGAGGAGGGGAGAGTGGATGTTCATGGGGCTGAGGGGTTGACTGTTCAAAAGATGAGTGAGATGGGGGATAGGGCTCCGACTTTTAGGTATATGATTTAGTTGATTGTGGGAGGTAAGTAGTTATACATACAACCTACTTCTACCGTCATTCAATCTGAATTGCTAAAGTTATCTTTTATTAATCTGTCTAATCGTGTCTATCAAGTAAGCAGTTCTAATGTATTAAGAAATTCTCGTTACCATTTCAGCTTCATCGTCAATCCAGTGCTTAAGATACACTCTAGCGCTTCTTCATAATATTCTATACAAGACATAAACTGGATATGGGGCTCAACACCGAACCTCCAAAATCGGATGAACCCATCAATACCACGTGGCTAGAAAGTGGGATGTCTTGCAGATCAAAAAGTACGATACGGTTATTATTGGGGAAATTGATACGGGATAAAGCAATCTCTGTAACGTAGCATAGAATAATGATGGATTTCAAAGTACATAGAGTTTCCAACGACCACGCGCGAAAATCCAAAGAGTTGCAAGCGGGGGTTACAGTAATCTCCCCCACCTTTCGGACTACCGCTCAAATCACAATCAATTGGGACCTGGAATTATCATAACCAATCTTTTCTTTGCATTATTCTTCCGCTTTATTGATCAAGCTTCGTAGGTATGTACCTCCGTAAGTGTAAGTTCCTTTCTGTACCGTCATTTCACTTACTTAGTCTCATCGTTCTCCACCTATATCGCCCCTCCCAAATGTTACGTTGGGTCTACAATACTCCTCGGTCTGCTATCTTTTAACCGACGATTATTATCGTCGAGATCTCCTCTCTTTATGCAAGAGAGAAGGAGATAATATCAAGGTTGGGATTAATTGACCTGATTTTCGGGATCGCTATCGGGGGGTCTGAGTTCACCGGTGAGGGGTTATGGGTTATGGGTTTTTATTTGTGATTGCGGCGATATGTTATAATCTTCTGGATATCACTCCAATTTTGGTTTTTTTTTTGGTTTTCTTGTCTTGCTAGGTTGCCATATTCTGTCGCTCGCTCACAGATGACAATGAAGACCACCGCGTTGGCCTTCTTGGCTTTCGGATTGGTGGGAACGGTGTTGTCGGCTCCGTATCCGTTGTCGAATGTTTCTAGTAGCTCTGTAAGTTAAATCCAACTCCCTGTGCCCGTCATTGCTTGCAGACCACTTGGTTTGAGTTATATCAAGCTATCTTACTCGAATTGCTTAATCTGGTTATTCCATGTCTTACAATCACAAAGAGAGTTGAGCAACTCATGTTAAATGTCCTACAATGGCGAATCCTTCTCGAATAACAACTAACATCAAATAGCTCAAATCAATACAAGTTCCTCTAGACTCATACTTCAACAATGCCGGCTTTGCACTTGCACCAGGAGTGGCCTCCTTCGATCAATTGAACAATTCCTACCCAGCCAGCAAACTCCCAACAGGCGGATACTACAATTCAACAAAAACAGGACTCACATATCTTTTCCCGGGTTACCAAGGAAAAAACATCAGTGACAATGTAATCATGTCAGGCCAAACGATTGATATCCCCTCGGCATCATATTTCAGCGTTCAGATGTTAATTGCTGCTGATTTGGCATCAACGGCTGCGAATGTTACGTTTAGTTATACAGATGGTTCTTCTTCAGTCTCTGAAGTACGATCAGAACCCTTTTTCAACTTCTTGACTCTTTATAAGGGAGAGATTATTATGCCTTCTTATTTTACGGAGAATGATACGAATTTTAATACTACTCATATTTATGAGTGGGTTGGATCGCTCGATTATTCGAAGACGTTGGAGTCTGTTACGTTTCCGGATACTACCAATTTGACATCTGGGTCGAGATTACATGTCTTTGCTGTTTCTCTTTGGCAGGGATCTGGTATCGATGTTCAGTATTTACGTCCGACTCAGAAAACGTCTGGGGATGGAGTTCAAATCGTGGAGGTTGTTGTTAATAATGCGGGTCCTGATTGGATTAGTGGTGATGGTGTGGAGATTACTATTGAAGGACAAGGAATCATGACTGTTGAACCGGGAACGGTTAAGAGATTACGGCCTGGTGATCAGAAGAAGATTAATGTTGGTGTAGTTGGTGGTGGTAATGTTACTGCGGATGTTATCTTTACTGGTGGTAATTCGACTACTAAGTATACGGTCGAAAATGTGGCTTTTGGGCTTGAGGAGTGGACTTCTGAGCTTTCGAGTCTTACGAAACATGAAAGTCCGGAGTGGGTAAGCAGCATATTTCTTTGTTCTTGTGCCATTTAAACACTGTCTCGCGACTGTGAGAGCATATCTCATGACTTTTACTCCTGCATTCTCGGAAAAACAGTATACTAATTTGTTGATAGTTCGATAACGCCAAGTTCGGAATTTTCATTCATTGGGGTCCTTACGCAGTTCCTGGCTGGGGAAATTCTACTCCTTACGAGGTCTATGCCGAATGGCATTGGTGGTACAGCCATCACCGCGCTGCGGACGCTAAAGCAGATGTGTGGCAGTACGATTTGGATACTTTCGGACCGAACGTAGTCTACGATGACTTTTTTGTAAACTTCACCGCCGATGCTTTCGATGCTAAAGAGTGGGTTGATCTGTTCGCAGATGCAGGAGCTCAATACTTTGTTCTTACCACCAAACATCACGACGGTTTCGCGATGTTCGATACCAAGGAAACGACACATAGAAACTCAATACATTATGGACCTCAACGTGATGTCCTGAAGGAATTGTTTGATGCGGCAAAGGAATACCAACCTCAACTTCATCGTGGAACTTATTTCAGTCTCCCGGAATGGTATAATCCCGACTTTGGGCCATACGGATTTGCACAGGCTCCGGGAAATGCAAGTACTAGTTGGCCTGGTATCTTGGCACGAAATCCGTATACTGGTGAAGTGGAACCGTACACAGGCCGTTTGAATATCTCGGATTTTATTACTGATTTGATGGTACCTCAAATGGAGTTGCTCGCGTACGAGTATGAAACTGAGATCATGTGGTGTGATTGTGGTGTAAGAACCCCTTCTCCGTCAAGAAAGTAGCATAAGTGACTCACTCCAACAGGCGGCCAATGGAAGTGCCGAATTCGCAAGCGCCTGGTTCAACCACGCATCAGCCGCAGGTCGAGAAGTAACCATGAACTCACGCTGCGGAATCCCTGAAGGCAGCGACTTCGATACCCCCGAATACGCCACCTTTTCTTCAGTCTCCGAACGAAAATGGGAATCCAATCAAGGCATGGATCCTTACTCTTACGGATACAATCGGGCTACCGCTCCAGAGTCTTATATGAATTCAACAACCATTGTGAATTATTTAGTGGATATGGTTAGCAAGAATGGAAATTTCTTGCTTGATGTTGGGCCAATGGCGAATGGGACAATCGATGCTACTGAGGTTGCGCACTTGAAGGAGGCGGGAACTTGGATTAAGGCCAACTCGGAAGCTATTTTTAATACTACTTACTGGTGAGCACTTGGTTTCAGATCTGGAGGAAAGACCCTACTAACCAAGTATAGGTTCATCACTCCCGAAACTGGAGATATTCGCTTCACCCAGACTCAAGACGCTTTCTACATCATTTCCCTCACAGAACCAACGGAGACTCTGGTCGTTGATGTTCCAGTTCCGATCCTCGCTGGAGATACCATCACGATGATAGGTGCTGGCAACAATACGCAACTCGATTGGTCTTTCACTTCTGAGGGAAGTCTATCTATTGTTGTGCCGAGTGCGTTGGTTGATGCTGGGAAGTATGCTTGGGCGATGAAGGTCAATTACTTGGCGTGATAGGTGCCCTGAGGAACCTCAGCAAAAGGCTTAATAAATCAATAAAAACTAATTGAAAAAAAAACTTTGGCTTTGTAGTACCTATTTTTGATTGTGAGGGCACAAAATAGGAAGCATCGAAAGGGTGAAGTATCAGATCCTGGCCCTGGAGATAGATGCTTGCCGATCTAGGTCTTGGCACTCTGGATACGAGGTGATACGTTCCGTCTATTTTAGCCATTATTCACCAAATTGTAAAAATTGTAAGGTTTACTGGTCTTGATGCCTACGCTATTACGCCAGCTGTTGCACGTTTCTTACGAAGCTATATGTTCTTCCCCTTTGATTGCACCTGAATGTCGAATGTCGCAGTAGGTAACTCGAGGATCTAGTCCACGTGATGGCCTGGATGGAAAGTCCGAATGGCCGAAACAAGCGAAGTACGAGGTCCGAGCGGCCTTACGGCTTCACTCATCACCCGCACGACTCTTCGAGGTCTTGTACAACATTCCCCTTCACCATTCCAGTACCGGTACAGAGCCAATCCGTAACACCGTTCCTTATCCCTCCGGGTCCACACACCATGGTTGAGGTACAACCCGACGGTGCGAGCTCCACCACCAACTTGGAACCACAGCAGCCGGCACCGCAACCACCACCACCACCGCCTTCGCCTGCCACGACCGATGCGCTTGGTGTCCAAGTCCCAAGCTATCCTGCCGTAGGTCACTCTTTTCTTCTCCGTCTCAATGTGCATGCATGGTATGGCTAACGGGCTTATGGTGTAAAGTGTGATCGATGCCATTCCCGAAAAGTAGGTGTGATCGTGTGCACCTGCAATGTCACTGACTCCTAACAAGTCACCAGATCAGATGTGACAGACAAGCTCAATGTCAACACTGCATCGAGAGCCGATCACCCTGCCAGCGGACACGCTCGGTCATTGCCGGCAAGCGTCAGAGAAGGAGCAAGAGCAAACCGTAAGTCGTCTTGGGGAATTCCTGATGCGTTCTCTAAGCGACGTTTAGTGTAACCGAAGTATTGAGGCTCGAAGACCGGTTAGCACGACTTGAAAAGTCAATAACCCAAGGAGAGTCTCCCCATATGCCAAGTGACAATTATTCTCAAAGGAGCCCGTCGGATCGAGATCGAGCTTCAAGTGCTGATCAACCCCCAATTAGTAAGCACTGTTCCAAAGGCATTGACTGGGGCTATACCTGATGAGCATTCCATTCTGATCTTCCAAGAACGTGCACGGAGTTGTACTGCACAGATCACGCCCAATATTGTTGAAGCTCGACCACCTACGTCACAACCATTGCACGGGGTTGCTTCGGAATCGTCGAATCTCTTCTCATCAACCGGTGCTGAGGCTCAAAGTACAATACAACAAGCCCTTCGCAATGCTTCATATCTCAGCGAAAGCGGGCAGATCACCTTGAGTTCTGCGCTGTCCACTATCCGTAGCATGCTAAGAGGTCATGAGCAAGATTCATCCGGACGGTTAACAGAAGAAGCCCAAGCCAACTCCTCGGTAGCTGATCTAGATCTCCTCCCTCAGCCCGAGTTTGTCCACGAGGTTTTGCGAGACCAACAGAGTACGGCTGATCTGGTTTTTAAAGAAATCAATGCTAATCTGAATCCAGAAACTGCTGAGCTCTTCCGGTGGTTCACAATGGTATCTCGGAAGTCGTTCGTAGCCATGTATCATGCACTTTGGCAACAGCCAAGTGAGAAGAGGGACATACGGCAGTTAATGTGCGTTAGTGAAATTTTTGGATGGTTCCTCTTTGATCAAACCTTTCATGCAAATCACAACAAAAACAGAACTGGTTTAGAGGCATATCTGGAGCAGAGGGCCAATGACTATGCTCAAATCGTCACATTCGGCTCGAAGCAACTCCTTATGCTGAGTCCACCAAGTGTTTTGTCTGTCCAGGCTTTAGTTTGCGCAGTATGCTCCTTGCCTTGACATTGTTTTCTCTGCATCCGCTAACGCTACTTAGGCATTTCGGTACCAGGATAATGGAGATCAATCTGGCGCCTGGACGCTAATTTCCGCCGCATGCCATATGTGTGGAGCACTCGGGCTTGATACACGGACATACAAAGATATGCCTGAAGACGACGAACTGCGTTGGTGCTTCTTGACTACCTATATTCTAGACCAAGGAATCGCCATGAACCTTGCCCGATCCCCGACCTTGCATGATTCAAATATTGATCCGGCGATATTTGTCCGTCGAGAATATGAGATGGTGCACATACAATTTGAACTTCACTATCTAACAGTTGATTTCGCTCGGGTTCAAAGTCTCATCCATACAAATCTCAAATCACCTCAGAGTCGCCTGGCACCTACCTCGGTTCGATACGAGTCACTTCAAGCAATCAAGAAAGAGCTCGACCAGATATACGAGAAGACATTGATTGTATGCAGCTTCCTTGCTAATACCTCCCTCGCTAACGATGAATAGTTGAAAGAAAAAACAAAACCCATGGATAAATTAGACTTCTCAGCTCAGGTTGTCGTTATGGAGTTTAGCTACTGGAACATCCTAACTGTGATGTACCGTTCTGACCCAGTTTTTCCGGAGGAACCCTTCCTGAATGAAGAATGCCTCCAAGCTGCTCGCTCGACCCTCCGACTGATAAAGCCGCTTCGGGACGAAGTCTCAGCCTGGCAAAGTCATGTTGCTATTGCGCACTGGTGAGTGTGCTTAGCTGTCGACCACATGACATTAATTGGCTAATAAGAATGGAATAGGTCTCTCTTCTATTATCCCTTCACGCCTTTCTTCGTTCTTTTTTGCAACGTTATTTTCCATTCAGAGACCGAAGATCTAGCGCTCATGAACGACATGACAGAATTTCTGAAAGAAGTTCGCCATTCCAACCCAATCGCTGCTAAGCTCCATGCACTTTGTACCACCTTCTGCGACCTAGCAACTACTATCCTTGACATGGAGATGAAGCGGAAACATCAGGTATTTCAGCAAACAAGTCAACCAGACTACGTCAATAACAGCTATACGCATCCTCAAGATCCTAATCCTGTTAGTATGGGGCAAGCACCATATGCTAACCAACATTTACCCATCCCGATGATACAGGAACATTCGATTAATGGGCAGGGCAACGAAGGACAGTGGAGTCAGACGCAGGATCAGGCGGATGTTCTCTGGCAGCTGCTACTCTCGGATCCTACTGCTCAATGGCTCGAGACCGACTTCTCGGGGATCATGCCCATGACGACATAAATAAACCATACCGCAATGGTTAAATCCTCAGAACATATTCGCAGTAAAAAAACAGGCCAATAGTCCTTAAGATGGATAAAAACTTCTGGGGCTTTGGAAAGGCCGACTGTAACAGACAGCGAAACTCCACTCATGAGTGAAATAGTGATGCTACGTTGTTAGGTGATACATCACCCCTGTTTAGAAAGATCGCAGTGCTGTGCTCATCGAACCGCCAGATTAACGGGACGATATATCATGCATTGAATCTTTTCCATGATTTTTCAGCACTTTGGGGTGGTCTAAGGCATGAAGGAGGTTGTTGGGTGTGAACCAGTCGATGCTTTTCTTATTCCATCGGCTACATTTACCTCGCCTTCCAGTAGACTATATCTGTAAGGCAGAGACTACATAGCGATGCAGGGTGGAGTTGAGCGGACAGCAACGCATCTCCACGAGAAACAGCCTTATCTCACACCACGATGTATCCTCTCGACTATCTTTCTCCGCCATCATCACGATTAATTGACTGGTTCGCCATCAACACCTACCAGCAGCCAGCCATAATCAACCCTCTTACAACGCTAGGTCTCGTCTCAAACAATGTCCAATTCGTTGATTTTGGTAAAAAGGTTTGTTTTGGCAGCGTTGAGTTATATCGATCGCTGGATGGTGTCTTGCCTGGTAACCTCGAAATCAAGCCACTTGTTGGTGATCTTAGCTCTATGAGCTGCAGTTTTGGGAGCTGCCGAGTACACGGCGGTGCTTCAGACGGCATCCGAAAACAAGATCGCAGGCATAGTTGGCCGGCGAATTCAAAAATCTTGCCGATGCACTCTTGAATGCGCTTGAAGTGATTACAGTCAAAGGCGACAGTGGAAAATGGAAGAGCGTGCGTCAAGCGTTGCGAAACGTGTTGAAGGAGAATGAAATTCAGCAAATGCAGAAGAGACTAGATTCTTTCCGGGACCAACTTCTGCTCGGGCCGATTTCGATGCTCTAGAGTTACAATCAAGTTACGATCTGGGGCCACTTTCTCCTCTCAATCTACGGAGAATCTAAACTTGCTTCCGAAGAGACTCGCCATATCTAGGTACAGGCGAGCTTCTTCCAGAACATGAAGCAGAACCTGATGCGGCTTGTGAAGCTGCATGTTCGTGCAGGTTTATTAGGTATATTTCAGGCTCTGCTGAAGTCATTGCAGCACGCTGTCCAGAAGTAGCCTTCGCTTGAAAGGGCTTTTGAGGAAGCCCCGTAGGTGCGGTATTTAGAATAGATTGGGTAGAAGTGAAAGCACAAGATGCTATGCTTCCGGTATTTAAGCATGTTGCCGAAGTCATGATCATTGCTGACTTGGCTTCGAACGAGTGAATACAGTCGAGTTAATAGAGTGAACAAGACAATCAAAACCAGACTGTTCACCTACAACGCGCTGTATAAAACCAACTTCGCTTCCAGACTTCTTCAATCCTCCAACCTCGATCTTTCAACACAACACTTTGAACAAGAACAACCAACCAACCTAACTATCGCCATCGCCATCCCCATCGCGATGAATGAAGACACCTCAACTGCAGCAATCAGCACCCCACCGACAACATACGTGGACCCGAACGCTATCGAAAACAAAATGAACGTCGAGTCAAGACAGGGCACGGCTTTCAACTTGAACGCAGTCGCAAATACTACGGAAGCCCCAACAACTTCAAGCTCAACTTCAGTCTCAAACACCATAGCATCTACAATCGCAACCGAATTCACTCTATTCCGAGACCTTCCGAAGGAGCTCCGCTTGAAGATCTGGAAGCTGGTTGGCAGCCATGCTCGTGATGTCCGCACATCTGTCCACTTCCAAAAGGGCCAACCAGGCCATTTAGCAAAAATCAGCTTCAAGGCTTCAACCTGCGTTCCGGCCCTACTTCATACAAACCAAGAGTCTCGTGCCGAAGGCTTGAGACTGTACAAGACTTGCTTGAGAGATGAAGACAGTGCCGAGTCAAAAGTCTGGATCAACCCCGCTATCGATACGTTGTTTCTGCACTTCCCAAACTTTCATGTTAGAAACAGCCACAACAAGGCTTTCACCACATTCGCGCAATCCCCGTATAACCCCATGGTAGTCTTCGAGTTTCTCACAGACCCTTGGTACACACAGGATTTTGCTCCTCTTGCCGTAAACAAGCCTGATCTATTCCAGAGCCAAGAGACGTGGAATTTAAATACGAAGGCGGGGCTAGCTCAGTATACAAAATTCAGTGAATGAGTAAAGTCGTCAAGTGAGAGGAAATTTTTACTCAAAAATCTGTAACATCAACAATTCTTCTCCTTTCATTCTACTAAACTCTAGTCAAAATGAAGATCACTTCAACAATCCTCACAGCTCTCTCCCTTGTCTCTATTATCAATTATCACTGCAGCACCTACACCAACAGAACTCGAAGACCGTCAACTTCTCGGTCTCAAACTCACAAATGTAACAATCTAGATAGCTTGTAATCATATATATCAATGTATTGGAACCGGTAAAGGAGAACTCTCAGACTTGGTTGTAAATCTTCCTGCTTACTGTAAGGAAAACTCAACATCCACGAACAACCTCCCTAAAGTGCATAAAGCGCATACAATACCTACTGTACTATACGTGGAATGATAAATTGATAAAATTGAACAAAAGCGCCGACTTTTAATAACTAGCCGGTTCTCTAACCCTTTCCGGCTCCTGCGCAGCAGGAAAGTGTTCATGGGGTAGTAGTCTAGTTGGAAGTGCAAGCACAATAATTCCACTTACGATAACATGCAACACACCTGCTTTTAATGCCTGTACTGCTATTTACAATACTAATCTATTATTGATTATAAGTAATTCGCAAACAATACGTACGTTTATATCTCCCCTTTTCTCTCTTTTTGTTTTCATTTTTGATTTTGGGTTGAGTGGTGTGGTGTTTGAGTTACTGTACAGTACAGTATGTGGGCTGATTTTTATGCTTTTATATTTTTATATGTTAGAGGCTTGGGATATTGGGACTTTTTCTGGTGTTTTGTACTGCTGGTGTTTGTAAGGGTTCTCTTATTGGTTCCGGTGATCTTTCTTATCAGGTGTAAAGGGATTTGGAGGGGAGTTGGGAAGTTGATGGGATGGGATGTGGGGGTTGGGGGTTTCTTCCTTTGTGTGATTAGTTCCGTACAGTATATAATTTAAGTAGATTAAATGCGAGAATAATGCTTTATAGAATACCATTTGCAATCATGCTTTGCAGCCGGGAATTGTTGCAGATTGGAGAGCAGGTACCGCCATTGATATTATTGCTTAAATTGCTCGCTTCGATCAGTTCGATGCGTGATAACAATAAATTTGAGTCTAGAGATATTATTCAATCAGTATCCTTTTCGAGACCTCTTATTTTATACTCAACTAGGTACTAGGATGAGGCCAACGACGTGGAAGATTGAGCATATTCGCACGGTATTCGTCTTTGGAGCCTTGTACAGAGCTTGCAAGGCTACTTCTAAGCAGGCATTGGACTCGCAAACTTCATTCATTATTTAATTTTGCCGCTTCAACCTCATTTATATATCATTACAGGCCATAAGTCTTTCTCATACTCGGAGGGGCAATATATGCTGAACCAAGCATTCTCTCCTACAAAGCGGGCATTCCGGCTTCTCTCTTACCCAATCGCCAATGCATCCCCAGCAGAAAACATGCCCACAGAGCGTAGCACTGGGGTCTTTCAACCCCTCTAAGCAAAGTGTACATTTCCTTTGTTGTCTGCCCTTAATCCACTTCATAACCTCATCATGTCCATCACGTAAGTCATATCTCGGATGTCCATTCTGCATTATTTCTGTGTTCATAGTCTTCCCAATCTTGGAAGCGGGATGCGAAGGTAAAGAGGATTCGAAGAGCAGTTCAGTATTGGTGTTCTGATCGAGGGAGAGTTCGACGCCGCCCTCAAGCACAGCGGTTGCACCTGTAAGTACGCTTGCATTCGCTGGTTCTGGCGCATCTTGCGTTGATTGCAATGTGGACTGTAAATGAAGCCATGATTGTACGGTAATCTGCAAGACCAACAATACCCCAAGAACTTCATATCCCACCCTGGCTTCACTCTCCCCAATCCTCTTCGTAAATATATACCGCAGACCGAAGATCCGCTTCGATAGCTGATAATAGGAGCCAGTGAAATAGAATATAGTCAGGGTGAGAGCGGCCACTGGAGAGGGAGAGGTTATGGTCGACAGATGTGTTAAAAGATAGGATTGTAGTCTGTAGGAGTATGACTTCTGCTGCGAGTTGCGTAACAAACGCCTCAGATTGGCCTCTAGTTTTGACCGTATCCTTGATCGGAAAGAAGGCAATATCTTCGTAAGTGAGTATGGAAGCAGTATCGACGTCAAGATATAACCCGCCCTCCGCGATATGGCTGGCAACTTCAGGGTATCATCCTCAATTTGTACGATGTCGCAGTACTCTTCTCCCAGGGTCCTATTCCCAATAAAGGTTGTCAGGCCAAGATATAGAAGCTCAGAGAAGGTCCTGGCTTCAGACGTGTATTTGTGGAGAAACCGGGCACCATAGAGCTTGCGGAGAAGATTTGAGAGGTGATTTAGGAGGATACCCTCAAAGTAGGCATCTTTTTGGTGAGACCGGATTATGTCGGGGGCGGCAGCAAAGGGATAATTGTAGGCAGGCGTCGCGGTAGGCTTGGAGAGGACATGATCTTCAGCCATTTTGAGGATATACTTGGGCGTTTATGGGGTGAATTCGTGACTGCGGGCGCGACGTTCTTGACAAGACACCCGCTGCGAGCCTCGGTATCAACAGATCAACAGATTAACATATTCAGCCACATTGCGGTTGTGGCTGAAAGGTTGTGGTTAATGGCGCTATTCCGTTTTTAGCTTAGCAGCGCGCACTTTTCGAGGAAATCGCAGGCGCATCACCAGAAAATGGAGAGTCTGAGTCAACAGATCTCGAGGCTTCATCTTCATATATTCCACTTGCCACTCATTAATTTCCGTCTAATACTGTTTTGCGAGCATCTGCAAGATCCGCAGAATTTACCACAAAATCCCACAGTTTTCGAGCCCCAAGTTAGAGCTACCGAAGCATCCAAGTGGGGTATCAAAATCACACAAATTCAACCCAAGAGACAACGTCTCGCGACAGACGAAGAACCAAACCATAACCGCAATCATGGCGCCGAGTTTCGATCATCTCCCAGACCCCGAGGAGGACGATTACGATGAGGATGAGGAGCTCGACTTTTCCGATATTAGAGAAAGATTTGAAGTGCAGCTGGAGCAGGGTCTCGACACCTTCGTGGTGGTTGATGGTCTTCCTGAGGTCAACGAAGATACAAAGCCTAAGCTGGTGAAGTTTCTGCTGCGAAAATTAAATGCTGTTGGGAAGGCGAAGGAGGACTCGATTTACATGCCAATAGGTGAAAATGGAAAGTCATACAAGTATGGAACATCATTCTGGACTATACTTGCTTGTGCTAATGACATCTAGATTTGCGTTCGTAGAATACTCTTCGCCCGCCGAAGCTGCTGCTGCATGCAAAGCCCTTGATATGGTAGCGCTTGACAAGAAACACACCCTCCGAGTAAACAAGCTTACAGATATCGACCGTTTTGGACGAGAAGGTCGTATCGATGAGAACTACACACCCCCCCGCATCGAAGAGTTCACCGAGAAGGAGCATCTGAGATCATGGTTGGCAGACCCAAGTGGCCGTGGAAGAGATCAGTTTGTGATGTACAAGGATAACGGAGTAGCCGTGTACTGGAATAACGAGAAGGATGCGCCCGAAGTGATCGTTGACAGACAACACTGGACAGAGTCTTTCGTACAATGGTCGCCACAAGGCACATTTTTGACATCGATACATGCGCAAGGTGTCCAGCTCTGGGGTGGACCATCGTGGACTAGACAAAAGCGTTTCGCTCATCCTTATGTTAACTTGGTAGACTTTTCTCCAAATGAAAAGTACCTAACCACATGGTCAAATCGAGCCATCGAGATTCCTGAGGATGGCCACCCAGCTCTGTCACCCGATGACGATGGAATGAACTACGTTATATGGGATGTTGAGACTGGCAAACCCCTCCGATCCTTCGCAAACATCGACCTTGCACCTACTACCGTCGACGAGGCTGGCCAACCTGTCAAGAGAAAGATTCAGTGGCCAGCTTTCAAGTGGTCGTCAGATGATAAGTATGTTGCTCGTTTGACACAAGGTAGTCAGATTTCTGTCTACGAGCTTCCACGTATGGGACTTTTGGATAAAAAGCCAATCAAGATCGAGGGAGTTATGGATTTCGAATGGGCACCAGCAACACCTCGTCGTGAAGGCATCAAGACATACGAACAGCTTTTCTGCTACTGGACTCCCGAAATTGGCAGCAACCCAGCCAAGGTCTCTTTAATGAGCATTCCATCAAAAGAGCCCGTCAGAACACTCCCCATCTTCAGTGTCACTGATGCTAAACTGCACTGGCAATCAAATGCCGATTACCTGTGTGTCAAGGTTGATCGTCACTCCAAGTCAAAGAAGTCCTTGGCTACCAGTCTTGAGATTTTCCGTGTCAGAGAAAAGGGTGTACCAGTCGAAGTTGTTGACTCGATCAAGGATACCGTAATCAACTTCGCTTGGGAGCCAAAGGGTGACAGATTTGTTATCATCACAACAGCTGAAGTCGTCGCCGCTACTGCCGTTCCACCGAAGACATCCGTTGCTTTCTACTGCCCCGAGAAGGCCAAGGGTGGTGTTGTTGGCAACTTCAAGCACATCCGGACATACGACAAGAAGAACAGCAACGCCATCTACTGGTCGCCAAAGGGTCGATTTGTTATTGTTGCAACCGTTCACTCGCAAATCAGCTCTGATATGGAGTTCTTCGACTTGGACTTTGAGGGCGAGAAGCCTGAGAGTGACAAGGATCTGACTGCCAACTTGCAGCTCATGAATACTGCCGAGCATTACGGTGTTACTGACATTGACTGGGACCCAACCGGAAGATTCGTAGCAACAAGTGCCAGTATCTGGAAGCACACCGTAAGTAATCCGAATCTTTCGAGCCTGAAAAGAAACTAACAAAGAAATAGATGGAGAACGGTTACCACCTGTACGACTTCAAGGGCGAGCAACTCCGTGAAGAGCCAGTTGAGAAGTTCAAGCAATGGATCTGGCGCCCTCGTCCACCAACGCTTCTCTCTAAGGAGGAGCAAAAGCAAATCCGCAAGAACCTTCGTGAATACAGCAAAATCTTCGACCAAGAAGATCAAGATCGTGGTGCTTCGGCTGATGCAGCTGTTGTCGAGAACAGACGTAGACTATTGCAAGAGTGGATAGCGTGGAGACAAGGTGTTGAGGAGGATCTCAAGGAGGAGAAAGAGGCACTCGGTCTTCCAGATGATCCTTTAGTGGCATTGATTGGTAGCACGGATGATGATGATAAGCAGGTCATTGAGGAGATTGTGGAGGAGATTGTTGAGGAGACCGAGGAAATTATTCCATGAGAGGTTAGTAGCTTAAAGGGTCCCTTTTGTGATTTGTATTAGGCCGGAGTCGCTGTGCATTGGGGGTTTATGTATCAGGAGGAATTGAATCCTCTCTGCAGATAACGAGCCCGTAAGATGGTTGCATAAAATAAAAGAATCTTGACCGACAGCCTCTCTCATGAAGATGGATAAGTGATTGAGCGAATGGATCACCAAATTCAGTTCCTGGTACTGTACACCTCTTGGTGATTACTGAACGGCGCAACACATCATGTGATTATCAGGTGAGTCATTAGTATTTTGTCTACGTTCCCAATCCGTCCTTGACTCAAATCGACAAGACTGCATTTCATATATTCTCATTGCCACCCAAGCATAACTCGCTCTTCAGATCACAACTCATAAAGAAGACCAAAACCAAGACTAGAAAAAGAAGCTATCTTCAACCATTTTTGACTATGGCAGCATCAACAACCACTTCCCTAACAGGAACTCTACCGGAAAACCTCACTGCCTTAATAGCAGCAGCTCATGCCGCAATCGATGCAGTTCCTCGGTACCTATAAACACTCTTCTCTCCACCCCGTCTCCATACTTCCTCAGTCCACCTCACCACTCAAACTAATACCTAAACTACCTAAACCAAATAAACTGATTGATATCTAACCAAAAACCAGACAAGGACCAACCCCCAAAATAAGCGACCACACAGTGGGATCAGCATGCCTCGCAAGTGATGGACGAATCTTCACTGGTGTTAACGTATTTCATTTTAGCGGGGGGCCTTGTGGGGAGAATATTGCTTTAGGGAATGCTGTTATGGGGGGTGTTTGTTCTGTATGTATTCCTTTATTAGTCTCCGACTCTCCGCTTCAAGTTGGTATACCGCTCGGACACAATTCCTAATCACTATACCACTTCAACCCTCCAATTTCATAACCTGCTTGAGTGGTATAGATTGATTCATTGATTGTCTAATAAACGAAACAAAATAGTCCAATTCACCAGGCTCCCCCTCTCCAATAACCAACAAAATCCCAACCTTAACCCATATAGTAGCAGTTGGATTTATACCTCCCTTCGGTTCTGAAAACAGGGGTGTTATTAATCCTTGTGGGAGGTGTAGACAGATGTTGATGGATTACTACCCTGATATTAGAGTTATTGTTAATGATCCTGATTTGGGGATTGAGGGAGGTTTGAGGACTGTGAGTATGAAGGAATTGTTGCCTTTTGCTTATGTGGGACGGAAATGGAGTTCTGATGGAGTAAGTTTTGAGTAAGAGGGTATGAGGGTATGGGGTTCTGAGGTTTTAGGGAGGTGATAGGGATTTATTTATGTTGAGTGAGATGGCAGAGATAACTATCTGACACCATAGAAGCCTACTCGTACCTACTTATCTTATTGTTAAAAGCACAATTCTATTCTAACGGCCTTCAGTATTGTATCTAGCTAATTAATCTTACCTTACCAAACCATGTGTTAATGTACTTAAACCATCTAGAGATTTACTTAAGTCAAGTGGAACACTTAACTATTAATTTTACTTACCTAGAGAGTGACTTTTATTCGAAAAATAGGCTGCTTAGAAAACGAATGATTACCCAAACTCTGTCATACAATAATTGTGTTGCCTAGAAAGTACAAAATAACTACCTACTAAACTTACAGTTACCTAAATCCATAACTTCAAAAAACAAAAGCATACTCCCCCCACCATCCTCAATTCCTTCCCTACTCATCCCTGTCCCTATCCACCTCCGTATCCTCCTCTCAAACCTAACACACACATGTACTTGCACCTACCGTACTTCTCAAACCCCTCCGTCCCTCCCAAACAACTTCCAAATAACTTCCAACCACAACATAACAATATCGCCACAATACTTGGATCTCGATTTAACTGACATTGGCTTTAAGGAGAGGGAGACATTTAGGTAGAATGCTTCGAACAAGGCATTGTAAATAAGATATATGCTTACTTTCAATCCAGTCCCTTTATATAATCACTACCTTCAACTTCAAATTATATCTTGGCTAATCTTCGAGCCTGATTTATATCAAATTACTCAAATTACTCAAACCAGCTGACCAAGGCGCGATATGGCTATAATACTAAATTTATTCTTAACACAAGGCAAAAGATAGAACAGAAAGATCACGAGTAGTAGACCAAGCAAGATCTTGAGATTCCTGAACTCGATTTGCATCTACCTAAGCTGGCTTTCTTTTTCTATAGAACGTGCGTACATGCATATAGTACAGTCGCACAGAAGAAGAAAAGGTTCAACTGATGACTGCGCATGTACTGTGATCCATAATTCGCGCCAACCGTCGAAGGACAATTGACAGTTAGAAGAGACAAAAGGAAAGGCTTGATGCCACAAAGGCAATCTCTTCTAGCCTAGAACATAGGCACCAGGATATCTCCATCCGGTCACCCAACCATCCAGCTCCCTAAACATCCATCCTTCACCCGTAAATACACTACCAGCCCAATACCTCCCTAAAGGCCATCATAGAATAGAAACACGCAAAGTAAAAATTTAACGCGCAGAGAATTATGAACAATTCCCTTCCAGAGGTGGCTCATTGTCGCTAAACCGCATATCGCAAATGGGAATTGAAGACACAAAAAAATCGAATCCTTTAACTCGTAAACGCCGTATTCTTTGAGTATCCCTTCCTTTATCGTTGTACCCGTGCGGACAAGAGTAGATATTTTGTCCTTCTACGGATCCATATCAAAGTCGTCATATACCATTATTAACTCCGGTATCATTCCATCAAGGGAAGAAACACAGCTTTTCTTTCCTCGAAAAACGCCGTTGAAACATAAAAAAAAAGTGATGGATGACTTTTCAGTCAGTAGCGAGGCGTGCAAAGTGTTTGCTCCAGATCCATCCCACTGAATCCGTGGGATCGTCCTGGTTCTTGGCGAGCCAGAGCTCACCTTTCTCACCGATTACGTCAAAGATCTGGAATTGGTTAGCTTTGGAAGTACGCACAGGATAGAGTGTACTTACTTCACCAGCTTGGTAGGTGAGGTAAGGGTAACCAGCTTCGGATTTAGTAGCACTGATGTTAAATTCAAACAAACTTGCAGCCAAGTAGAGAACGTTATAGCCGCCGGAAACATTACGATCCCGCGAAGAGGCTCGTGATGATCGCTGACTGTCCTCGGGTCCATCAGGAAGGGGCATGGCGGAATGGAAGAGTCCGGAGTAAGGTCTCCCAGACTGTGGCGGTCCGTCGATGTGATGATTCGAGTTGTAGGTCGAGCCTGATTGACGTCTATACGGCTCATTATAATCGTTACTGGGGCGCTGCAAGCCATCATTCGATGTGAAACTCCTTCCAGTACCTGGTCTAGGAACACTTGGAGCTCCATATTTGTTGGGACTATCTGAGTTCGGGGTGGCTGGAGAACCAGAACCAGCTCTTGAGTGGCCATTGGTGAATGAAGGGTCGCGAGGTGCAAATGCTGGAAGCCCAGGAGCTTGGGACAGAATTGGAGAGAAAGTGAATTGGCCACTATTCCGTTTCGCAAAGTCAGGCGTCGGAAGACTGGGAGAGGTATCGCTTCTAATGGAAAGTCCTCGAGATCGGCTTGAAATATTCGATGGACGACCTTTCGATGTCATTGAGGCACCATCATCCCGTGTAGACTGTGAGGCTCGAGCAGTCTTAGGGCTGCTATCAAGGAAGGTACCGTTAACGATTCCGAGCTCTTGGGCTCGTGCCTCAACATATTTGTAGTCCCGTGCGAACATATCAACAATATCTCCGATTTCCTTTGCCATCTGGCTCTCTTCCAGAACCACTTTGACCTTTTCTTGCCAAATATTGAACCAGTGAGCTTGGATACTTACAAAGTGTCCAAGACAGATGTTGCCAATCTTCTCCGTCAATTGTGACAGCTTCGGGAGTTCAAACTTCAGCGTTTCGTTTAACGCCTCATACTGGTCTACAAGCTCACTAAGCTTCTCATCTATCTTCTTGCCAGAGTTCTTCAACTGAAGGGACTTTTCGTAATCAAGACGTCTCTTGTTGCGCTTCTTCATCGCGAGCCCTGGAGCGCTATAAGCCTGAATGACTTGCTCGAACGGCTGAATAACACGCTGTCGAACAGATTGAAGATGTTCTTCCAAGGCAACGGTGCCCATATCCCGCATGCCCATGTTGAATCTAGCCCATTTACTCTCGATTTCGGGGTAGGGACTTGCGCTCAATCGCATAACAAGCTCGATAGACGAAAGATAGCGCAAGAAGTCGTTGACATATGAGCTAGACTGTCGAGTATAAAACTCCACATCACGTAGGACGACTTGCAGCCTGAGATAATCATCCTGGTATTTCTCGTGCAATTTAAGGTAGGTCTCATCATCATTGGGACGATGACTGTTCGAAGACTGCAACTTCTCGGCACGACGACCAAAGGCTTTAGCAATACCAGACCGTACATCGGATTCTTTTCGTTTCCGCCCAACAATCTTACCGACCATGTCAATCCGTCTCTTCAAGTCATCAATGTTCTTGAGAAGACTATCCAATTCAGCCATAGAACTCTGGATGGATTGATAATCTGGATGATTCTCAGTTGTGTGCTTTGATAGGTCAGCCAAAAGCAACTTGTATCGGGTGATTCGTTGAACCGGCTTGACGAGTAAAGCATCCAGACTCCATGCAGCGGTGAGATCCTTTGCAACAAGATTACATTCCTGGAGCCAGACTTTCACGGCAGGGTCTGCCTGAAGAGCGGTCAAGCGAGTGCTCGCAATCTCGCTATTTTTTAAGAAATCTGTGTATACTTCCTGCATCTGCTTAAGATGCTTGCCGAAAGTCCTCCCAATAAAGGTTTTGCGATCCTTCTGATCATCGGTCTCTTGGTTCAAAGTTTCTGCTGTCGAAAACCTGTTTGCAGTGGCATTGGTTGCCTGACTTTCCCTTTTCTTGGGCTTGCGCGTAGTAAATACACTTGACCCAGCAGCTTTTAATTCGTCGAGGAAGGTCGTAGTGAAAGCAACAACTTCGTCGGTATTTCTGAATATTGATTTGACATCAGTCTCTTCCAGTTTCGGACATGCTTCAGCCGTTCCCTTGTAAATCTCCTCAACGACATTCATGTCCTTGAGATAGACTGCTTCTGTCTCAATTAATTCTTTGATGATTCTCATTCGTTGATACAAGCGCTTCTTCTCCTTTTCTGCAGCAATCCTGTCCTCTTCAGTCTCAAATGTATTGGGGACGGTGGCTGGCACGGTTGGAGGACCTCCACTGGTCATAAGCCGCTCTACTTGTTTGGCAACATCTGCAAAAGACTGATGCGATGTGCTGACATCTTCAGCTGACATTTGTGCACTAGATCTTGGTGTTGAAGTCGAAGGGCGTGGTGAATATACATCCTCGCTGGGGCGCCTAGATTCGTATTGGCTCGAACGATGAATGCTAGACGAAGGCCCGCGGTTGTGGATACTTGGCGGCGGTGGCGTCCGGGTCGGAGGTGCAGGCACTGCAGGCGCTGTATCCTCAACAGGCACGGGTGGTGGAGTGTATTCGGGCCAGAGAGGTACCACAGAGGTCACTTGCGAGCCGTATCCAAGAGTTGATTCTGCAAACCCTAAACCTAGTCCAGTGCCAGTCGATACGGGAGGAAGCTGATGTGGACTCTCAAGATGTGGTGTTTCTCTGAGGAACCGTGGAGATGCTTGTGGGGTGTAATTGTCGGGTTTTGGAGGAACAACAGGGCTCGTTTTGGGCGGTGGGATTGGTTTCTTCTCGGGATCAGAAAGCGTAAGTGCAAGATCTAGTGGATAGTGTTCATAGTACTCTTGATCAGAAAACTCGTCACCACTGTTAACTGAGAAGTCTGTCCAAACTGATTGTCGCTTATCGTAGTACATGCCGGGAGAAAGCTGATCACGGTTCTGGCTTTGCGAGGTCTCACGCTGTCCCGAAACGCTCGAGTGCTCGTTCGAGCTTTCATAATCCATATCCGTCGTTGGTGTCATGAGATAATCGCTGTCCCGTTGAGCAGATAAAGCAGACCGAAGCATTGGCAGCCGTAGGTGCGGTGCTTTACTTTCATCTTCATCTTGATCCTGCACTGCAAATTCCTCAACAGTTGGGCTATCATATTCAGCAGGTGCAATATCGCTGTATGTACATTGACTAAGATCCTCAACCACAACTTCAGCATGGATGGTGTCGTCTACAAACTCACGCTCGTCACCGGACTCCGGAGGTGTCCTCGCTTCTTGGTGTTCTTGGGGTTCCTGAAGTTCTGGAGGCTCTGGAGGTGCCAAGGGGCTTGCAGATGTGATTGTTGTAGCAAAGACTGGTTGATCGTGTTCTGCTATATCTGGAGTAAGCTCTGGAGACTCCTCTTGGAATGCACCTGGTGGCGATGGATCGCGAGCAAGAGGGTCGTATGGCGAAAGAGGTTCCTCATATTCCACATACTCAGCATCCTGCATGAAAGCACCTGGCGGGTTTGGACTTTTCGGGCTTGGAAGTGGTGAGGGAATGGATTTTTCAACTGGAGTTGCATCCAGAAATATCGGAATTGCACTATCATCATGGCCATCCCTCTCTTCATGGACATCTTCTTGCACTTCGACTTGTGGCGCTTCTTGCACATCCTCATGTACCACTTCGGGTAACTGAGGAGTAGTCTCGGCGCTGGATTCAGGTATATAGACCTCTTGCGATAAGATGCTTGGCTCCATGCTACTCTCAGATGGCAAAACGCTCATTTGAGCCGGAGCTGTCTGAGGTTCAACATCGATCTCCGTAACTCCAGTAGCATTTGAAATAGCAGACTGGGGCTCTTCAATTTCTTCATCTACATTTTTTTCACCAGGGAAGCTCCCAGGAATACCTAGAGTTGGCGAATCTACATCTGGAGGTATTTGCTGGATGACAGGAGCTTGCAGAATTACAGGAGGTGTCCAATTTGGAGGCGAAAAGGTGGTCGTTACTTGCAGCGGCTCCGCTGGAGCCTCCGAAGTCTCTGCAGGTAGATTAACCGGTGCGGCTCTCTCAGCTGTGAGAGCTTCGGCCTCTTTCTTGCTATTAACCTCAGTGGCTCTCCTCTCGTTCAATCTTTGTAGATTCCTTGCACGGATCTCTTTCTGTTCGCTTGCATGAATAGACTTGGTGTAAGCCCTTTGGACTTTCTCCCTTCGAGCTGCGAAGTCCACTGGTCCTGACGTTAGAATCCTCCTTGGTTTTGGCGACTGGTCTCTTGAACTCGGTGTTGAATTTGTCCGTGTCACTCTCATGCCAGTCCGTACTGGCTTTGGGGAGCCTGCGCGCTCTCTAACCGCTGACTGCGACCTCTCTCTAGTCTTCTGACGTGAGCTCGCTGTACTGGCAGATGAAACTGGCTGCCGTGGGCGAGAACTTCGAAGCGGAGGAGAGGTTTTTGGTGGAGGTGAAGAGATGTAAGCTTTGAGGCTGGCATTGTTTGTTCCTACCTTTCCCGGGCTCCTCGCTTTCCCACGAGGTGTTCGGTTGGTCGGAGTTTGTGCACGTCCAGCTGTAGGAGTGGTGGAACGTGGTTCTGGTTTTCGAAGCTTCGTATTTGCAGCGCTCTTAGCTGTATATGGGGATACAGCTCGGGTTGAAGGAGGACTAGGAGAAGAACTTGATGGTGTATTGAATCGACTTCCCGCCGTAGCTATTCGAGTGTGCGGGCTAAGTTTGGTTGGGCTTGGTCGAGGCAAGCCTGTTTTGAGAGATGATGTATTAATATTTTTTAGTGGGTTGGCTTTTGCATCTGGAGAATCACTATGTGCACGATTATGACCATTTATTAATCGTGGAGATCTTTGTGGCAAGCCGCTGCCCAACTCCCGGTTTACACTACGATACCAAGCAGTAGGCGAAGATGGCGAAGATGGCGAGGGAGGAATAGCCTCGACTATTTCTGATCTACTTCGTCTGTGAGCGAGGTGGCGAATATTTGTTTGCCCTGTTAAACTGTAGCCAACATCCGGAAGGTTGACCGTGCCTGTAGATGAAACTTCACCAAAAAGAGGTCGCCTTGTTGCGGGGGGAGATTGGTGATGAGTCTGGGAGGACGGAGAAAGGTTGGACATGGATTTTGAAGCAAACCCATTGCTTCCAGGTACTGCAATCCGTGGTTTAGTTGTTCGCGCTGTGCTCGATAATGTGTTATTTGAATGTTGGTCCTCAGTCGCAAATCTCGTCCGCTGCGTTGCTCTTGGCACGGTAGCATGATTGCCAGCTCCTACGCCAGTGTCTCGAGTCGCCTGTCCCGCTCTTGTGTTCCCTAATGTATTTGAAGAGCCATTTGCTGCTCGAGTTCTTGCATACGCTGTGCTGCTGATGCTAACGTCTTTGGGAGGAATTCGAGGTGCAGGTTTGCGGACTGCTGGAGCTGCTGGAGTTGCTGATGGTTGATTGTTCTGGTCGAACCTCTTCAATAGATCTTTGACGCTTGGCTTCTGTGATGAATTCGAGGCCCCATTAAGCGCCGGCGACGATTTGGCATTACTTAGAGCTGTCCTTCCGTCGAGAGGTGAAGAAGCTGACCGGTATCCAGGCTGCTTCAAGCCGTTTCGAAGTCCGGAGACTGGGGGGTGTTTGGGTGTGGTGCCATTACTGTTGGATCGCAGCGAACTTGGACCTGGACGAGACTCTGATACCGTCGCAGCCATTCCGTTCGGAGAGTCACCGTACCCGTTGCTGGAGGATTGCACGCCACGATATTGTTTGTAGAAATCGTCCGGGTCTCCTCCTCCCACCCCGCCAACATATCCATTCGAGGTCACGGCGTGCAGGTTCTGTGTCGTGAGATAGGGAAGCTTGGGAGGAACTTTGGGGGATCGTGCTTCGAGGTCGGTGTGCGTCGGTGGTGAATTGTAAGGTGTATGGTAGTCGTGATGCTGCTGCTGGTCGTGATCGGAGCTCGAGGACGGATGTACGTGATGAGGACGCCTATAGAAATTCTGGTCGGCATTGATGTCGGACTCCATCATGCCTGAATTGCCTAAACATTGATCAGGCCCGTTTCTCCTCGTCTCTCGTCCGGACCGGTGCGATGTTGAACTGTCAATTAACCCATGTAAAGTGTCAGAGGACGTGGTGTATGCTCAGTGGCCGAGGAATGTGATTGGGTGCAGCTCGTTTGGAGAGGTCGCTCGAGCGCTCAGCCACGTCAAGTTCGCTGCATGAAGCAATAGGACAGCAGAGTTGAGGCAAGTGAGGCTATGTGGGCTATGTGGGCTATGCCAACGGGCACTGCTTGTTTTTGTTTGTTTGGTAATTAGGGTTCAGTGCGGTGAGTGCTGGTGTAGTGGAGCCGTGGAGAGGGAGGGAGAGAGTGTGTGTGTGAGTGAGAGAGAAAGAGTCGAGAATTAAAGTGTGTGTCGTGAAATGTGGCACGGTGGGAGGAGGTGAGGGAAGGGAGGAATACGGAGTATATGTTGGCCGAGGTGGTTGATGGTGGTGCGATGGATGATAGATGAGTGTCGTCGTGGTTCTCGCTGGTGGTGGAGAGGGCAGAGTAGTAGTGACGAGAGTGGTCGGCAATGGGGTCTATGGACAGGCACAAGCAGTAATGGTACTCGGTAATTCCGTATGACAGCAACTGTAATAATTAATGGTGAACGGCTGATGGTCGTGCTCAGTGCTCTCAGGCAGAGGCTCAAATGAAGGCGCTCCTCATAAGTCAAGACTTCAAGGGTCGGCGCCTTCCTTCAGGCTCGGGAGTTTCTTGCTTTCTGGCGTTCACTCTTGTGACTCTCAGCATTCGTCGCTGCTAATTGCTCATGCAGAGGGGATTCTCTCCCTCGACTCGGGATTCGTTTTTGCCTCTCTGCCTCCTCTCTGGCGGCCTCTCTGCTTCTGTCTTCTCTGCCTTCCCTTCTCGTTCCTTATTCCCTGGGGGCTTGACACTCCTCGCCTGCATAAATCACTACTTAATCTGCTAATAACCCTTAATTCAGGACTCAGGCTCAAATCTAGACTCGGTAGGCTTCCATAGGCTCTAGCAGGTCAACGAGACCAATCAGTGCTCATCGAGATTCGCGAGATCCAAGGATCAACAGCCCTCCAAGCCCAATAAAAGCAAGGCCCAGTTACCTTACAGTACGCTTCTCACCAGTTTCCCAGCTGCACGTGATCACATTCGTCAGTGGGCCCGAAGTGTACCGAACTCCAGTACCGTAGTGCTGCTGTACCTAGCACGCGTAGGGCAACAGCTACAGCTAGGTACTGTACTGTACAGCAACTGTCTTTTTCTTCCTTCTTCACCATTGTTTCGTTTCCACCCCCGCCCATTGTCAACACCATCGCGCGACTCTACCGTGCTATATTTGGGTATAGCTCCTCAATTTGCATTCTCCAGGTCAACCTTCTTTTTCACCTTTTTTCTTCCTGCGCAACCCCGCAGAGTTCGTGTGTTCCTTGTGTTCCTGGCTTACTGTGTCCACCACAACAAAAGCGACGCGTGCAATTGGACACCCGGAGCTGCATAGAGTTCGGTCGTCGGGTCCGCACTGACAGTAGTAGGACAGCCAAGGAGCCTCTTCCCGGTCGAACCACTGGAACTACCCAACACCAACCTGCAATCATGCTATTTGGGTGCTCTCATTGAAGCGAACTGTCTCCCTTGCATGAGTAAGTGAGCACAGCTGGAGGGCTCTGAACCTCTGAGAGCTCTGAGCCTCAATTGAGAATTGTCATTCATTCAATGCATAGGACGCATAGAGGGCTGTGGTCTCCTGTCACAAAGTCCGCCTAAACACCACTCCAAAGCTGTCGCGACTATAATGCCGGGGAAAAGGAAACGAAACAGACCCGGCCACTTGTCCGAGAACGCTCCAAAGCGTCAGAGAGTCGGTGGATGTTTGAATAGCAAAAAAGATCCCATCGTTAAACACGCGTTGCTGGGGCAGTACTATGCAAACGTGTTGACCTTGCGAAAGTATCTGCTGGAGAAGCTTCCGGAGTCCTCAAAAATCCGGAGGAAAAAGATATTGTCTGTTGGTCGAAGGGGAGTGCATAAACAAGAGACAGAGGTCGGTCTTGAAGAAATAGCACTAGCTAGCTTCCTTGATCAAACTCTCGTGGGTGTGTGGACGTATGGAGAAGTTTCGCCCGACGAGCGGTTGAAGCAATGGGTCAATTTCTCCCAGAGAGCAGATGTCACCACTTCGACATTTGGCAATACGAGCACCTCTGGGGGTTTCTGCCAATCCGAGGTATGTGATTGTTGTCGCGATTGGAATCGAGATGGAAAGTCGTCTGCCCACTGCGACATTATTTGCTGATAAGTCTAGATTGTCGATTTTGCTATTTGGCTACTCTTCTCCAAGGCGCAAGCTTTTAATGGTAGAGTTAGACATCTGCTATGTCAAGGATTCCGCAAGGATGCCACTAATCGTTCGGTGCATCGAGACGAAAATCTCACTTCCTCAATCCCGGGCGTGCTCTCCACACATCCCAATACTCATGTGACGGCCCTTAAAGCGTCACCATGGCCGCAGATTCTAATGTTAATGGGCAAAGCAGGAGAGAAGACGATGATTGACTTGATCCTAGACTGTGGAATTTTTGTCGCGGTCCAAAGTGGATATGGGAGTTACTATCAACTCAGTGGTGTGTGAAGACTCTCCAAGACTGAGAAAAATTCTGCTAACCTGGAAGGTTATCCGTTGGGCGATTTGCAGATGATAGAGCAGGATGCCCAAAAAGTGTCAGGCACAAAGCAATCTCGTGCTGAAAGCAATTCTAGCAAGCCGCTGCATACTCCTGGATCAATTGTTTTTGTTAGAAATCGCATGTTGTACGCGCGTGCAGCGTTCAATGCTCAAGGAGGTGTGCGATTCGGGTTGAGGCATATTCGTGAGTTAGCGAGCAGCAATATGTGAAGAAGAGTGCCAATTAATTTTGTTAGATGTCCTCAATCGGTATCCGCATAAAGAGTCAAATAGTTCTGAGAAGCCTTTGAGTCAAGTTGATCAAGCGAGCAAACAGTATCATCGGAATACAGTCAATATCATGATGTACATTTTCCCACGTCAATTTGGTTTACATAATGTTTTTACGTCTAAAGTGGATTCCCAAGAGACAGTGCAGCGTTTCAAAGATTACACCCTTCGAGAAGATGAGATTAGTCGGAAATATCAAGCCGAAAAAGTAAAAATTCCCAAAAGGCTTCGTGGTGAGACGATAGCTCTTGTCCAGAAGCTTCAGATTTTGCACAGTCGATGTGCTTACAACAAGCTCCTTGAGCATTACTGCCCAGTAAGTTCAATGTAAATTATTTCTGAAACTTATTGGCTAACTTACTAGACATTGAACAATGCAGGCAGATTTTGCGCTCAAAAGTCAGAGTCACAGCAAAGTAGTTCTTGTAATTCAACGACATTAAAGACTCAGACCTCAATCAAATCAACTTTAAGCTCTAGGTTGATTTCATCAGGAGATGCCCGTGTTCCCCAACGGAAGGCTTCAATGATGGATCATGCCACGCCTGTCGCGGAAGTTTCAGCATACTGCCGAGCAGTCCTATTAAACCTCATTCCTCATGGGTTTTGGGGTACTGGTGCTATACAAACTCACAATGAGCGAATATTTTATCAGAATGTCCATCGTTTCATCGAACTGCGCCGATTTGAAAGCTTATCACTGCATGAAGTATTGCAAGGAATGAAGGTAGGCTTAACGTCTGTGGATTTGGTATGGGGAAGTGGGTGTGTACACGAAGGCTTATGTTCATTATAGGTGATGGATCTTTCTTGGCTGACACCACCTGGGTCCACTCACACGAAAACGTCACAATCAGACATTAAGAAGCGACGGGAAATTTTTCACGAGTTTGTCTATTATCTTTTTGATTCGATCTTGATCCCACTTATCCGGGGCAACTTTTATGTCACAGAGTCAAATATCCATCGGTACCGGCTCTTCTATTTTAGACATGATGTGTGGCGGTCATTGGCAGAACCAGCCCTAGTCTCTCTCAAGCTGAAAATGTTTGAAGAGGTCAAAGCCGATAAAGCTCAAAAGATACTCGATCATAGAACACTTGGGTTTAGTCAGGTGAGATTGCTGCCCAAAGAGACTGGGGTACGGCCCATTATGAATCTGCGGAGAAGGCCAATGAAGAAGAATAATGTACTTGGAATCAGCATCAACTCGATTTTGGCACCGGTATATAATTTGCTCGTATTGGAAAAGGTTAGTGGGTCTAGCATTATAGTCTATTCTGTGCTAACAAACTTAGAATTTATATCCCGATCGTCTTGGATCAACACTGTTCTCTGTTGGGGATCTGTACCAGAGACTAAAAACGTTTAAGTCCAATCTCAATGGTTCAAAACCACTTTATTTTGCAAAGGTTGATGTTCAATCTGCTTTCGACACCATACCACAACGTGCTGTGGTGGCTCTGTTATCTTCACTCCCTTCGGAGGTAGAGTACCGTATTTCAAAACACGTTGAAATTAAACCCAGCGATGGCTATCATCAAGACGTCAATGGCAAAGCAAAGAGCAAGCCCATGCATAAATGGATTTCTCTTGCCAAAACTCCACATGATTTCGAGTCCTTCGATGAGGCCCTGGAATCTAACCTTGGTGTCGGTAAAAAGAACACCATATTCGTCGAGAACATTGTGAATCAATACAAAGACAAGAACGAGCTTATGAGTCTAATGGCCGAGCACATACATCGTAACCTGGTAAAAATTGGGAAGAAGTTTTACCGACAAAAGGAAGGAATCCCACAAGGCTCAGTCCTTTCCTCCTTTCTTTGTAACTACTTCTACGCCGACCTTGAAGCCAATCATCTATCCTTCTTACAGCTTGGCGACAGTCTTCTCCTCCGCTTAATCGACGACTTCCTACTCATCACCACCGATCGCTCCAAAGCACAACAGTTTCTACAAATCATGCACGACGGGCTCCCAGCCTATGGTGTAGGGGTCAATCCAGACAAGACACTCACAAATTTCGAGGCTACCATCAACAACAAGAAACTCAAACGTCTTCTTGGACCTAACCGCAATTTTCCTTATTGTGGTAATTTCATCGATACCACAACTCTGAACATCACTAAAGACCGAGACCGTCGAAAAGACGTGGCACTCTCAGATTCCCTGACGATCGAATTTTCCAAAATACCAGGTCGCAATTTCCAGCGAAAAGTATTATCAGCGTTCAAGATACAAGCCCATGCAATGTTCCTTGATACGGCGTTTAACTCGCTCTCTACAGTGCTCTCCAACCTCTTCTCTGCCTTTATGGAGACGGCCATGAAGATGTGGACGTATGCGCGGTGTATCTCCGTTAGTGAACGCTTAGTGATTAATACAATCAATAGTCTTGTAGAACTAGCATTTGTGCTCTGTAAGAGTAAGGGGAGGAATAAGAGGAATATAGGGTATCGGTGTGCGGTCAAGAAGTGCCAGGTTGAGTGGCTGTGTTTGTTGGCTATGAGACAGGTACTAGGGAAGAGACAGACGGGGTATCGGGCTGTTATCTGCTGGCTTGATCAGAAGATAGAGAGACTGAGTGAGAAGGAAGTTATTGCTTTGATAAGGACAAGGACGAAGGCAGTTCTTGCGACGAAAACAACACAGTAGTAATTCATTACGCGTAGAGATACCAATGTACAAGTACAATTCAATTCAACACTTCCCACGTTGCACTTATACCTCTCTGCATTCACCTCTTGCAATGGCAATGGTAGGTCCTCGCCCAAGCTAAGGTAGGTATATAAACCAAAACCAGAACAAACAGTATTACTCCAGCTACAAAAATCTCAACAATTAGTTAAGGTTTAGTTTTACTACCTTCTTCCATACCTACTTTACTTTGCCACAGATAAATAGATACGAAGAACTAATTATCTAGTAACACAATACCACACAACACAACAAATCTATTCTATTATATAATATTACTCAAGCATTCATTACTCTAGTCTACCTACCTAGTTCATATACTCCGTAGGTACCTAAGGTAGGTACCTAGATAGGGCAAATAAACTATATAAACCACCCACCCCCCATACGTAGAGTCAATAATAGACTTATCTTACGCCTCGTCCTCTTCCTCGGTCACTTAGTCACTCAGTCATTCCGTCACTCCCCTTACCTCTCGCCTAATCTCACTGATTCAATCACATTTAATCTTAGGCAATCACCCACCTACCTCACTTACTCTCTCCTGATCACTCACTTACTTTCGCCTGATCAAACTTGAAAATTTTACACGTCACATACACAATGCACACGCACGGTCACACTCACACTCATTCCAATTTCAACACAAGACAACGGAACAGTATATACATTAAAGTATTTCCACACACTTTATATGTAATAGAAATATATTACAAACAGAACCACCTCTCCGGTGAACTACCCATCCAACAGGAGCGTTGTGTCTGTTGCAATTGGGCGCTTGCGCGCTTTGCTTTAAGGCCTTAACTTGTCATTACTCCAGAATCACGGCGGGACTAGCCGCCAGTGTATACAGAATTTCATCATTAGAATTCAAACGCCGCTTTATATTTGTAACTTTTCCTTCTCTCCTCCTTTGACCTATGGTCGCTAATTGCTTGGAAATTTGTGTTGATGGAAGAGGACGGATGTTGCCCAGGTAGAGAGAAAGTATTGAGGTTCGGGGATGGTTGATGAGACAAGAACAGAGGTGGTTTGCTCATGAGGATGATAACGATGCTTTCCCAGCTTCCCTCACGGCCAACATCCACTCCTCTTCACCCACGCCCTGCAAACCGTCGCGTACAAGCACAACGATCTCCCTCTCACTCGAACAATTAAACAGCTTGCCCTCCATCTTCATCAAAAACGCAACACCGGCGCGCACAAGGACAGCATCACCTTCGAAAACCATGACGTCCCATAATCTTGTAGCATTATCAAGGCTGAGACACCCTGTAAAAAGGGAACTGAAGATGTCACGTAACCAGGCATCGGGGTTATTAGAGAGGTGGGTAAGGTGTTGGTGGAGACTAGGAGATTTGGCCTTAAGGGTTGAGAGGACCAGTGAGTAAACCTTGGAGGTCGCTCCGGAATCGTAGGTGTGGAAGGAGAGAGGAAGGGAACGGTTGAGGATATTGGAGAGAGTTCGGAAGGTTGCCGCAGGGGTATCGAGGTTGAGGAGGAGAATGGCTGCTAATGTCTGTGTACAATTAGTGAGAGAATATAGATTCAGAGTTCTCAAAACTTACACTCGTGCCGTGAACATAGCCCACGTCACTCCTGTACATAGCGTATGCCCTCAAGACATCCACCAAGCTCCCATGGAGTGGACCATCCGGCTGGAAGATCCTCAATTCCTTATACGTCTCCCTTACATCTCTATCAATCCTGTCGAACCAGAATTTCTTTCGCTCATCCTCTGCACTCGGCTTCTCCGCTTTCCTCAGGCGACGCTCCACATCCTTTGCCCGTTTGAGAGCAACATCGTAAGAGGACTCGGTGAGTTCAAGCTCGTTGCCTACTGCCCGTGCCCATACGCCTCCTCGGCTCCGAGGTGCAATCCCACGCCACCATAGCTCTCTTGTACGTTTCTGTCGAGTTGCGTCATTCCAATTGGGTAAGACGTGTTCCTCCCATATCCTCAAAAGCGAATTGGCAGTATCATCTCTGCAGACGGATTGGGTATTCCTTTCGGCCTCCCTCTTGCGGTCTGCCTCTTTGGCATTCTCCATCATCTTCTGGTACTCTCGGAGATGTCGTTTCTCTTCTTCCGGATTCTTGGGGGGCAACCACGAGGGTCGAGTTCGCGACAAAACAGCTTCCTTCTCTTTCGAGATCGGGAGAGGATCAATCATCATCTCTGTCCGCCGTAAAGGAGGCAGTTCAGCAAATGCAGACTTGACTCTAGGTTTGTAGACAGGCCGCGAAGAAGTATTAAAACTACGCCTCTGGTTGGACTCCGACAGCTTGGCTTCCGCCTCAACTGCATGCTCCTCTAGAGCTGCCGTCAATGCCTTTGCTTCTTCGCTCAATGCCGACATGGCAGACGTCCAGCTCTTTGCCCGGCCTTTGTTTGGTAATTCGTGATTGATGGGGAATTGTGACATGCTCGGCGATCGACTTGGTATACCTAATCTTGGAGATTTCAGACAACCTTGTTCGACAGGTATTGGCGATGTGCCATTTCCTGCAGGCCGAACCTTCTCTTTCGGTTTTCGATCAGGACTTGTGCCAGCGGAAGGTGGCCTACTTGAGGCTGAGCGTTCGTGGAGAGGGCGGGGTGACATGGGAACATTCTCAAGGAACACCTCATCTGGCAGGTCATCACCATCATCCTCGTCACACTCCTTCTCCAACTCCTGCACAGTCTTCCTCTTCGTGTTTAGGTTAGCGTGCCAACTCTCCCTCCGTACCCTCGGTGACAGCGCAGAGAGATGTCTGGAAGTCTCGAACATCGAATGCGCGGGACTCGGGCTCCGTTTTCGGTTTGTCGACGGCAATGAAGTTACACTCGGGCTAGTAAATCCCCTCCTCGACATCGTCGTGCTATTTTGTGTATGTAACGTTGCCAATCCATCCGACGGCGTTACCACGCTCCTAACCTGACCCCTTAAACTCGGAAAAGACGGTCGCGTCTTCGCAGACGTCAATTCCCTCTGCACCTTATTGTGTCCATGCGACGAAGCCATATTCCGCTGTTTAGCAGACATGCGGAGGTCTGCGGTATAGGTGGACGCATAGGGGTTGCTGCTTGATTTCATTCTGGGAAAGTCCCCTACAGAATCTGATTCTTCATCGTCGAGTCCAATCTCCTCGAAATTATTGGCGTCTGCTACAATGCTGCCGTCGTCGGAACCAGTGGAAGAGCGAAAGGAGGAGGATTTGGAAGATTTACTCCGGCTGAGCTCAGGGGGAGAGCCCATAGGGGCATCCGCAATATAGTAATTCATCATCGCATTTTCATACTGGGATGTCGTAGACACAGTGAGGGCTCTTTGTAAGGTAGCTATCTTGGCGGTTTAAATTGATTTAGTTGTAAGGGTTTGTTTTTGGTGGATGTGATGATTTGCTCTTAAGAGAGTAAATAAGCACTGCTGAGATCGTCAGGTTTCGAGTTGCGACGAACTCGGCGATCAACTCAATAACGAAGGAATAGACGGTGTGTTTAAAAAAAGAATTAATGCGTGCTGGGGGTGGTGTATCGTGACGAATGAAGAATTATTAGTAGTAGTAGTAGTAGTAGTAGTACTAGTAGTAGTAGAATACAGTGCTGCAGAAGCTGTGTGGTGTGTTGTTGTTGAGAGACGTAAGAATCAAGTTTCGTCGCCACCGGTCGTGAAGATAAGAGAGTGTAAGGTGCAGTGTAAGGGATTGGGTTCTGGAAGGGGAAGTAGGCAGGAAGAACTGCAGCGGAAGGAATGACTGGGGCGTGGGCAAGCTTCAGGTTCGAGGAATGGAAATCGGATGGAAGATACCTTGGTGGAGCAAAGTAACTGCTGCTGCTGATGCTGCTTAAGCCCCTTGGCCGCCCACCCCCTGTCGCTTTGGAGTAAGCGACCGCTAAGTATGGAGAAAGACTAGGTAAAGTAAGATGAAGCAGCCGCGTCGACGAATTAAGCCGGCTACAGGAAGGGGTCTGGATTGGAGTGGATTGCTGAAAGGCCAGGGTGATGACGGAAGAGCAGGAAATAGCAGTCAACAAATAACCGCGATTTGTTGGCGATCTTCGCGATGAATTATTTATAATTTCTACTCTGCAAAAGGCTTATTGAGAGGGAAAAAGGGGAAGAAAAGGGAGAGGACTTTCGGAGAAGAGGGTTGTAACATGTGTTTCAGCGCCTCACTTAGGTGCAGTAGGTAGTAGTAGGTAGGTAGGGAGGTACCTTAGCAAACTGCTGTTATCTCTCTACCCAGCCTGCTTTCTACCCGCTGTTGAAACACACCTAGCAATTCACTGCATCTATCACACTACTTAATCCCACTTACAATATCACCCTCCCTCCACTTATTCCTTTCTGAGTGGTGATGATAACCATGATAACCATGATAATTACCGATATCAACAACGCACGCCTTATGCAGCTGACAACTGTGCCATACCAACCACGTTCTTTTCAGCTGCAATAATACGGAGTATCGCTCTTCACTTAACAAGCACCCCCTCGTGTACAACAAGCAGCAGCACGCTTCAAAAACAAGAAATCTACAACACAAAAATCCGGGCGGCTTGCAGCAAGTATGTCTTGGCTACATCAATAACCCTAAGAACCCCGCCACCACGATCATCATCATACCAGCCTCTCCGTTATCCAAGACTTTATCCAAGATTTTACCATCGTAGATAAAGACCGGACGAAGGAGTGATCAAATCGTATCGTATTACCGGCAGTAGTTCTAATGATCCTACGATATCGCGATACTCCCCCTCAATCTCATCGAACTGGTGGTAATAGTGCTATGCGGGTTGAAGATCCTGATCCTTCAGCTGCGTTAGTTGCCTCGTATTCTCCTCTCGTCTCCTCCCGAACTCCCCTCTTCCTTGCTGTGCTGTACAACACCAAGTTATTGGCCAGTTTGTAGGGAACCTAGAGAAACGGTGAGAACCTAACCTGGAAGTGTCGAGAGGAGATACTGTAACAGATGGGATGAACGCCGTTTCCAGCCTTTCTTTTTCATCGTATGATTTTACTGCTTCGCTCACATCTCACATCGCAACAACTCTTTCTTTCCACGGAATGAAAATGAATTGAAAAATGAAAGCCGTAATTATGACGCTTGCTCCTACTCGAAACTGTGTATTGTAACACTAGAGATCATCCCGCTTCACCCTTCAAGTAACAAATTTTAAGGTACACAGGTACCGTTTTGTACGTACTGGCATCCTCATCACAGCAAAATCCATGGACCTTCCACCTCCGGGCGATACCTCCCAGTCTCACCTCCGTACCTAGATACTCACACATGCCAACCCTCCCTCACTCACCTCATCTCATCCCAACCCCTCATCCATCAGCAACCAACCCCCTCAAAATCCATAATTCCACCAACCTACTGTACCATCGATTCTGCCATCCTCCTAACCAAAAAAGCCCCCCAAACCTTCACACGCAAGAGGCGTTCACCCCAAACCTCGCTAATCCATTGCGATAATGCGGGAAGCAAGCCAAAAAAGCCATCCACCACCAACTCCCATCCCCGCCGCCAAAAAGCCCCCAGACCAAACTCACCTACAAACTAACCTACACAAAGACGTCAGAGACCGTTACTCGAGTCCCCGAAACCAAGCCTACGGTTGCCAACAATTCGAAGCCAATAACACAGACCCGACGTCAGATTTCAGATCGACCCAGAGGGATTTTGCTTTGACAATTTCATCTACCATCTGAAACAATAAATCAAGATACAGTACAGAAAACCTTAAGGTACTCTGCTTTAACTGTTTCAGAAGATGAGATGAGATCTTCATCTTATTTTATTATGAATAAAAATTTAATGAGATGAAAAAGAATTATGTCCGGTGATGATGCATCAGATGCTTTTCTCGCCGTCGCTCACGGTTCATTCACTATTCTGTGCATGCAGGCAGGATGCAAGGTGCAGGCAAGATAAAATTATTTTTAGGGTACGGAAGTATCAGGAAATTTGGAACTCATACTGTATGATACGGAGAGTTCCATGGAGCCAGGGGGGGTTAGGTATTATACAACGTACAGTAAAAGTAGAGGACCCGAATAACCCGAGAGGTAACTCAGCCGAGTAGACCGAGATATGCCCACGGTCTTTTTTTTTTCTCCTTGATTCGTGTGGGGCCGGTCGGGACCTTTTGAGTTTGAGAACTTTGATTACCTATCATAGCGGTCGGAGAAACTGTTGGTGGAGATACGGAAAGTATAAGGGAACAAATCTGGAAAGTATAAATGGTGTCTTTAGATATGCATAATTTATTTATCAAATCAGAGCGTACGAAAGTATAGGACTAGGCAATAATTATCCGGCAATTGCCGATTTTACATTAAAACTCACCTATAAATTAAGCATATATCTCTACTAACTTATATTATAAGTGTATCTCATTTTAAGATATATTATTTCGAATAAAACACCTAGGCTCTACTAAGACTAATTAATTCTATCTATAGAATTAAACCCCTAGAAATAAGTTTAAAATTTAAAGACTGTTGAATAGGCACAATATAAGTGGGCAGCAACATGTGGATGGCAATCAGTGGTATTGTGTTCTGTGTAGAAGCTAGAGTGCCAGAATGGGCCTACTTGTAGTAGTAGGACGATCACACGACTATTCCTATATTCACTGAATTCAACAAAGACTATTAAAACCAGTCCTTTACTTATCATCCTGCTTAAAAGCTCTTCTCTACTTCATCCAGGTTATTACCCTTCTGTACACCTTGCTGAACTATAGCAGTAAAACTCTTTACTTTCCTCAACAGCTCCAAGGTTGAAATGGTAGATCTTAATCGACATGGCTGTTTCTGTGCTTCAGCATCAACCTCAACCTCAACATCAATCCTCGAAAGGGTTAGCTAATAAGCTCCCAGCGTCAAAATCCACTTCCTTTTAATGCTCTAGTATCTGGTTGGTCGAAGTTTTTGAGTTTCTTATTTCAAATACATCATCACTGATCTTATATTAATTTGTAGGAGGATGTGACTTGGATACTGCCTTAGCACCGAAGGTTTTTCCTACTCCAACGCCATGTATCTTGTCGTCTCCATAAGAATACTGTTAGGGTTGTGAGCTAGAAACAGCGGCTCGGCGCTTCCTTCTTCTAAAGATTGCAAGAAACTCTCAATAACCTCTTGAATACGGAGTATCATCATCCTCTTAGCGAAGTTCTTTGACTCTTGTTGCAGATCCCAAGTTCAAATTCTACAAAGTCTTATGAACATCCTCCAACTCTTTTATCCGTTGATCTGATCTTGCTGTTTAAATCGTTCGTCTTAGAGACAGTTCTTGTCGGTGTTTGCGTTCCTTCTGGTACTTCTGCACTATGAGCACAACTTGGTCAATCCCATCATCGTCGATTCTTTGAGGGAAAAGAAATTATGCAACTTTTGTATTTGAACGAGACATAGTCGGATCTCGTTTATTGGAGAATCAATCTCAGGTAGAGAAGAAGATGATAGAATTCGACCTTTCTTAGGCAATCCTAAAGGCACTCGGTACTTACCTTCTACCTAAAAGGCTTTGCCCCGTTCCTCTATCATACCACATAACAATAATCGAGATAAAGCTTTCTACTAGATACATTCAATAGCACAGATAGCTCGCTTAGACCAATCATCACCAGCTATAAATTGTTGATTCTTCAAATATTCGGGTAGCTAGCTGATCAGTGTATCTCCATAACTTGGGATAGTTAGTCATAGAGATTTTTTTCGGTATAGCTATAGAAAGATGGATTACCACCAAGCCGTCTATTCCAGCATCTGGTTGCTCTAATACGAAAGGACATGTTTTGAGTCCGGCTGCCGTATCACCCTTGGGCCTTGTCTACTTTGCTTTACGGCCTGTTGCTGAGTTAGCAAAGTGTAACAGACATGTCTATCACACATGCTCTTTATTTAGGTACAGTACCCTCTCGTAATAGTACTTGTACTTGTACATGTCAGCCGTATTGGCATCTTGGGAAAAAGTTGGCTCGTCTACTCCTTCCTCGATTGGAATCTTCGGATTTGGTAAGGGGATCTGAACCTTTAGGTTTATTGATTGTCATCATAGTCCTTGGATTTTCGTCTGTGTTTGAAGATCGTGAGAGGGTATCGTGATTGTGTTTAAGGTTCTTGTATGTTGTGTACCTGGACCTATATTTTGTTAGTTCTCAACTAATTAACTTCTTTATTATTAAGGAAGAGTTAGGGATAAACTTATAAACTTACTTTTAGGTCGGTTTAGGATGAGAAATAGAATACTGAAAATACAAGAAAAATAAGACTTTTGACTCTCAATAGATGGTGTGTATTGTATTTGTAATTTTTGGAGGCGACGAAGGGACGGGGTTTATTGTAGAGTGGTACTAGTGGAGGTAAAATATTTTGAAGTTAGGAGTTGGAAGTTAGGGATAGATAGTAGAAGGTAGGGAAGGCGAAGTAGGGGAGAGGAGAGGAGGGGAGGGGAAGAGGTTGGTTAGTCTTATTTTAGGTTGGATTAGGTGAAATAGCACTGGGAGAGATACGGGAGGTAATGGATTTAGAATGTGATGTAAGATAGAGTTTAGAGATATGAGGGAGGTTGATAGTAGGAGTTTTATTAGGTGATTTATATTAATATAGTAGTTAACACAGGATTAAATTTTGTTAAATAGTATAGTTTTCGGGCAGCAACATATAGTAGCAAAGGTATTGTATGTATTCTGTCTTCTATAGGTAAAGTGTATAGAGAGTCCGACGCTAGTTATAGCTCTAGGTATATACAAAGTAGTAGATAAGAGAGGGCGAATAGGGTAAATGTATTTATATAAGTATTTAATTTGATTAGATTTAAATTGGCTGAATTTGGTTGGTTATTGTGAGAGTGTGAGAGTCAGTGAGTTGTTGAAGGGTGAGGGATGAAGGATTGGATGGAGTGTTTGGGCTGAGAAATTAAGCAGGGGGAGGGGATGGATTTGGTGAATTGACTGTAGGTATAATAGGTTGTAAAGAAGTGGCATTGATGCAAGTATGTAGATGACTTTGTGATATGTTGAAAGGTAGGAGTTTGAGTGGGGTTTAAGCTTTGGGGTTTGAGATGTAGAGGTAGAGATATTTGTTAGATTATGAAATAGGTAGAAGTGAATGCTTGATTAAGTTGTAGGTTTATAGAAAATGGCTCTTTTTAAACTCAATGTTGTGACCTATTAGATGGGAGATTAGAAAGGGAGATATGAATCCCATTGATTCTCTTCTCTCCTGGCATATTATCTCACGCCTATCTCCTAACGATGTTTCTGATTCTATCCTCTCTCTCCTTCTCCTTCCGTTCCTTCTCTTTCTCCAACAACTCTTTTCGATGAACTCTCCTTCTTATATCCTCTACAAATCCATCCGAGGGCAACGGATGTCCAAGTCCAGATTTAGTGTGTCCTTCCCTCCATTTGTCCAATATAGATATAAAGCTCTCCTGGTACATTTCCTCAAGTTGCTCTCGCTTAGATTCCGTTAAGACAGTTGAGGGCACGGCTGTCATCTCCCGTTCGATCTTGTATCTCAACGTAGATTCACTCAACCGAAACATTCGTACGGAAGAAAGCACGCTGTTTGCGATTTCATCCAAGCAATAGTCACACTTAGCAGAATCGAAATTCTCCCATTTTAAAGTCTTCTTACAAAAATGAGTATTGAATTTGGGACCCTTCTTGCTTGATCTTGGTTGTTGTTGGTATTCGGGTGGGTTGGTTGCTGTTCTGGAATATTTTGTTAGATTCTTAGCCCAATCGCCCAGCTGCTGTTTTTCACCTTTCTGTTCTTCTTGGCGTAAATGTTGGAATAAGGCATAGGCTGTTGTCTAGCGACAGTAATAACAATAATGTCCTGTTTTACTTGGAAATGTGCACCATGAAGTGATTTTGGGTGTTTTGGCGTATGCTGGTGGATCTGGTACTATTGTGCTTGGTGCTTCTGTGTATGGTGGTGGTGGTGGTTTGGTTGATGGTATTGAGGGAGATTTTTTTGAAGAAGATTTTTCTCCCTTTTTGTGGGATTGCTTGGATAACGATTGGCCCATTGTTATTGTAGTGTTTTTGGTAATTGTTGGTATTATGATTTTTAAGGAAAGTAGGAATTTCGTGGTGGCTTCTATTTATTTTATTGTGGTTGGGGCTATGACTAGCGGGCTTAGTTTTTTTTATGGACTGAGTACCTAGCTGGTAATTTATGGCATGTTTTAAGAGCGGATTTTTGGGGGCTCATAAGCACTTAGAAACTTAGTATTTTGCTTTGTGTGTGCGAAATTCTAGACGGCGGATAGTAGAGCTTTCTTACAATTATGTCTTTGGATGATCAAGTTTAAGTTATCTAGTTTAGGTCAAAGGTATTATCCGTTCTGGTTATACTGTAGATAGGCACAAGAATCATCTATGAGAGTCAAGTTATTTTGAATTATTCCTGTATTCTCGAGAAATCAATATTCCCCTAGGGTTAAGTCCTATCTTGCGTGATTATAGCGACTCCGCCATTCATTTCCTTCCTCCTCTCCTACTCCACTATCCCATCTCGATTAATTTATAGACCATTAATTTTCTTTTCAACTCAGACTAATTTGGTAGTGGCCTCCTACCTCTTTAGGAGGCCTAGAGTAGAGTGTACTGAAATTTCTAGCTACCTAATACTGCAACGAATGACCTGTCTTAGCCTAAAAATTTGGAAAGGCTCGAGTGTATTAGTCGAAGTTAGAACCTACTTGTCTAAGTTGGTTCTTTACACGACGATAAAGTTATTAAGTACTAATGTGGTATAGTTATGTACTAGAAGAAAAATGCTAGAGCTAATATATTAAGCGAGCATAGTTATACCTAGTGCACGTTCACTTCTAAGAAAGTCGACCCGGGTCTACTATAGCACGCATTTCAGGCAAAAAAATAATTTTCCAAGTGATGGTCTTAGAATCGTCTAGTAATAGTTTACATGTGATATTCGTGGCATGGATTCGTTTAGGGTATTTGTCGCTCGCCTTTGGGCTGGGCCTACTAAGTGTATATCACTAATAGGAAGGTCGGATACGCCAAATTGAAAATAGTCCCAGTGGTATCATTACTTAAAACTGATTATTTGATTAAAGAGGCGTCGAGAGTAAATCTTTATATATTTTTCCTTTCCCTATTATTAACTCATGGGTAACACCAACCCCCTCTTAAATTTCCATCGTGCCTTCCTGCTGTTGTTGCTGGCACAGGTACCCTCTGGAACTTTCGCCAGGTTTATTTGGGTAGATAATCTGCTCTTTGTAGAGGTATTCCTCATTCGCCGTGTATTCCTGCTGCTGTTTCTGCCACAGGGGCCTAGAGTTGAACATCTGCTCTTTGTCGATATATTCCTTAATAAGTTTCTCAATCTCATTTTCCCTCATCTCTCTCCATTCCTTCATCTTCTCCCACCGTTCCACTCTCCTTATTAAACCCGGTCCAATCCTGTATTCAACCGCATCCATCAAAACTTTCGAAGGAGGAAGATGTCGAATTCCATCCTCATCAGTTGGACTCCAAGCCTCCGTATTTTTCTCTTCTATCCATTTAAAAAGCCACTCATCTAGATATTTTTCAAATGTCTCTTCAAGAGAACGTGGAACAAAACCCATTTGAATGTCTTCTTGACGTGTAAGTCGTGTTTCGAATCTCGAACGAATATATTCTGCTTCGTTTTGAATATCGCTGACTTTTACCCAGATTATGTCCATTCTTTCTTCGAAGCATCGGTCGCATTCCAGTACTGAGAGTGGGAGTCGTTTAAATTGCGGTGCTCCATCTTTATATATACTGCAGCAGAGATGTGATGCGTTTCTTAGGTATGCTGATGGGATATTAGGATGTATTCTAGGGGCCATTTGCCTTTCTTGTCGTAGTTTTTGGAAGATTTGGAAGGCTATTGTCCAGTGGCAGTGGATACAGGTAAGTTCTTCTACGGTGCAGTTTTGTTGGGTTGGTTTCTTGGTTTTCCTTTTCTTGGTGAATAGTCCCATGGCGTCTTTACTTCGTATTTATCTCGTGGAAAAGCAAGGTAAGGAATGTCAATACAATGAAGAGAAAGCAAAATGTGTGTGTGTGTGTGTGTGTGTGTGTGTGTGTGGAGATAAGGTACCTTAGCTTTGAACGAACAATTGTCTAAGTTTTGGTATAGCTCCCTAAACTGTAAGTTTAATACCTTAGTGGATTAGGAGCTAGTCTAATTTCGAAAGAACTTAGCAAAATGTAAAGCAAAGAGTGAGTTAGTCTGAACAAAAGTCTCGTCTCCACCACAATGCCTGTCACCTATAGATAACTGAAAAACATTCCGTAGAATCTTGCCATTACTACGTGACTACATCTAAGCATTTGATGTAAAGGCTGCACATGAGGGTAGTTAATTAACCCAGTTTCTTATTCAAATGAACTAGGGAACTCCGTGGGTTTGAATAATTTACTGAATTTAAGTAACTGTATTTTTCTCTTACGTGAATAGATATTGCACCTAACTAAATTCGATTCTGTTATTCCAGGTATTCAAATATTTGGAACTCTTCTAGCGTCTAGAAAGTAGGTTAGGAGAGAAAACTAGAGCAGTGTGGGATTTTCAGCGAGGCTCGAAATTAAATGATAAATGTATAATGTTAAGAGTCGTACGGTGTATTCCTTAAGGGTTAGTGAAACATATGATTTTACCGTTCAGATAGCTTCTTAATATCTAGCAAAACGATTCTGAAAACTGCCACGAATATTATTTTCTCCGCTATGAATTTGTTCAAGATATCCTTATGCTTCCTGTACTCGTTCCTCGAAATAGGGGCTACGTTCTAGCACTGAATTTGGATTGGTTGTACTCAAAGCTCCTTCTCACTAATTGTGTAATCAGTGTGAAAATAATGCTGATCTAACCCGTATGGTTTCTGAGCTTAGTATGCTAGTGGACTTACGATCGATCTTTTGAACATTTTATTATTTGCTAGTTGTCGTGAACGCTGGAAGATTTCGTATGCCAGCACCCAAAGACAATAAATACATCCAAGTTCTACGGTGGCTCTGCAAGTGTAAATAACTAGCTCTTTGATCAGTTCCTCTGGAGTAGCTCTGTTTTTCATCGCGTGGAGGCTGAATGGCTCATGATACTCAAACTAATGACTGCTGCCTAAGAGCTATAAGTCCCTACTATAAGATTTTATCAATGTTATAGAGTGATCTCAAATCATAAATATACTCCTCTAACTCAGTCCTCTAACTTCTTTGCTATACCTCAGCTTTTGGCAAACTTCTTGTCAGTAATACTGTCTTAATTGCTTGACAAGGCATGAGTTTTAAACCAAATACTTGAGTCAAGTGAGTTATCTAGAAAGTGAGTTCGTCAAATAGGTAAGTTACTTGAAATAAATGGTTACCCAAAAGTACGCCCTTTTATCTATATTATGTGAGTGACCTAATTCAAGTAAAGTTCCTTAAATCAAGTCAGCCATCAAACTCATATTACTTATTGGTTTAGGGTCTAGTCAGTTACGGGTATATTTGCGTGGCGTTGGCTGCATCCACAGAAGGTATTCATGCTTCTATAGAATACAATAAGTTTAAAATACAATTATGCATATCTTTACTATCGACAGAAGAAGTTAAGTGACATAATTGAGTGACGTAGGTTCAATGAGTTTATTCAAGCTTCAGACAATAAAAGACGATCTTATTCATAAAAAGAGGAAGGGGTTTCCAGACCGGCGACCATGTCTCATATCTTTAATACAGTAGATCACTACATGTCTAATATCAACTCTTATTAATACTTACCTTATGGCAAGTTTTACTCTTTTTAGGCGAGGTATGCTGACGTCAGAAATAGCGGTTCACACAAATCACTATATACACACCCGAGAGTCTGACCACGTGCCTACGTCACGATCTCTCTTCGCATCTCCAGCTGTTCGCATCGGTTTGCATCGCAACGCGTCGCACGGCAGCCAAAACGAAAGATAAACTTGGAAGCCTTCATAGTGCCACCACCCACTAACGTGGCGAAGTCGTGTGATCGAAATATGGATATAAAAATGGCCTACAGAACCTCAACAGCCTACACATCATTAATGGTGTGTAGCAGTTCGCCCACCGCCACGCATCAACGACTACGACAACAATAATGTTGCCCTCGAGTTCGAATACATCCTTAAATCCTTACGAGCTCCTTGACAGCTGGCGACGTGACTTCAACCTTCATCAAACTGCGGGGACGTTAAAGCCTCTTGTCATCCCTTACCACTTCTACGGTCTCTTCGTCCTCGTCCTGTACCTCTGCATCCCTCATACGCAACGACCATGGGTATATGCTGCGCGCTGGCCGGTTTTCCTGGCTATTGTAGTCTTCCAAACGAGGCTATTGATGCAGACGAGTAGTATGGACATGAGAACTGGCATCGGCGCGGGGTTGGTATCTGTGTACGTCATCTTTTGGAGTGCGACTTGGTTGTTGTGGAACAAGCCTCAGTTTGATGCAAAGAGGATTGAATGGACCAAGAAAAAGAGACAGAAGGTTGCGGTTGAGGCCAAAGGAACGAGCACTGTACAAGATGGGGTGAACGCTATGAATGGAGCCGTAGCGACTGGGCATCAAGTCGCGGATTCGACGATGAAGAAGCGGGTACATGAGAATGGCGATATTAAACATAACTCGAAGGACCGGACAGATGTGGAGGCAGATGTTGATTACTATTGGCAGTCATATCCGGACAACTTTGGAGAAAGGTTCAGCTGGGTTATGGACCTTATAGGGACCCAAAGAGGGGAGCGTTGGAACTGGGCCATCCCAACCCTCCCTGCCCGGCCATTGTCTGTCAGGAAATCCCTCGGCGAGCATGTTTCTGAAGCAGAAATTGCGGCTGCAGAACGAGGTATACCACGTATTTCTTCGGTGGGCACCCGCGCTTTCTCATCCCATACTGAAGCTTTCCGTACCTATCTTCCGAAGCTCTTCATGGGGATCTGCGCCTTGGATATCATTAAGACTTGCATGATGAACGATCCTTATTTCTTGTTCGGTCCAAACTCTTATGACCTACCTCCACACCTCTCCAACCTGAATCCTTTCCTGCTAAGAGAGTATCGCCAACTGCTGACCTTCTCCGCCATTGTCACATCTCTCGAATGCCTGTTCATGTTGCGAACTCTTCTTTTCTTCGCAGCTTATAGAATCCCTGGTGCACCATCTTTTCTCGGCGTCCGTGGGGAAGCCTGGCTACACCCAACGGAATGGGGAAGTTTTAGTTCCATCCTCAATAAAGGCCTGAACGGGCTTTGGGGAAGCTGGTGGCATCAAACCTTCCGCATGGCTTTCGCCTCCCCGACAAGTTATCTTATCAGACACAAGTACATTGACGTTCGTTCAAAGGCAACAAAACTCGTCAGTCTATTCTTTGCATTTGCTATTTCCGGGCTACTGCATGCTGGAGGTAGTATGACGCAATTTCCGCAGACAAAACCTTGGGAGCCCATTGTATTTTTTCTGTTACAAGGCGTTGGCATATTTCTCCAGACAACTTTTTGCTCAACATTTCAAGCACAAGTTTCCAAAATCCCTTCTTTGGCTAGGATGGCGGGAAACCTTTTATTTACATTCGGTTGGTTGAGTCTTACAGGCAATTGGCTGATTGACGATTTTACAAGAGGAGGACTCTGGCTGTTCGAACCGCTTCCTATTAGTGTGCTAAGAGGTCTTGGGTGGGGACCCGACGGACGCGGATGGTGGTGCTGGGGGTATATAGGTTCAATATGGTATACAGGGGAACATTGGTGGGAGAGCGGTATTGCATTTGGAGGCGCACCTAGGAGGTTTTAGGTAGCTGGATAGGCTGGGTTGGGAAGTGGGAATTTTAGCATTTACACGGGGCTGGAGTCTGGTTGGTTGTATTGCATTAAAAGATCATCTTAGATAGACAGAGACTATTAGAGTCAAGAATAAGGAAGTTTATGAATCTCACTCCCTCCAACTCCGAAATCATTGGGGACTCAGGTACGTCGCTTCCCTACCCTAACTTTACACATAATGGACTTCCAATGACTAAAGTCTGCTGGGTTAAGATAGCTGCCAACAGGATAAACGAGTCCTGACGGCCTGTGAGTTGGAAAGACCGCTTCGAAACCGGAATGGCCTCGTGTGTCTCTACGAGAGTTACGCACAACACTGTACAAAGCAGAATGTCACTCTGATTGTCAAGCGGCGTTTCATAGTGCCGATTTTCGCACTTGAATTTGACTTCGCCAAGCAGGAATGATTAGCCGATGCTTTACATTCCGAAGTTCAATATTTATATTTCCCCAAAACCCATGACACCTCCAAGACCTTTCTAAGTTCTTCGATTCCCGCCATGGCGTCTAGCATACCTGCATGAAACGCGAAAGTCTCTGCTGCACGTCACACGGGATTTTGTTAACTTTGATAAACTTTCGCTTGCGTCGTGCGCGTAGTTACCCTTCGGGTCATGCGAAAAAGAGAAGCTTCGTAAAGAAGTAACCAGGAACGGGTTTTCTAAGGTATTTGAAAACCGGAAGTTAGATCGCTTTGGGGAAAGTTCCCTACCGATGTCGATTCATAACAGTCTCAAGTTGCTGCCTTTCGCATTATATCTAAGCGAGCGAGTGACTCGAGAACTTGCTCACTGTGCCATGTTGCAATTGCATTAAACACAACTCTCAAGTTCGTTCTGACCTCCAAAATTCACATCCAAAGTTAAATCTCGAGAAGGGAAAAGGTCCAGCTCACATCAACCTCGGGATCATTCGTCACGAAGGAGTCTTCAAGTCACAGTCAGTAGGAAAGATGGGAAGTCATAGCAGGTATTCATTAATAGACTACGGGCAACTGTAACAATCCCAAATTATTTTCTCACTCTCATCCTCCAGCAACACCAATACTCTGCAGTTTCCAGCCCCTGTAAAGTCTTCCATAAAAGAAAAAAAATTGTCAAGAAAATGTATACAACCCAAAATGATCCCAAGCACCAATCGCACAATCAACCCATCAGAACAAGCTTACTGTCCAGCCTTCTTGGCAGCAATCTGGCTGGCAGTGTGGTGAGCTTCGCGCTCCTCGATGTCCTCAGAGCGTCCGGCTTTCTTAGCAGCGATTTGAGATGCGGTGTGGTGAGCCTCACGCTTTCCGGCCTTCTTGGCTGCGATCTGGCTGGCGGTGTGGTGCGCTTCACGCTCCTCAATCTCGACGGAACGACCAGCCTTCTTAGCAGCGATCTGGCTGGCAGTGTGGTGGGCCTCACGCTCCTCGATCTCCTCAGAACGTCCAGCTTTCTTGGCAGCAATTTGAGAAGCAGTGTGGTGAGCCTCACGCTTTCCGGCCTTCTTGGCTGCGATTTGGCTGGCGGTGTGGTGAGCTTCACGCTTAGCAACGGCATCGTCCTCAGCAGCCTCAAGGTCCTCATCCTCGAGAAGATCTTGAGCAGCTTCGTCTTCGATAGCCTCATCCTCAGCAACAGTGCGCTTGCCAGCCTTAGCCTTCTTGGCGGCAATCTGTGAAGCAGTGTGGTGAGCTTCACGCTTGCCGGCCTTCTTGGCAGCGATTTGGCTTGCGGTGTGGTGAGCCTCACGCTTGGCAACGGCGTCGTCCTCGGCGGCTTCAAGATCCTCATCTTCAAGAAGGTCCTGAGCAGCCTCATCCTCAATGGCCTCATCCTCAGCTACGGTACGCTTTCCGGCTTTCTTGGCTGCAATTTGAGACGCAGTGTGGTGTGCCTCACGCTTGCCGGCCTTCTTGGCAGCGATCTGGCTGGCGGTGTGATGTGCCTCACGCTTTCCAGCCTTCTTGGCTGCGATTTGGGAAGCAGTGTGGTGGGCCTCACGCTTAGCGACGGCGTCATCCTCAGCGGCTTCAAGATCCTCATCCTCGAGAAGGTCCTGGGCGGCCTCATCCTCAATGGCCTCATCCTCAATGGCCTCATCCTCAGCAACAGTACGTCTTCCGGCTTTCTTGGCTGCAATTTGAGATGCAGTGTGGTGTGCCTCACGCTTTCCAGCCTTCTTAGCAGCGATTTGAGAAGCAGTATGGTGAGCTTCACGCTTGCCGGCCTTCTTGGCAGCGATTTGGGAAGCCGTGTGGTGACGGGCCTCAAGTCCGGGGATGATGGCACGAGCCACTACTGAAAGGAAAGACTCCTAGGGTAATGTTAGTATAAGTTGGAATCCGGGGAGTGGGGGAAGTTAATCTACTTACATCGCGCTCGGCAATATCGACAGCACCGGCCTGGGAAGGAATGGCATAGGCGTTGGTGAGGGGAACAGAGACCAAAAGGCCGAGAGCAACAAGTTGGGAGATGGATCCGGTATACATATTGAAGGAGTGTATGAATTGAGTAAGACTGGCCGGCAGTAAACGAATGGAATGAATGCAGAGAAGAGAAAGTGAAACTGGAAGATGGGGAATACGAAGTGATTGAGTGAGAATGAGCGGGTTTGTGGGCTGAGAGATAACCACATATATACAAAAGTCAGTCGACTCCTCGTCACTGGGCTCCTTTGCTGTGGTGGACCTGCAGAGGACCAGCCTCGCTTGACGCTTAGCCCCCAACGCCAACTTCGGACGGTCCAGCAGGGTTGACTCCGGCTGTGATGAGAATAATTCGAGACGGGAGATGAGTGATAGTCGGAGGAGGTCTCACCTCAACTCAACTCGAGTTGGGCCTACAGTAAATGAGAGTGCCCCAAGGGCTGGGGACGGGCAATACTTTCCTCGAACGGCATCAATGACCTAATCATATTGAGGATTGTCGCCATTCCCACGATGTTTCGGAATCTAGCCACAAGACTACTTCTACAACAGTTGGACTCTTGATCTGCGGCGAGGATTCGCCTTGTGCAGACCTGCCGTCTGTTTGACAGTTGGCTTTGCGTCAATGCTTGAATTTCTATGCGTTTGCTGCAAAATGTTCAATTGTCGTTGACTCGCTGCAGAGGATCAATATCGGTAAGGCAGGCCAAGCCGGGCACTGCTGCGGGCGGCAAGAATAGGCTTCGTGGCCGGGGATTAGGGTCTGAATGCCCCTGTAGCGTGGAGTTTGGAGCATTCGTTACAACTTGCCGCCCGTGAAAAATCTAAACCTCGCGAATCGGGGAACCTGGAACCTCCTAAAGTGTCACCCACAGCGGATATGTCACTGCTTCAGAGGCTCAAAAATAGTATTGGTCCACTCAGAGGCGTGGATTCCAAAGCAGTCCATTGTCAGCGATCATTACAGTGAGTACCTCCCTACAGCTTTGAGCTTTCATTGAAATGAGATAATTGTTTGAAGAATTCTCTCATTGTTTCTACGGACCAAAGACTGTGTGGGAGGAGGCATAGGGCATATGATCCGGTACTCAAATGGCTCATGGGATACTAATGTACGTGCTCCACACATCTTTCGTACATGGAGATGTTTTGGTTACCGCTGTGTTGTCAATTGCGGGGTGCAGTCAATTGTTTTCTAGAGCGAAACTTCATCATTCGATAATGTTTCCCACGATTTAATCAGGCCCAAACAGATCACTCGCATATGTCGACCATCCCATAACGTTCATCGCATCTTTCCTTGCCCGAAGACTTAATGCACAGAACTTGTCAGGCATCAATATCCTAGACGATGGAATCAATTTCAAGCAAGATTAACCTCATGATGTTAAACTTCAAGGTTAATTCTCGTTAAGATTTCCCTCGAGATGATACTCCAGCGGGGCTTCCAAAATCTCTGCGTTACAGATTATCGCTGGCCGACGTCGCTTAACTCGGTCCTGCAGGAGTTGGAAACGCTCACTTCGGACATCACGTCTCATCTCATCTGATGGGGACGGTTGACAGGTTTGGGCTGGTTGTAGATCATACTTCGCAAATGGCTGGTAATAGCACAGGCCTGAGGATCCATCTTGGATGCAATGCTGAATGCTGTGCACCAGTACGCAGGTACCTGTAGTTTTGTCTTTCGTGGTCCCCCCTTCAATCCACGTTTTTGCTCTTGTTCTTCCATCACATTCACTTCTGCGAAGGCATTCGTTGAACGAAGTCTCTCAAATTCTCTCGTTTTTTAATTACTAGTGTGTTCCAGAGGCTGCGCCTGAGTAATTTATTTCATTCGTTTTTACACCTATACAGTGTACACTCATTCGCCGTTTTCATCATGCCTTCAAAATCTCAAGAATATCAATCGGTGAAGACCATCGACGACCAGTTTTCCGACATACCGATTTACGAGAAGAAAAGATCGAGTTCGCCGGATAGTTTGGGTTCGACATTATTAGAGGAGGATGACGAGAGGGATTTGGGTGATGTACGGCCGAGATGGAGTCCGAGATGGATGTGGCTGCTACACGCTGTGCTACTACTGATGTCGTTCTCGATGTTCGTATCTTCATACTTTTTACGGGGTTCGACTTTGAAGATGGTACAGCAATATTCAGCATGGTGTAAGTTTTCCATCACGGGATTTATGTGACAGGTTACTGATTTATGATAGCTCCTGCTGCTGAGGCTGTGGAATATGTTAAAGTCAAGTTTAACAACACGATGGGAGAAGGTTCGCCGTACGTAGGAGCTGGACCTGAGGTGGACAAGGCGTGGAGAGCTCTGTCTTACGACAGTAAGTCTCTTGCATCAAACGCATCCAATTCAAAATACTAATAGCGAACAGTTGGTGACCAAATAATTCCAATTGAGAAGCTTGGAGCGATCGATATGCCAGCAGACTCTCTTCGCTACAAGGACCCTAAGACCGGAGCAGAGAGTGTTCGTGTAGGTCTTGAGGTCTTCCATCAACTCCACTGCGTCAACTTGCTCCGTCAAGTAACCTACAAAGATTACTATATGGACAAGTCCGGCGAGTTTTTGGATGGTCCCGAGGCACTTCAAATTCACACTGGTAAGCGATTTGCACATCCTAACTTGAACTTGTTTTTCGGAGACTAACACCAATCTCTAGATCACTGTCTTGAAATCCTGCGAATGAACCTTCAGTGTAACGCTGATATCGGTGTCTTCACCTTCTACATGCTCGAGAATGACCCACTCCCATGGCCAGAACTCAACAGCTGGCACACGTGCCGCAACTTCAACAAAGTCCGTGACTGGGCTCTGGACAACTCCGTGGGCAACATGGAGCGTCCTGATATCCACGTTATATCTGAGGAGTAGATTTAGAGTTTTTAATATGGTCTACTGTATCACGGGGAGTCTTCTTCAGAGGTGTTTGTTTTATAGCGTATTTCGCATCTATTAAGCCAGTATATAAACTTTCAATGGCAAATATTTTCACAACTTCAGACTTCTGTGTCTATTTTGCACTGTTCTTCTTTCTGTGTCATCGGACTGCTTTTTCAAGCATTGTCTGTTACATGGGAGTCTTGGGTAAATGCGCTTGAGACTTGAGAGATGAGCGATTTCTACAAACCGCCTAAAGTTGCACCATCAATAAGACTGTATCAAAAAATTCCAATTCAATTGAAAATTCTCCGTTCTCCTGACTCCTGTCATTATGCGATACATTCGAAGGTAAAAATACAAGTCTCCAGTTACGGAGCACAAAGGTCCGTTTTTTGTTTTGAACCTCCGGTAAATCAATTCATCTATTTCCATATCGAATGATCCCTCTCGTTCTTTAAACTTGATGCCGGTAGATATTTTAACTAGAGTCTGGAGTTTTGTTGGAGTTTGTTGGAGTTTGGAGAAAAATCAGCCCATTAACAACCTTGGCCCTACTATCACCACCATCATCATCATCCTCAACTATGACCACCTGCACTCTATATTTTCCCCCAACCCACCAAATATAACATATGTAGATGTTTCCAAAAATCTCGGTCGTATCTCCGTACTTTCTTTCCTCGCAAATATTTGCCTTAGGCATCGATTGCTTCAAGATCTACATTCCTCCGTCTCAAGTCTCAGGAGGTGTGTCGTTTCGTCCTTCCGTCTTTACCGCCTGTCTCACATCTTGTTCCTCGCTGGCGTCGGCTCTCCCTCCCTAGCAAATTCGTCATCGCTAGCGTCCGTCACCTAATACTATGCCCAATACGGAGACAAGAGCAGCGCCGACTGACTTGAGACGATTCACGGACTACAAATATCGGCAGGGCTGGAAATAGAGTAAGTTACACGGTTACATTTGCCTGTCACTACTTACTGTAATCACCAAGCATGTCCTTGTCTAGACCATGTGGTCCTGTGGACACTCCAAAAACCCTAGGCTAGTCTTACCTCGGAGATCTATCTCAGCTAACCCATTATGGTGCTGTCTGGTCGGCACCGGGTTGTCCTTGAAGACATCGGCTCTTCTTGCTATCCTGCATTGCGGCGCATGGACCTTTCCAGGAAATTGGAGCCGCATCTGTCATGTATGTCCAGCCGACTCCAGCGAGTTCTGTGTTTCAAGCCTTCGACGTTCTTGGTCGTTGGCGGATATGACAAGCCTTTCTGAGAAAGCCAAGAGACAAGCAACTCCGATTCTGTTGGCGGTGTGAAACTGAGGGAAGGGTGAGGAGCCGCTGGAGTCTCCAAGCTTGGCTGGTGCTGCAGTTGGAGTGTCTGATGGACGGGCAAGAAATTAAGAATAGGAGGGCCTGTGTCAGTAGCTGTTCCCTCTCCCTCTCTCTCTCTCACTTGTTGAGTCTCTTACTCAACCATTCTTTCCACGTCGTTGTTCGTTTTTTGCAGCAGGATCTGTATTTTCTTGTCTGCATCTCACAATCGTTAATTCCTCTCTCTCTTCTCAAACAAACCAAGGAACTGGATTCTGTATTCTCCTTCATTTTCCTGCAGGTTCAGATTTCACACCCTTTTACAAATCTAAATCTCAATCTCAAAAATGGCTTTCCCAAACTCAAAGCTTGAGAGTAAATACTCTTCTGTCGACGATGTAGACCTGGAAGACTCTTACGAAAATGACTCGGATATCACAGCCTGTTCACAAGGTTTTCTCTCCAATCAATCTAAACTCGATGGGCGTCGTCAGGCTTCAAGATCACCACAACGTAGCAGCCAGCCAAGATGTAAAAGCTCCGGAGTTCAGACGTTTTTTACTTGGGCGAGATGGGGAACCGTTATTTTATTACAAACCATTATTCTTTTCGTGTTACTTTGGAGGAAGGACCCTGGGACTTTCTTGGATAGTGATACATTGGAAGAGAGTATTCGAGTTGGTGAGCAGATAACGGAGACGGGTGGTGATATTAACGGTCTCTATGTTCCACGTAAGTTTACCTGTTCTCCCATCCCAAACCTATTCTAACGAAATAAATTAGGAAGCCACAAATACACCCTCCTAACACCAGACATGGAAATGTACACACCAAATATGAGCACCAACGACAACCGTATGGACGTCCGCCACAACTGGGACATGCTCCTCCCAAAGGGTTCAGGAACTGTCTCCATCCCCGACTGGAAACAACACCCTTTACTCGGCCAACCTGTGAACGATGATCCAATTCGCTCCGGAGCAATCTACGAAGCATCCTGGACACACGCAATGCACTGTCTCTATTACACGATGGATTCCTACCATCAACTATCATTGACCAAAGGAGAAAAATACGGATTCGACGGTCAAGAAGATCATTATCATGCATCTCATTGCTTTGAATATTTGAGAAATCAGATCTTGTGTATGGCAGATATGACACTTGAGGGTTCCGTTTCGGCTATTGATAATACCGGGGAGGGTCAGGCTCATGTTTGTAGGAATCGGGAGGAGGCTATTAGGTGGATTGAGGAGAGGCGGGTTGATGATATTCAGAGCATTGTTGGGCCTTGATGTGGTGGTTGGGATTTAGATTAGAGGGTGGTTTTTTTCTTGTTACTATTTTAATTCTTGGTTTGGAAAGATATATCTTGAGGCTTGATTTTAGATGATGTTCGTGTGCTTTCTGATATGATTAGTGGCGAGGTTCAGTCATTTCTGGTCCTAGTGGCGATGTAATACCCTTGCCAGCCCAATATCATGAACTGAATTGCCATTTGCGTACTTGGTTTCTGATTCCCAGTGACGCTCACTTACTAGATGGATCTCGCTAGTCTTGTCTAACAAATATCATTATCGATCGCTCACGAAGCTAGGCTCGCGGGGCAAGACTCGTGTATATTTGAAATAGACCTATAATCTTCTCAAGTACAGTACCAATTTATCACTACTCCTCAACAGGCTTATAATGACAATAAGTAACACCACTAGGTAAAGCCCCCCTCTCACCACGAAGACAAAAGATCAAATCATAAACACAGCCACCAACACCAGTCCCAAGCTCCGTATCCCAAGTATCATGTTCTAAAGCAAAGAGTCGTGGTCCAAATCCTCCACCCATTACTCCCTCTGCCGCGATTTCCGATTCTGTACGTTCCTTCCCACAGTACTGAACTAGGACTTTGGTTAACCATTCTCAGTATTCTATGTTCGGCCATCGTCATTGTGGTGTATCGCTTGCTTGGATTCCCTTGCGCTGTGTGTTGATATTGGGATTTTGTGATGATGCTGGGAGTGTGGTTGGTGTTGGCGGTTTTATTATTTTTATAGGGTGGAGGAGCATTTGTTGAAGGTGCAGTCAGTATTCGATGAATACTTGTTTTTCCTGTTGTGCATTTTCGAGCATGATTGACCCATGTTGTACAATTTTGCCGGTTTGAAGGGAGGCAAAGGGATTGTGAGGCTATGAAATTGGTTGTCAGGTTGTCACTTGAGAGTTGTGATTCGAAAATTGGCGTCGTAGGAAAGCGAGAGCCCGAATAGACATCATTAGATACCGAGCAGTTCCTGACTTATACTTGAGTCCGGCAAATCCAGTTATGGGCCAGTGATAGGATAGAACAAATCTAATTCCAATTGCAATGTTCTACACACAATTTATCGAAACCACGTTATAAAATTGGTATACCAGATACACATCATCCCTAGAATCCTAAACCTAATCTTATTTTTATGATGGCTTAGGTGGTGGATAATTCAAGTGTGTTACTCTATAGGACTTTGGATATGTGCTGGATCCTGATGATCCCATAAATTCTTAATTCGTGAATCGTCTCTTAAGCTGTCTTTAGCTAAATCAACTCGTTTAAATTTGAGTACTGTAACCTAAATGCTTTAGATACCTTACTCCATATGAGTAAATTATTGAGTATAGTGACTTAATTGTCTAAGGCGGAGCATTTTACTTGGTTCAGACAATTTAACATACTTTGGCAAGGCATTTATAAAATCAATAAAAGCCAAATCTAAGAACTCACCGGCACAGTTGAAAAGAGGTTGGTCTCAACTATTTATAATGCTTAAGTCTTAGCTTTTCAAGCTGTCTATCATATCCACATGGAACGAGTTTCAGATATTTTCACAAGTGACAAAGAAGTTGGTGACTCGTCTTGCTTCATCCATTTCCCATGCTAATTAGAAAAGACATTATGGAACCTAGTAACTTTAAAGTGAAACACTTAGCAACCTTCTAGAAAAAACCCGTTAAAATCTAAGACTAAACGAAGATCCAACGTTAGTCCAACTCAGTCCAACTCATAATCCTCAGTTAAACTCTCCAACCCCCCAAATCATATGACCCAAAAACCCACAAACTATCCTATCCGAAAGTAGTATTCAGACCAATACGAATACCAACATCCGATACCGACATCCAAGCCTAACCACCACCACCCAACCAACTAATAAAAATGCCCATTTTCAAAAGAAGCTCAAAGAAAACCAACAATCCCAACACGAAACCCTCATCCTCATCCTCATCCTCATCCTCATCCTCATCCTCATCCTCATCCTCTTCATCCCCTTCCTCGGCACCAAAAAGATCCAAATCCCTATTTAAAATAATCTGGGCAAAAAAGCCCAAAAAGATAACCGCAACCTGTAAACCACAATGGAACTGGTCTAATACCCAATCAATAGACTGGTTAACCAAAGTCTTAATACACTATTGTAATCAATTTCCCCCCAGAGCTTTGGAAAACGCAAGGAATTTTATGTCTAAAGGCCGAATTCAAGGAGAGACAAGGAAGGAAGAGGATGTAGGAGGAGACAATGAAGAAGAAGAAGAGGAAGAGCAGGAGGGGGAGGAATTGGATGGAAAATATTTATTTTCTGCTACGCCTGAGGAATGGGTTGCTAAGTTGGGAACAGTTGATGGGAAGAAAGTCTTTTGTTTAATTTTTCATTGGAGGAATGAGGTGGGTGGGTTACCTAAAGGGGTTAGTTTTCCGCATTTTGATGGGGTGGATCCTTATTCTTAGGGATGGGTTGTAGAAGCTTGAAGGCTGTATTGATTGAGAAGGTAAGCTGGGCTGGGACCCAGCCTACCTAATAGCCTAAGGTACAAAGAACTGAGTCTCTTTGACTGTGTGTATCCTGATGGGCTTAGTGAGGTATGCAGAGTCCCAAATAAACATGGGTTGGGAGTCTGGGGATATTGAATGGGCGTTTTTTTTACTTGGAGGGGGATAGGGATTTATAATATTAAAGAGATGTTAAAGAGAACTGTGCATATATGCCTGCGTATCTGATAAGAGAGAGGATTAGGGGTTGGGGAAGGGAAAGTATTCTGATACTCAAGAACTTAAACTTTCCTCGAATTGGAGTATTGCTCGACCAAAACCAACTTGCAAAATAAAATGACCCTTTAAAGTCCATAGCGCTCGGATGACCCCGACCGACACTTCAGTATAATTTCAGTTCTCATACACGCTATATAACCACATTTAAGTACTCCTCCTCAAAAACAAACAAACAAACAAACAAGCCCGCTTAGCTCAATTGGTAGACGCGTGGAGGACCATAAATTCCTCCAAGATATGGGTTCGAATCCCGTAGCGGGACATTCTTTTTTTTCTTTTTCTTTTTGATCTTTTGAACTTCATCAATTGTTCGGTTATGGTGTTGCATGAAATGAAGAGTCGGTGTAGATGTATAGTCCCGTTGATGAGTTTTGAGAGGAGCAACTTCCCGTTAGCTAAGGAGAAGATCGAGTTTTTTTTTAGGGATTAAACAGAAGACAGTATATGGTTTAATGACGCGTTTATTTCTAGTTATTATAATAGCAATAGAGTGAGAGAAAAGTAAATTGTTACGTAAAGTGAGAAACGGACATGTGAATGTCTCAAAATGCTTAAGTGTCTTCGAATAAATTAAGCGACCGCGTACCAAGGAAAGTCACAGAAAGGCAGTAGATCAGTAATGCTACAAACGCAAATCAATTCCTATCTATGTACAGATTTACTTATCTCAGGTAGGTAAGTAAATTACTCAATGAGCATAAACCCAGCCGGGCTCCTAAGTCCTATCCCTTACGAAACCAAACCCATCCTACAATCCTTGCTAAACCCACCTCCGAAAAACAGGATCATACTGATACGGCTGATAATAAGGCCCATATATAGACCGCGGTATATATTCCAAATGTCTAGAGTCAGTTTAATTAGCAGTAAAACCACTGCTATCACCACCAATACCTCCACCAACACCTCCACCAACACCACTACCAGCACCAATACCAGTACTCCACCCAGAACCAACAATATTTCCCACCCCTTCCGTAGCCATAAACCTGTGACTCTCAGTTTGAGCTTGACCTTGAGTTTGACCTTGAGCTTGCAACCGAGACCGAGCCTCAGACAGTCTCATCCTCTGCTCCAACACCTGAAATTCCAAATCCCCAACCATCCTATGAGGCATTCTCGAGAGCCCATTCTCATAAGTCTGACGTCTAGCCGCAGGCTGCATAATTTCAGGGTTCTCAGGTTCTCTTGAGCGTCCATCAAAATGAGGAGGGATACCCGGATTCTCAAACCGTCCTGAGCGTCCGCCAAAATAAGTAGGGACACTAGGACGGAGAAACCCATCCACTCTCTCCGTCATACTCTCTCTCCGCTGATTTTCCATCTCAGCATCTCTCCTAGCAGCAATCTGACGTTCAGCCTGAACCTCTCTCATGCCTCTCCTTCGTTGTTCTTCTTCTTGATACGGTCCAATTCTCTGTCCACCACCCATCACCCCATAACCCGATGAACCCAAGCTCCCACCACTCATCAACAACGCTCCTAGGTCAGCACTCTCTCTACTTCTCCCACTCGCAGCCGCCGCCCCACTCAAACTCTCCCTCTCACCACCACCTCCTAACAAAGGTCCTCCGAAAAAATAAGGTATGCCACCACTAAAACGCTCCCTGGTCCTCCCCGACCCCTCCCCCAGTACTTCCCCCCTCCGTCTTGACCGTAGTTCCTGAGTCTCACCCATAGTCAATCCATATAAATTCCTCTCACTCCTCGCAGCCAACAAATGTCCACTCCTCATCACATCCGGATCAAAATATCCTCTACCAGTTAATACCTCTTTCCCCCTATTCCAAACACTTCTCACAACACCTCTACAAATAGGACAGCTAACACATTGGTGATTGTTAGGGTGTGGTGGTGCTGTGTCTATCCATTCTTTTATACAAGTGAGATGGAAAGTGTGGTTACAAGGTTTTGTGATGGCGCTTAGGGTGGAGGTTGCGTCTGGTTCGAGGCAGATTGGACAGTTGTTTGTGTCATTTTGGATGGAGGGAGCTTGGGTTGGGGAGGTTTTGGTTGAGGTAGAGGTAGTTGATGGTGTTAGTGGTGATGAGGTGTTTGGAGGAGTAGACTGGGCATTGGAAATGTGTCTTTGTATGGTTGGGATGTGGGGAAGTGGCGTTCTTGTATTGTTGGATTTATTGGAAGACATTGTGGGTTTGTTGTGTCGGTTTAGTAGGTTGGATTTTAAGCAGCCTCTAATTGATATATATTTGCAATCGTAATCTTTAAGTGATTGATAATCTTAGGTGCTTATGATAAGAATCTCCAATGGAATTTTTATTTGTCGAATCTTGATATCCGGAAGTTGTGGTTTGAGAGCTGATATTCTGTCTTGGCGATGTTAATGAAAGATAGAGAGATGTGTAGATTATTATAGCTGTTCTTTAGTTGAGTCAGTCTAAGTGCAAATTTACTAAGGCAGTAGTAACATTATTCTAGCAAGTCTGTCTCGAAATTTTGCTAGCGTAGTCTAAACACAACAAGTCAACCACTAGGTACTAACTAACTACTACTAAGTTTTTGATTCGCCTTGAATTCTTTTAGGCCAGTTTAGAATATGTCTATTTACTACTTACATCCTATATTTTAATGCACTGAAAGGTTTAGAGATAGGCTAGGCATATAATCCCTTTCCTTTAATTTTAACACACTCTGTTATCTCATCAACTACTCTGCTCCACTTTGCACTACACAACAGAGATTATATTCAAGATTTAAATACAGGCTGAGGCATGGTTTTATTGACCTAGTGCTCGACTAACTACTCTCATCACTGGGCGCTAATGTGCTTTACAGCAGCAGTAATGCTTGCATATCTGCTTAGCTGTTCTACAGCCACGGCCACTTGAACCTATTTACAAAATACATTATGACCCGTGTCATCTTGCCTTCATTTTTTCGGGTTTTCATCTGCTTTAACCCTCTTATCACCCCCAATTCATCAAGACTTGTTTCTTCCCTTTATTCCCTTTCTTCTTCCCCCCAGTCTGCGCTCCAACATCTTCATTTTCACTCTGGGCAGCACTCTGCCCAGCACTTCCACCACCACCACCGCCTCCACCCCACGCACTAGCAGCCGGGTTATTCGCCCCATGATCGCGCCTAACGATTCGTCCATTTCCATATCCTAAGATTGTACTCTGAGGTTTGGCCGCTGGTGGTAACGAAGGGAAATCCCCCGGCCCACGAGCGCCGGTATTCCGGGATGTAGGTCGGGAAGGAGGCGGAGTAGGACGTGCAGACGACGTACCAGAGGATGTTGGAGCGACCCAAGGTATAGTTGTGATTCTTCCCCCAGGCGCACGGCTTGATGAAGCCGAAGATGACTGAGCAGGTGTTGGGAGGCCGGGGAAAGGGTTAGATGCAGATGCGGCTGAAGGCGCTGCAGTTCCCCAAGACCGAGTTTGTGAAACCGAGGAACGGGAGGATTGCGCGGTTGAGGATTTGAGTTTGAGCACGCGTGTGCTCTTTGCTGGTCCTGACGATGACGATGATGGGGTAGATGATGAAGTGGCTCTGGCCCAGCCTAAAGGTATAGAATTTGAATCGAGACCGCTAGGCCCAGGTAGAGATGGGTAGTCTTCATTAATAGCACGCCAGTCATTCCATGCTGTACGAAGTGAGTCTGCCTTTGCCTTGTCTTCGTAGAGGTCTGCAACCTCACGAATCAGTGTCCCGAGGGCGTTAGAAGAGGTATCAGAGAAGAGCGCAAAAAAAGAGTCTATAAGAGCAGCGGCCGTCATTTTGTTGCTTTTAAAGGAGGATATTGAGTTTCGGAATTGGGTGAGTTTGGTTTGGTCGTTTTGAAGAAGAATAGTCGCTCTTTCAACAACTCCTCTATGCCTTAATTGGCGAGCTTGACCTTCAGGTGAGTTGTCCGTAGTCAAATCCATATTCGCAACCGCGGTTGTCAAGGCCTCAGAATTAGCTGCTGGTCGAGCTACAGACTGCCCTTGTGGTTGTTGAGCGGCGGTTCGTGAAGCCGCTGCTGGAGTTGGTGCTGGCGCTGCTGTTAATTGCCCACCAAAGGTTCTCGTCGTCACAGACTGAGCACTATGAATCGCCATCTGCCTCTGGAAAGCTTGCTCATCTCTCCGAAGTGGCTGCGCACTGGAAGGGGGTAAAGGTTCGGCATTTGGATCCCTTCCTCGGCCTCTTCCTCTTCCCTCTCGTTGTTCTCGTTGCGACCCGCCTCCTCTCCGCTCTTGCACATATGGCGCTCGGTATTCGAAGTTATTCATATCCACCGTCATGGCGTCTCGCCGTACATCCTTTGATAGAGTATCGCGATGCTTTTCTAATTGATGTGCCTTAAGGTCCATCTCTGAGTCGAAAACAGAAAGTAGTCTATCCTCTCTACATTCCGGCTCCAGACATACGAAGTGGTCCTTCGAGAAATGGGCAGTTAGTGCCTCATAGTTGACAAAGTACTGCGGTGGTAATCCAGGTCTCTTGTCACAAACATGACAGCGCTCATGCTTCTCCCTGCAGTGTACGAATAGCTCATCATCACCATAAAATCGCTGCCCACAGAATCCACACAGCGGATGCCCTCTAAAACCACTCTGATCCTTAGCTCCTGGGTTATCGTCACCCTTTGACATATGCCTCTGCAGCTCCTTGTCGGCAAAAAGCTCGTGCTCGTGTGTAAAGACTTTCTTATGCCGTGTACAGAGGTCACACATCTTCTTGTGATGCGTAGACCTCACATGTCGATGTAGGTCTGGCCATCCCAAACAGGCAATATCACAGTCTCCATCAGGGCAGTTGTACCGTAAAAGCAACAAGGTATCTTCAACGATTTCGTTCTTCTCGTACCGAATCCCTATATTTTCGTCGGTTGTGGTAATATCTGCTGCAGAATATTCTGAATATTTTTTCGTAGCACTGTCTGTGAAGATAACGTATGGGGCCGGCGTCTTGTAGTATGTTAGTCAATTGCAATAATTCAATGGATTCTTGTGCTGAGACGTACTCTGCAGGTTGCACAATCCTTAGTCTTATACAGAGCTCTCATTCGCAAGGCGCAAATATGACAGGTGCGGTGATTACAAGGAGCGACAGAATGATGAACAATGCGCGAAGCACAAATAAAGCAGACCTCCGCATCATCATCCTCAACCTCCTCTTCCTGAGCGACCGGCTTGATCTGTGCAGTTTGATTTGAGAATCTCACTGAGAGATCACCAGCTGTCATGGTGTTCGCATTTGGATCATTTGCCACACGGCCAGCGAACGCGTTTCTGTTCCCACCACGTCCTCCTCTTCTTGAACCACCACGATGGTTATCGCCGTCAGGTCCGCCTCTACCCCTTCCTCGTCCTCTTCCTCTACCTCTTCCGCCTCTTTGCGGTGAATCACCAGGGCCACTTGGAAGGTTCGTAGCTTCTTGGACAGATGCCATTGTATCGTGATCCGTGCGTATGTGGCGTATCAAGTCTAAGAGCAATTGCCTCTAGAAATTGGTGCTGCTGGCTATGCTAAGCTTCTTGTCGGTACTGTTGAAGAGCTCACAGGTGGCACTGACGTTGTTGATGTAGAGTTGATTTCTAGTGGGGTTCACGAAGTTCGCTAAATTTACGGGAGGAAAATGAATGAAATTTAGTGTCGTTAGCGGGGCAAGGCTGACAGATCACCGGGGAAGGCTGAGCCTGCTTTCGGCGTGGGAGTCAGAGACCATTATTGGTCGACTCATGAACTATTTTACATGAGCAAAGCCTTAACAGAATGACTCTCCTTCGTACTTCGTAAAAGGTGGCGAGTTACTAGGTAATCTGATGGCAAAGTAAAACACTGATCGCCTGACTACTCGTGCGCCTATTGCCATAAACCTGCCTCTGGAGTGCTTAATAAAAGACTTGTCCAATAGTACAGGTACTGATTGCTTCAATTTGGCTATGCCTCTAGACCAGTAATTTGTATTGGTATTATCAAGTTGCCAAACTGAGCCATCCGGGTAGCTAAGCTGGCTACGTAGCCAAGTACTTACAATAGCTAGTTTCTAAGCAAAGCTAGATACCCAAGCTCAGCAACAACAAGAGAATAGGAAGCGCAATGCAACCAAGTGAAATTCGGGCCAACCTATTATGTGATTTAGACCTCCAAACATCATCATTCATAACGAGCCTTGCTCATTCTACCCTGAAAAATCAGTGCAACGCCCCAGTTACTATTAGCAACCCCAAGCCCCAATAAATGCCCTCAGCCATTGCCACAACAGCGAACCCCAAATTGCCATGCATATACGTATCAACTTTCCCAGATTCCCAATTATTCATCAACAGGATATAGCTGGTTTCCGAGGATCTTGTTCATAGTGAACATATGAACCTTGTCGGTCTTGAAGACCAGTTGCATCTTGTTGTCGCAAAGGATATTCCGCTTGTCCGTAGGGTCCTGTAGGTCGCGAGCTTTGATGTACTCCCATATCTTCTTGACAACTTGTGGTCGAGAGAGCTGCAATTACAATTAGCGCGCCTAAAACCTCCTCACGGGAAGGATAAATTAAATTAAGGGAATGACTTACAGTAGGTTCACCAACTAAATCTGCTAGCGGTGCCGAAAGATGGTATTGTTTCTGTCCCGCCCCATCAGTATTCTGTATCCTCGCGATGGGTGCGCAGGCTTAGGACAACTTACATGGAAACCGCCCTTCTTGACCTTCTCCTTCGGTTCACCTTCCGAATTGAGCTCAATATCACTATCATCATCCGCCTTGACCTTTTTCGCACTCTTCTTCCTCGGCTTCTTTTTCTCCTTCTTCACAGCCTTAGCCTTCCTGTCTCCACCCCTCGTGGCTCTTGAGCTCCGATTCTCCTGTTCCTGCAACATAGCTGCCAGCTTCTCATCATCCATTTCGCCCTTCACCTGCTTCCGCTTCTTCTTCGGTGGCTCGTCCTCTTCTTCACCAGAGTCTTCGGCCTTAACCACCTTCTCCTTTTTGACCTTTGGTTCGGATTTGATGGTGCTGCCGTTCGTTGGCGGTGGAGAGGAAACAGTATGCGCATTTTCGGTGGAGGCTTTGTCAAATCGTTCCATGATTAGCTCTTGGACAGCTTGCTACACAATAGGAACTGTTAGTGATGACCGCAACCATGCTAGCATTAATATTCCAATGGCTGCAGTACCTTCTTTTCCGAGATGTCCTCCTCAATTGCATCCTGAAGTCCCTTGCGGATCTGCCTTGCAGAGATGGTAGTAAGGTCGCCCGAAGCCAGGATTGTGTCGATGATGGCTGCATACTGAGCCCGCTCAGCTGGTAATACTACGAATGTGTGAGAAATGTTTGCGAAGGTGGTTTGGATGGAGAGAGAGTAGGAGGGGCTTACAAGACATTGTTACTAGCTACCTGGTCGCAAATGTGAGGAAACTGTTTCGGTATGTTGCGCAATCAGGCTTTGGTTCTGCTGCACCGAGAGAACCAAGGCTGAAAAATCCAGATCTGGAAACCAATTGTGCGAAGGTGAGGATAACAGCGCTCGAAGGTAAGGTAGCTACGGAATTGAGAGGTAGGGCGGTTGTAATTGGGATCGATTTGGCGCAAGAAATGAGGTAGTCTGTAGAGAGCTATTGTATGATTTAAACCCACTTGTGATGTGGATTAAGGAGAGAAAGAATAAAAGGTAACAAGAGGAGAGATGGTCTAAGATACTTGCATCAGAAGTGAATGTTTTGTACCGAGCTTGTTGTCTGCAGTTCGTGATGCGACTCAGGTGGCTGGTGTGTGGCTGAAAGTCCATTTGCCGCAAACGTGCCGAAATCTTCACTCACGAGCAAACTGTTTGCGCAAAGTTTCATAGAAATATGCCAAGGCAGAATTAATGAACTGTCGACTGTATTAAAGAGGTATATCCTTATATCAAAGACAAAAGGGCGAACGGCCTAAGGAGTACTCTATACGACAAGTCAAATTGGTGAAATACCTATCCTACTGGTAAGCTTGATAGACTACAATTCAGGTCAAGTGAGCTACTCAATTTTGTCAATTCCTCCACTAAAGTGAGATATCCAAATTGAGTGACTTATATATCAAAGGACCTAGCTAGCTATATCAAGTGAGTTACTTGAATACCCAAAAAAGTAAGCCAAGGTGAAGATAATTTACAACACAAGCAGAATCTAACACATTTTCCAGTCCAAACCCCAAATTTCCGATCCCATTTTCCTTCCAAACCTGAAGTTAGAAAACACCCGGTTCATAATACTCCCGAAAGCGATCAGTCTCATGCCAGTCAACCTCATACACAACGTTCCAACAAGTAACGAGCAGGTTCGGGAACTTCCTCGTCCAGAAGCTTAAGTATCCATCAGGTAGGGGCCCCACTTCCTTCTTCAGCCTATCACTCATATCTTCGTAGTGATTTCTTTTGTTTCTAAGAGCTCTGAGCAAATCCAAAAGCCGCGTGCCTAGGATTGAAAATCAAAGTTAGTCTTGTTCCAAATCGCTTAGGTGTTACACAAATGGAGTGGATTACTCAGATAGAGCAAGTTATTCAAATCAACATACCTGTGTACTTTCTTTGCTTGCCCATGGAGTCCACGAATTCTTTGCCAAGAGGCTTGAGAAAATCACCACGGCAGACATCAGGCGCATAAGTCTCCAAATATTGGAGAGCCCTTGAGGGTGGGTCACGGCACTCCTTCTCGAAGTGATCTGACACATCGCATAGAAAAAGTAGGCGTTTCTTTGCAGACCAGAAGAAAGGATGAGCCATAACATCTCTGGCCGTAGGACGATGTTTTGGTGTAGATGCAAGCATGGAGCCGATGAGCTCTTCAGCTTCCGCGGCAAAGTCACCAAGTACGGCAAGGCTTTTTAGATTGTACTTGCCTTTGCGAATGTTGACCTCGCGCATATACTTATCGCCGCAGTCAAAGGGGTGAGAACCTTTTGTGAGTACGTAGAAAAAGACGAGTCCAAGAGAGAAGATATCGATAGCGCGGGTCGCCCTTCGATTTGGCATTAGCTCTGGGCTGACCAGGTTATGAGAGCTTGAATGGCCATCTGTACTAGCATCAACCATGGATGAACCTTGTTGTGCATCGTCGTCAAGAAGAAGCTCCGGTGCTCGCCAGCCAGAGGTGCCTGCGGCATGAGCAGTAGTGGCACGGAAAGAGGACTGTTCGCCTTCTAATTTCTTGCAAAGTCCGAAATCAGAGACAAGAAGACGGGGCTTATTGTCTTTACCCATGGCGACTAGGATGTTCTGTGGTTTCAAATCACGATGCACGATGCGAAGATTGTGCAAATGTCGGAGACCGTTGGTGATCTGATAGAGCACGCTGGGGAGGTCCTGTTCGCCACTCTGTGCAAGGTCTCTATGCAGATGTGGCTTTTCAATGACCTCTGCCAAAGACGCGGGGCAGAGCTCAAGGGCAATATAGAGGAAGCCAGCAGCTTTCTGCTGAGCGAAGTAACGAATAACTATAAGCCTGGGTTAGTAAATTTTTGTTTCTTCAGCAATAAGCGACTTACCATTTGGATGGTCGTCACTTTCTCTAAGTAGCTTCGTTTCCTGTGAAGCAATTTCGGTGAATTGCTCGAGCATCCGTTTCACAGCGACAGGACGGCCATCGAATTCACCCTCAAAGACCATGGTGCCGTTGCTGCCTGTACCGATAAGTTTTCCGGTGTCGACTTTCAATGCACCAATCATGATAGTATTCCCAGAGACGTCACTTGGATCGGTCGAAACTGTGTGTATGTCTGGTTCCAGGAATTTTTGAGGGCCCATGTTCTGCGCATCTCGGACAGCATCTTCGACTGTTGGAGGCATCTTTTGCGGAGTGTCCGATGAGGGATCTTGGGACTCTGCTCTTTTCCCTTTTTTGTGCTTCTGTCCTCCCCGACTTTCATATCTCGCGATGTTAATATACGTATTCCTGGACTTGATGGGAGTAAAGAAATGAATACATACCGACCCCTTGCACGTTTCTTCTTCTCGGGTTCGTTGGGATTAGCCATAACCACGGAGGGAGTAGCTTGAACTTCGGGATCGACAAGAACTACTGGTGTGTCTTTGATTTCTGGAATCACATCCTTTGCAGCGCTTCCTTCTGGTGTACTGGGCGGGGCGAGCTCGGTGGATGGGTCGACAGGTGGAACTATTGCGATAGGCTTGTCTTCTGGGATGGTAGGCAAAGGACCACTCTCTTCAGATTGTACTTCTACAGGAGCAACAGAACTTTCGGCCTTGTGGCTGATGTGCTTGCTGACCCCTAAAAGAGCAATCCATTTCCAAATAGCACCAGAATTACACCATTTAATAATCTCTCTTCGGAACCGAATCAACAAGCCAACAAGGACGAGTATTAGCACCGGATTCTTGAGTAATTCAATCAGGCTGTGTATTAGTCTGGCAGGTAGTGCGCCTACTTGCTCCAAGAGAGACGAAGGCGGATCGAAGAGAGCTGGGGTGTGGTCAACCACGACAGGAATATCACTGATGTTGTCATCAGCGGGTGCTGGGAGGCCCAAAGGCGGCCCTGTTGACTCAATTGAATGCAAACCAACTAGGGCCTCTGAGAATTTATTTTGATTTACTCCGTCCCACGGGGTTGAGAGTTGCCGCCAATCCTCTTGATTGCATTGTGCTGGCTGAGACCTATGGACCACGAAAGGATACTGTTTGGCAGACATAGCATACCAGCTTCCGGCTTCAGTATGGTTGAGAAAAATACTGCTTTGTCGGACGTTCTCCGACACATCATCGTCTTCGGACAGTGGTGCCATTGGTTGTGGAAGAACCATAAGCTCTGGATTTTCATCATTATCCCAGGGTCGAGCAACGTCAAACACCCGGACGACAGGAGCTGAAAACTTGTGCTTGAATAGCGGACGCTGGGTGTTGTCGTCGCTCGGTGCATGGTCAACGCCGAGGACTGTACCATCGTGGCTGCTGTAGACATATTTGCCATCATAGGAAGCTTGGTACTGCTGGAAAAGATTGGCATTATAATTGTTGTTATTTGGAGTCCACTCGGAGAACTTCAGCTCGGCAATTGGATGGCTGTCATCTTTGTGGCGGATATTGACTTTGTATTCGGTTCTGCCCAATGTAATTGTAGCACCCGTGCATTCTTCACTCTTGGGATCAATGAATTCATTTGGGCGTAAGCAACTGTCTTTTTGGTCGTCCGTGGATCCGAACCAATTCAGTACATTTCCAGTACGAGCATCAATGGTGACTGCTGACGTCTTCTTCTCCCCAGTATAGACAATTCGAAGGTGGTCGTCCGAGTATGGGGAGTACACCTCTACTATCTCCTTCATCGTGAGATCCATACTCACAACACCTGGAATTGAAGGTCGGTAGAAATATATACTCCCATCTCGGCTGGGCTCAATGATCCATAGGTAGTCGTCAATGTCTTTGTAATCCTCATCGACTATGGATCGATTCCGTCGATGATATGTGGTTTCCACCATGGGACGATCCCACTCCAAAGCCCATTTCTCCTGCCCGGTCTTCCTATCTCTCGCGTATAGTTTTCCATCGACGGTCGCCAGTAGGACAAAATCTTCAACTACCCAATCCTCGAGACTCCGCGCAACCTGCGCTGTAGATAGGGAGTTTCGGGGAGAAGGGGCTCTGACGGCTAATTGTGCCGGAGCCAAAGAAGTCGCGACGGCGCTCGCATCGTTATGTTTGAAAGGGTAACCCTGATCGTTCAAGGTGTGTCGTTTTGTATTTTTCCGACGTTCATGTGTAAGGGGGACTTCGAGGGACTGTTGTGGCACTCGTGTAGCTTCGAGGGTGTGTGACACGTCCCGGTCGAGTCCACCTTCAGGAGGAGACTCATACTGCCGTTGCTGTCGTTGCTGCTGCTGAGCTTCGACGACAACCCCTGGAGATATCAGGAGAAGGCCAGCGATGAGTAGTCGCTTGAATGACGGGCCATGCCGTCGCTGCATATCGTCCTACAACTTTGATGGATCTTGACTGAGACTTCGCACACAGCGAGGTCTGCGTTTCTGCGTCCTTCGGGTTGATTCTGACGCGAATACACACTAATTTTCCCCGAGGCTCTGGAAGCTCTAGTTCTGTGGGGAAGAAGTCACGTTTGGAGAGGGTTGCAAGAGCATCTGCTGGCTCTATAAACTGAAGATGGAGGGTTTAATCGCACGCGGCGGGGAGGATGGTTATAATTTAAAGAAGGGATAGGATGTTGTTGGATGGCTGGGTTGTTGGCTTGTGCGGAGGGATGAGTTTCACAGTGGCTGACTGAGCTGACGAGGTTGAAGGGACACGCTAAAAGAACGGCCCCATCCGAGATTGCTATATTCAGATCAAACACCCCACACTTTCGATCTTTTGACAGGTTTCAGGCAGAGCAGAAGATGGGGAAATAATGGTGATAAGAAGACAAAAGGAAAGATGATTTCCAGCAAGTATAAGGCTCTTGTCTTCAAAGCAGCGACGAGCTCCGTTATTCACAGCAAAAAGTTCGTGTATCATCAAAGAAACTTCGGCTACGGAACGGTTCACTCAACATGCAAGGTAGATCCAGCAAGGATACTATGGAGAGCGTAAAGACTTGATAAGACTAAGGTGACTCAAGAATGTGAGAATTGATCAATCGGACAGGGGACTCTTATTACCATTCAGACATTACATTTGAGAACTCAGCTCTAAGACAATTCTGCAAGGTGCCGATGATCTGATATTGGTACCACCAGACAGTATCTAGCCTCCGTGGCAGAGCTACAGTAACACCGCGGTGTACTTTAGCCATCAAGCGTTGCCTCTCTGGATTCAATGGTCTGCTAGATGATGAATTAACTTTCCGAGCAAATGCCACAGATTGATTCTCGGCACGTCTGCTCTTGCTGTAGTGTGTTTTAAGCTGCTGATAAGGTTAATGGTCATAGAATGTATGATCCACGTATGAAATCAAATCATTGCTGCCTTCAAGTCAGCCCTTATGAGAAAGGACGGGCACTTCGTATCGAACTTGATTTCGAAGCTGAACTTGAATTTGAAATTGTGTATTATATAGGCAGTCAAATGTACTGCAAAGCCATGCAAAGGCACCCGTTCCCAACCAGAGAATTTCAAATCCAGCGCCAGGTATCATGCCAATTTTCCTTTCCTGCCGACGCCGTGAATTCTTCCCTAAACCCAAAATTATCGGGTCAAGCCGTTGTGCCACTCCATATCCCTCACTGACAAGCCAAGCCTAAGCCCAAGTCCACGACCAAGTCTATGCCTATGCCTATGCCTTCTTCCCAAATAGAAACTCCTTTCCCTTGTCAGCCAATCCCTTATGCTGTCCGCCACTAGCCTTCTCCTCCTCGATGGCACTCTCCCACTTCGCGTTCTCCCGTCTTGCATTCTCGATCTCATCCTGACTGGGCTTAAAAACATTCGCAGCTCCACCCCGTCCAACATGCGTGCTGCTACCTGATTCCCTTCGTGGATGACCAACTACATCCTGCGCGCGGCGGGCTTCGATAGGATTAGTGTTCTTTGCCATGTTTCCAGAGCCTCCACGTCCTGTGGTGTAGACTTCGCTTTTGAGCGTTGGAGTTTCGAGGCTGATAGGGTCGGAATCGCTGGCTGAATGGCCCACGTTTCCTGCACCACCTCGGCCGTGAGATACACCAGTTTTGCGAGATAAAGAGGAGCTTCTGCGGCCTTGTTGTTGGGCGAGAGAGGCGGGGATTGCTGCAGACATTTTTGATATGTTGGCTGCTAATTGGTGTCTACGGTATGTGGTTGTGGATTGTAGGTGTTGATTTGAGGCTTGACGAGTGTTGAAGTTGGAGTGTTGAAGAGGTTGATGTCTTCGAGGATGGATTTGAGTTGGAGCTGGTAAAGATTCCTTGAGTCGAATGGTTTAATGACTCAGTTGATATTGAGTTTTCCGTGAACGTGAAAGGAAGGAACAAAGAAGTAGCCTTACAAAAAGGCGGGGGAAAGAGTAAACTTATAGCTGAGAAGACGCAACGGGACATAGCTTACCATTTCACTAGGTAAAGCCGCAGTAAGTACCAAGACCAAACCATTGTCACCCAATCAAAAACTCCCTACCATCATGTGTCCTACCTAAAACGCCCTCTAGAAAGAAATGCCTCGGAGTCTGCGAACCAACATGTAGTCAGGGCCACTGAAAGCACCTAGGACCTAGCAACCCCTAAACCAACCAAGCACTGTGAAGGAAAGTATTTCTGTTACCCAACTTCCAAGCTACATCCTTCATAATCCATGACAACTAAAAGATGATGCAAAGTAACGCCAGCAGAAATAGGATACGGTGAAACTGGGCACTGTAGGGCACGTTGTAAAGGTGCAGGGCGAAAGTGCGGAGAAGAGGACGAAAATGATGAGACTAAACGTAATGGAAACGCCCCTCTGGTTGACTCTCGTGATGTGCGAAAAAGATCTTTGCAATGGCGCCATTGGACTGAAAATTAAAATAGCCCATTGCGTCTTCACCAGCACAAGGCTAAATCAATGGTAAGAAGCACCTCATAAGCCTCGGTGACGGGGAAAGTTTGTTAGAACCCAGTGCCTATCGAGTTCATGACTTCAGAGGCATCCTTGTGAGGCTCTTTAATAGTGCAGCCGCAACTTACACAAAAACCTCATTCAGACAACAACTAGTTTTCGAGTCAGAGAGATTTCTGTACATGATTTTCAGGTACGCCCCGCATGAGTGAAAAATGTGCTGGTGGAGAAGGCATGATCTGACGTCTGATCAGAAAGGAATGGAAGAAAAATCCTCTCCTAGTGGTACGTCTACCGAGAATCCGGGGATAGCTTCGAATTTCGCAGTAGCCTTGAACAGGGGTCAACGTCAGTCAAGCCACTGTAAGTCTCTTTCTCCGACCACCGGACGGAAACTTTTTTAACAGGAAATTCGTAGACAGAGGGCGCTACAGATTCACTAAAGTTCTGAATGGTCGTTTTTTTTTTTGATAGAGGATTTTGTTTAGAACCATTTGGATCAATCTTGAAGCATGTTATGCTACATCTCAATACGAATGGATTCAGAATGACCTTTTATAAAGTAATTGACACGCTATGGTATACCAATTTCCCTCGGCGGGCCCTTCTACCTGACGCCTTCATTGCTATCATATAATCATAATATTGAGATCAGCCTCCTCTAGGTGATTGCGTCTTAATAATTGTTGTTTCGAATCTGAGTCCCTCAAGGTTGGAAGCTCAATCATCATCATCCCTTCCATTGCCATAGTCTCCGAGTAATATGTCGTCCTGCCCAGGTACCCCCAAACTAATCTTCTCAGTATTTCTTACCCATTCAGTCTCAACACGAAAAAATATCCACATCCACCTCCTGCCGACCTCCAGCACTTCCATCAAAAATATTCCACTCTCGAAATCAGCGAAATGGTCTAAATGAGGTGATAACTTAAGGGACCAAGTGCAGCGAAGCAGAAGATCTGTGATGATTGCTCCATAATAGAGCTCCTGGCTTGGGAAATAGAGACGGGAGCGTAGCCCAAATGGATGCTGATGAGAGGACCGGGCGGATGAAAATAGGGTGAGATCCCAGTCCTTTGCGACGTCCCAGTAGAAACTGTAAAAAGAGTTGACGAAGACTGCGAGCAACCATGCTCGATAAAGTGAGGTTTTTGACATGCCCACATTCTCGTGATTCAGGCTCATATTTCTCTGTAGGGCTGAGAAAATAATCACTGGAAATGCCGAAAAGTACTTCAGTGCATTGGCAAGGTGCTGGCCGCCCCATCCACTGGCTCCTATTCCACCATTCTTCCTATTCGATTCCTTCACGCGCATGTATTCAGTTACACATTGACGAAACCGGATTATGGAAGGGATGGCAATGATGATGGGTACCTAATGTAATTAGCCATGGAACACGAATTAGTTTGGGCAGTTTGGAAGTACCAGGTATTGGCCTCCACAACCTCGATCCGGTTGTTTTGTTGCAGCACCGGAATTGAAGTACATGCATATTGCGACAAATAGATCCGCGATTATTTTGGCATAGGAGGTCAAGACATCTGCTAACAGTATATCGCCAAACTTCCCTTCGCCAGCCTGCGCAATGCCACCAATTGATACCCGTTTTAGCGTCGCAAGGAACCGTTTTCTACCCACGAGAGAGAAGTGTCGGAGGGGTGAGACAAATACGAATAGTAGGATCCAGAGGTAAGAAAGGGGGAGGAAGTCGTAGTATATAACCAGCTCTGGCGATCGGTGACTAAGAGCCCAAAAGAAAAGGATGGAGAGCACCAAAGGAATGGAGAGGAAGGCGGCGAGACGGTAGGTGGTGAGGTGATGGGATGGTTGAGTGTGCGATTGTCTTGGGGGGTATTGGATCAATGCTGGCACATCCTATAGATTATCTAGTTAGTTTTGGTAACTTAAAATATAGTGCTGGAGTTGGAACCACCAATCCAGTACTTGCTACATTGCTCTTTCGGTACATCCTTTATGAGATGCCATCGTTGTTGCTAGTAGTGTAGGGTACGTGGCGTTCAGAGCCATGGAGCAATCCAAACTTTGTAATTGAGAAGCGCCTCCTAGCATAGCAGTGTGCCAGGAGCAAGGGGATTGTTGAAGGAGGACTAACTATTTTAAAATAGGACAAGTAGTGTAGATTTGCGCCCCAAGCCCAAACCCCTATAGATGAATTAGCTCTCTATATATGTTCTGAGTAATTCAGTTATGTCGATGGGAGTTATGCGAAAAGAAGAATGCCTACCAAGAACTATGGTCAACGCGACTCTATACGGCAAAGGAAGTGTGAGACTGAAGCCATCCAATGGATTTTCCACTTTTGGGTCGCCGTCCATTGTTATCTCGGGGGATCACGCCTCATCGAAACTGCTAAGGAGTGACTGTGGTGAGTATTGGGACCTGGTGAATGTTGTATGGAAAAGTTGAATTACCCCGTTTCGAGGTTGCGCATACATGTCCAGAAATAATTCCCCAGGGAGGTGCAAGGGGTGGGGCGGAGAGCGGAGCCGGAAGAACCATGCGGGAAGCTGATGGAAACCCCCAAAATATTTTGTCGCGACGCGTTGGACTTCATCAGAACGCTGAAAATCCCCAAGTACGGTTTCCCTCACTTTCTGCAAAGGGGAAAATACTGATTTCTGCACCATAGAGACACGAATATGGCTTCTTTCAACCCAACCCAGATTTTCGACGATGGAACGACCGAGGAGAAAGGAGAGAATGCACGTCTCTCCGCCTTCGTGGGAGCTATTGCTGTTGGAGACCTGGTAAAGAGCACCTTGGGACCCAAGGGCATGGACAAGATTTTGCAGTCAGCTTCAACTGGTGAAATTATGGTCACGAACGATGGTGCTACAATCCTCAAGTCTATTGCGCTCGATAACGCAGCAGCCAAGGTCCTTGTCAACATTTCGAAGGTCCAGGATGACGAGGTTGGAGATGGAACGACTTCTGTCACAGTGCTGGCAGCTGAGCTGTTACGGGAGGCAGAGAAATTAGTTGATAAGAAAATTCATCCTCAGACGATCATCGAAGGTTATAGAATAGCAAGTCAGGCTGCCTTAGCGGCATTGGAGAAATCTGCGGTTGATCACAGTAAGAACCACGAGGCGTTTAAGAAGGATCTCCAGGCCATCGCAAGAACAACCTTGAGCTCTAAGGTACTTTCGCAGGATAGAAATCACTTTGCAGAGCTAGCATGCGACGCTGTGCTTCGGATGAAGGGCTCTTCTGATCTGAGCCACATCCAAATTATCAAGAAGGCAGGCGGAAAACTTAATGACTCATACCTCGATGAGGGTTTCATTTTGGACAAGCGGATAGGTGTTAACCAGCCAAAGAGATTAGAAAAGGCTAAGATTTTGGTAGCAAATACTGCGATGGATACAGACAAGATCAAGATTTTTGGTGCCAAAGTGAAGGTTGGCTCTACCAGCAAGCTTGCTGAGTTGGAGAAGGCAGAGAAGGACAAGATGAAGGCGAAGGTTGATAAAATCAAGGCTCATGGCATCAACTGTTTTATTAATAGGCAGTTGATTTACAACTGGCCCGAACAGCTGTTCTCTGACGCTGGAATCATGTCCATTGAGCATGCCGATTTTGATGGTATTGAGAGATTGGCTTTGGTAACTGGCGGTGAGATCACATCCACATTTGACCACCCAGACCAGGTCAAGCTCGGCCAATGTGATCTCATTGAGGAGGTTATTATTGGCGAGGATACCCTCATCAAATTTTCTGGTGTCGCAGCTGGTCAGGCTTGCACCATTGTCTTGCGAGGAGCTACCGAGCAGCTTCTTGATGAGGCCGAAAGATCACTCCATGACGCTCTTGCAGTCTTGTCACAAACTGTCAAGGACCCAAGAACGACTCTTGGTGGAGGATGTGCAGAGATGTTGATGGCAAAGGCTGTTGATGGAGCAGCATTGAAGGTTGATGGAAAGAAGCAGATTGCTGTCAGCTCGTTTGCGACAGCCCTTCGCCAACTGCCAACCATCCTCGCAGATAATGCAGGATATGACTCCAGTGACCTTGTTGCCAGGTTAAGAAGCGCAATTTATGACGGTCTTACCACCTATGGTCTGGACCTGCTTACACCGGGCGGAGGTATTGCGGACATGAGAGAGTTGGGAATTATCGAGGCATACAAGCTAAAGAAGGCAGTCGTGTCATCAGCCTCTGAGGCGGCAGAAGTAAGTCCCTTAACCAATGAATCCTGTGATATACTAACATCGTTCCAGCTTCTTCTCCGGGTGGATAATATCATTCGCAGTGCACCAAGGAAACGCGAGCGTTGAGCAGAGATTTAGAGCGGTGTGAAAGAAATACCTTCTGTAATATGATGACCTCAACAAAATAGTAAAGAAGAGCAAAGCTGGGCCACTTGTACCATACCATAGATCATGTCGGATGAATGAATGGATGACCCAAAAACGTCGTGATGATAATTGGTGTAAGGGAGTCAAGTGTAGGGACGTAGGTGTGTTTCGTACATGACATGCCAAAATGCAATATGCGACACGTGCTGCCATAAACAATCAAACACGCCTGCACTCCACCTCCTCTGTACCTTGTTTGTCTGATAGTAATCTACCTACCTACCCACGTAATTTCTGGTACCTTTCCCACACAGGTCCTAAAGAGGGCGAGGCAACCCCGCTATCCTCACCGCGAAGCTGTCAGAAGCACATGCACCCGTTGCAAGCGCACTGCTAGTATCTTCCGAGGGCCGGTTCATGTTCACGACACGACGTTTCCTACTAATCGTAGGCGTTACCGTTTCCCGCTTTAAGCGATAGATATATTGCGAGGAGGCCGAATGAGGGGCTTGAGATGGCTTGCCCAGCGGCTAATTCACCCCTACCTAGTCGTGAACAGGGCTGGGCGGAAGCGTAGAAATACTCGGGACTACTGCAAACTGCAAAGAGGCATCGGATGTTTTACGAGACCGATATGCTGTAGCTACAGTACAGGACGGTAGGCACAGGCTTCAGGAATCTCCAGTAGAGACTTTCAAAGCATCACATCACTACAAGCAAGTACAGTACAGTGCTGGATTTAGAGCTCTCGCATCCCAAGATACTTCTTCCTACGCTGCTCGACATCTCCGCCAGGCGCCAGCTCCTCCAGCTTGGGACTGTACTGAGGCCCGTGCGGTGAGGATCCTTAGGGCTTTCTGACCCTGTCGATACGATTTTATCGCCAACAACTGTGCTGATAACTGTGCGCATACCGTCAAACTATGCTGCTTCTGTACTAGAACGCGGCGACACCATGTTGAATTTCCTGGCCTTGTTCCTCCTCCTCGTCGAGTCTTTCTTTTCTTGTTTTTTTTTTTGGTCTTTAAGCCATCCACTGCCATCCAGGACCAAGATATCGATCCCTCGAACCGCCCTCGAACCGCCCTCGAGAGAGAGATCACGACCATTGCGAGCTTTTTACCCACAGCAGCAGGCCGAGAGGGGTAATCGTCCAACGCGCAAAGCAAAAGGTTCCCCTCACTCGACAGTCGACAGGGATCTACCTCGATTTACAATTTACCTCCCGCTGTCATCCTGACAAACTTCTTGTTCAGTTGAACTGGAGAAAAGCTTAGCACACTTCTTTTCCATCGCTTGCAAAACCTCGATCCCAGCATTCGTTACATTGCACTTCTGTATAAAAAGTCAAACGCTCTGGACGCGAACGGGGACACCATGCCACCCTATTCCAACCCGCCCGCGCTTTCGCGGACGGATGGTGGCAGGAAATATGCGTGAGTTTTGAGCACAGCACAGCACTGCGCCTTTGTCATCGCCATTGCGACAGCCATAGCCGTACTGATCTCTCTCTATGTGCAGACTCCTGGTCGAGCAGCAGCCTCAGCGAGCGAGGATGTGCGGCTTTGGAGACAAGGATCGCCGTCCCATTACCCCTCCACCGTGCGTTCGTCTGGTCATATCCGATGCCCAAACGGGCGTAGAAATCGACATCAACTCGATCGAGCACAGCATGTATGTCCTGAATGTTGATCTATGGGACGAATTCGCCAGCCGCGAGGTGAACCTCGTGAGCCACTCTCCCACCACGCCTCATATTGGATCATCGACGGCAAGCTCATACGCTGAGATTCCCACGGCCATGGCCCATTCCTACAACCCTGGCGTACTCCCGGGAGGTGGTAACCCCGCCATGCTTCCCAACAACGGACGGCCACAGATGCAACAGATGTACCCTCCAGGCAATCCTTCTTCTGATGTTGCGACCTACAATGCTCCTTACAATCCATACCCAGGTCCGCCGCAGGTCAGTGCCTACTCTCAGCCTCAGCAACCCAATGGAAATGGACATTATGCTCCAATCAGCCAGCAGCAATATCCTCCACGTCAACAGGGACCTAATGATTACGGACCAGGACAGCATAACGGTTATCACCATCCTCCGATAAACGGATATGGTCATGGACCTCAAAGTGCACCACCCCAGCAGGGCTATTATGGCAACCAGCATTACATACCAACTGGAGAGGTTGCCCCCAGAAACCAGTCTTCTTTACGTGCACCAACTGATTATATCCCAAACGGGGAAGTGGCCCCCCGTAACCAGTCTTCGTTGCTCCAATACAACAACGGACGTCCTGGGTTTGAACCTCAGACGCGGCCGGTCAGCTCCACTCCTCCTAGTGGCATGTACACTCGGAACCTCATCGGCAGTCTTTCTGCCAGCGCATTTAGACTGACGGATGTCAATGAGAGGATCGGGATCTGGTTTGTTTTACAGGATTTGAGTGTTAGAACAGAAGGATCTTTCCGGTATGTATATAACCTTTTTATCACATATCTCAATATTTTTGTTCTATCTGTTAGCCTCTACGTTTTAGGAAGACGGCAAATAATACAAAGAGCTAACGTGATACAGTCTTCGGTTCTCTTTTGTCAACGTTGGCCTTCCTTCCACAGCGCCAGATGGTACCCCTGCCAACAACGGTACCAACTCGATCGTCAACACTGGAAAGGCGCCTGTTCTAGCCCAAACATTTTCCGACGTCTTTGTCGTGTACTCGGCCAAGCGTTTCCCAGGTGTTGTTGAGAGCACTCCACTATCCAAATGCTTTGCTACTCAAGGTATCAAGATTCCCATCAGAAAGGACGCCCAAAATTCCAGGGCCAATGGCGCAAATGGAGCCAATAGAGATGATGAAGATGAGGAGTATTAGGGACTGAGCGATTTATGAACTAATGGACTTTCAACGAATTCAATATATACAGAATCGTGATGATTTGTTGAATATCTCTGCTATTTACAGGCGTGTTGGATGGCCTTGTGGATCAAAAGAACATCTATTGGGCGTGCGGAGTGCTGAGGAGTTTACTGTCATGAAGGAACGTCAGGGAATATCTTATACCAAGGAATACACAATTCTGAATTCTGTTAATTTCCTCATTCTCTCCAACTGTGGCATGGAATCGTCAATGGTTGGGCGCTTGAAGCAGTACGTAAGTAGTCACTTTCTCGCAGTAGTGTCTGTTCTACCGGTAGATACCATGTCCGGCTGCCTGTAAGGCACGGCCGTTTTCTGGTTGGCTAGTGCTTCTCCGGGGAGAACCGAGCAAGAGTGGGAGAGCTATAATAGATTCTGCTTAAGCTGGCTAGCCGCTAGTAGAGCGTCACTAGCAGGGGAGCAAAGGGAACAGGCTGTTCCGTGCTCCTGCCGGCAGGTCCCAAGACATAGGTCGATGGACAAGGTTAAAAACACTCCTTGCGCGGTGTTGTTCCACAGACTCTACTTTTTGATCCCTCTGGACAAGTACTTACTTTATAACCATTGTCGCTAAGTGGCGACATACAAACCACTTCCGATTGGGAAAAGCTTTAGTAGGATCAGTAATGAGCTTACAAGAAGTGATTCCTAGCTATAGGCACACTTACCGGTAGGCAGGTAACAGTCTAAGCGGTTCGCAGCGGGCGTTTTGGAGTGCGCTGTATGTAGTTCGGTGGGTGCGGTGCGGTGCGATGGAGATCTTTATCGACGTTCGCTTGAGATACTGTATGTGTTTGGTGGTACTTCAATGTACTACTGTACGATACAAGCTGTACCCTTGCCGGGAACCGATCAAGAGTGGTGTAGTGCACTCGGAGTAGTTGTTATGTAGTCTAGTTTCGCGCTTGCAGACTTGCGCGCGGCGGGAGATAACGACTACTGTATGTAGCTTTGTGGCTTTACCTTCCCCATTATTTCTAATGCATACCTCTGTTATTTATCTTAATTCGGATATATAGCTACCTTATCGCATCACGTATCCTTGCAATTGGTAAAATATGTGATTGTGGATTATCACAAACGGTCGATTTTGCTGTGTCTTTGGTATGACATGACATCGTACCCACTGTTCTCTACGTTTGCTTACTGCTCTTGATCATTGATGCATGATATCTAAGTTGGTAGACTGAGTGGATATCGGCATGCTGAATTTTCTTGTATACGCCCACTTGTAGAAATTCCCATTATGCAGGCTATGCAGCACCAGCAGTTGAGGCCTATGCAGGCCAAGGGACGGGGAGGTCCTGTTCGGTTGAGCCCGAGAGTACCCGTTGAAGAGAGGAAGAGGGTTTTCACGCGCTTGTCGGGTTTGCAGGTCGAGGAAGACTAGGTGTATACCTACTATTGGACGTGGAGGTTCAAGTGGGGAGAGCTGTTGGAGGTGTATAAGGAATAAGTTGGTTTGTGTTTTTGATATTGTTGGGGAGGGGCTGGTACGCTTAGGTGAGTGTTGCATCTTTTAGGATGAGTTTGAGGAGACAGGTTGCTGCCGGGGTATTTATTGGTTAGGAGTAATAAGTTTTCACTACTGGCCACCGGAAAGAGTTTCCCTCCTGTTAAAAGTGGTTATACGCCTGAAGTTTTCTCGTCTCCTCATGAGGAGGATGGTATCGAGTATCGAGCTCCTGCGTCCAGCCCAAGGATCTGGTGACTCAGGATCATTTCTTCCGAATGAGTATCCCCAAAGCTCAACATTCGACCTGTTAGATCTAAGGGACGTCCAAGAAGCTATCCAATGTTTTCCACCACGAGAAGTAGCTGAGTTCCTTGTCTCGACCTACTTCGACTACGCTATAGACAGCTTCTTCTATGTCTACTAGCCTTGGTTCATGAGGAGTTTTAAGAACTTCTATACCAGTTCAAGATCAAACCAATTACCCGATATCCGATTCAGCTATACAGCACTTCTAGTCTTCGCCGTAGGATCTCAATTCGCCCACTTCAAATCTCGAGGAAAGAAAGCCACAACACCTGAATCTCACTCAAAACAGCAAAATCCAGGTTTAAAATTCTACAAACATGGTCGTTGATTATGTCCTGACATCATGGCGAAATACTCGTTAGAGGCTGTTCAAGTTGCTCTTTTAATGGCTATCTTTGAACTTCCATACAGTGCGAGGGATTTGGGTTATTTTTCAGTGGGTCAGGCTTTAAGAATTGCTATTTCTAATGAGTTCCATCGGAAGACGAGTGTGAATGAGGTGAATAGGAAAGTTTTGGAGATTCGGAATCGTTTGTGGTGGAGTGTTTATTCTTTGGAAAGGCATGTTTTCTACTTTTATCTTGTACTCTTAAGTGAGTTCTTGAGTCAAGTTAGTTACTCAACTCAGGTAATTAGTTATATAGGTTTAAAGGCTGCTGTATTAATGCAAGGTGGTTTGAAGATCTATTAGTATCAAAATGGGTAGACCAGAAGCGATTCGAGAAGAAGACATAGATGTACCCCAATCTCGCCGTCTCACTCCCACTCTCCGTTGCCATAAACCTCAAACTATTAATTACAAAAGAACTAGTAGCCTCATAACTTAAATCCCTCTCTAAGATGCCATGAAGTAGAATGATAATAGTAGCGATGGAACAACCACGAAAATCAGTGAAAGAGAAACGAGCAAGATAATCGTTTCGGCGTAGGATTTCGAAGAGTCGAATCATTTTCCTTGCGGCTTTTGAACAGGTTGTTGTCATTTTTGAGATTGTTTAATTGGTTGGTGTTGAAGATGTCTGGGTGCTAGAAGTTGATTGGGAAGTAGAAGAAATAAACGACCTCTTAAGTTTCTCACGAACAAGAATCAGTAGAGGAATTCTACACATTATAATCTAAGCATGATGATAATTCTGATGAAGATGGATCACGGACCGGAAACCGGAAACTTTTGGATTTTAGATCCTCAAGTTGGAGTTGTGGTGGGAGGTTTGAACGCCAGGATTTCAGATCTTGTTTTAGGGTCTCGAGAGCGGAGAGGGCTTGTGGGGTTTTGGGAGATGAAGGGTGATGGCATGGGGTTAGGTTTGCGGCCGGGTTTAGGAGATTAGCTGATGTGGCTGTTGTGGGGATGGAGAAGTTAAGGAGGAAAGGGGGGAGGGGAATGTAGATGGGGTTGAGAGGTGGTGGAGGGGGTATAAGATGTAGGCTAAGGACGGGGAAAGAAAGTGGTACCACTTCCGGTATCGAAGCTACAGCAATTGACGGCAATATCTCGAATCCCGATCCGAATACAGCAAATACACTAGATTCGAATACGTCATTCGACCCGGTTCCCTCTTTGTTGAATAATCAGCAACAGCAGCAGCTACAGCAAGAAGGAGAAGAAGAAGAATATTAAATGCAAGATACAACAACTGCAGATGCAATAAGTGGAGATTTATTTGGGTCGACGATGTATAATTTCGATGATTCTTTTATTTTGGGATTTACTGCGTTGGATGTACTTAATATTGGGAGTTTTCATGGATGAGATGGGTTATGGATGTGGCTTTTCTTGGAGAGGGAGGGGGGTTTGGTGGTAAGGACTGCCATTATCATTGCTTTATCTAGTCCACATTGAAGCCGTTACTGTACAGAGTAGAGTTGTAAGATAGTAAGAAACTATTAGAATTGGAGTAACTCATTTATAATTGTTTTAGGTAATTCACTTATTTTACCTCACCGTGATCCTCTTGTCTACGGCGGTAAGACTACTATTCCCTTGAATTTATAGTTCATGCTCACTTCTCTCTTCCTATTGGACACAAATATAGGGTTCCCGTCCTTTCCTAGTTTCTTTTCTAAATCAACTTCTTTATTCCTAGTGGCCCTCAGAGAAGGGAAAATTTCTTGTTTAATATTGGTATTTGGGTTACTTTTACATTTCTACCTAAGCAATAAGGCTATTAAGGGTAAGAAGAACAACAAGAACGCAGATGTTGGTCCTTTAGGTGTATTTGCCACTTAAGATTTTAACTAATATACAAACTATCTCTATTGCTCGCTTTTCAAGTATAGAGTTAAACAAGCCATGATAAAAGATAGGAAACAGAGGAATAGATTGTCTCGGCGTTTTGAATTCGTGTTGTTAGTTGGTAGTTTGTTGTTATTGTTTTGTTTTAATGCTTTTAAATCTAGAGGAGTTAATCTCTTATTTCTCTCTCTTTATCTAGTGCAGGGACGAGAAGGGTGACATCTAAAAGCAAATTAACATAAGCTAGGATGAGTTCAACTATTAGAACGGGGATGTGGATTCATTTCTTAATGGGATGTAACACAGATATTATCATTCTAAAAGACTAGAAATTGTTGTCATTATTAAAATAGTTTAAAAGGAATATCAAAGAAAATAGGTATAATTTAGATCTGTATAAGTAATATTTGAGCGCAAATGTAAGTTAAGTAATATAAGTAGTTTATCAACTTTGAGTTGAAGTACCAGGGACAAACTCCTAGCAACAGTGGGTAAATTGGCTGGATAGCTCGGATCACTGTTAATTAAGACCCAAAATAGGGAGAAGGAAAGTAGCGAAGAAAGCATTCCATAGTGGATAAGGCTGCTTGAGTGTCTAGTTTGAGTATGAGATTCTTCACTGATATTGGTAGACATGATGTTAAACACTGTAGCTTTGATTCGATGTTTAGGTTTCTACAGTATTTCTCCTCTTTGTGTGTATAAAGATTCGATCAATAAAACAAGCAATTTACAATGGGATCATTGGATGTCAACGTTTCTAGAAGAAGTATTAATAATTTAGTTCCTTTCTAGGAATCAAAGTACTTTTTGCCCTCCAATAGTATCTATATTAACAGGCACCACACCTAAGAAGACGGAGACAGGATTTATCTTGTTTAACGCAATAGATAACATATGGTTTTTGAAGGGTTTGAGACGTTTTAAACTAAGGCGCCGAACATAATTGCTGCTTGCTAATCTAGTCTTTGTTGTTATTCCTAAGTCAAATTTGCTAATTCACAATAGTGCTTAAAAATATCAGGTTGATTATTGAGTTTTTCAGCTTGTTTCAGAGTTCTGATATAATGTAGAGTTTAAACTTTTAGAATGCTATAACTTGCGAGCTTGCTGGAAGAATTTTATCAAGAGGGAAGTTTGTTTGAATTGGCAGTTGTAATAACGTATGGATTAGTGCTTGATGTTATTAGACAGATGAGTAGCTGTGTTTGTTTCGTGGACAGCAGGTTAGGCAAATTGGTAATATTATGTTTCTTCCCTACTTTGACAATTTTATCTTCTAAGCATCAAAGTACTAATTACAACTAACAGGATATGAACCCTCGAGCACCAAATAAATAGAAAATGGTGAAATAGAGGAATATAGGAAATTAAGGGGAAAATCATATTGTCTTGCCCCTTATTTAGAGGGCATTTCTACACTATATATATAAGAAGTGAGCATCGCAAAGGCCTTGTTTACCATGGTAATTGAGTGGTATTTCCCGGGCTACCATTCACCACTCCAAAAAGCGAATATAACCAACTTCCTCATCAAGCTTGCTGAAGCAACCTTCCCCGCGCTAGAGATATTAGCACTTCGTACTTGCACAACTAGCAATGTAAGCGAGATATCTCGTATTCATCATCTCCATGATGTCGAGAAGTATTGAGCCGTTTTTGATATCAAATTATTGAGCCATCAGTGCACTGATCCTCCACAAATTAGAGGCCATGGCGGTAGTGGAAATGAGGTTATACTGGTCGTACACGTGATTCGTGGCTCACAGGATAATTCGACCTCAGAGTAGCGACAGCCATCTTCTGACGACAATAGGCTCACTCTAACAATTATACCTAAAAGTCAAATCCTCCCCGTCAGTAACATCAGCACCCTTCTCAAACGGACTGATATAATTCTCAGTCATCAACCTATCCCTCCTCTTATTTTCACTATCACCGTCCCACCAATACCAACCAGCCGCAATAATCAAGAGCACCAAAGCCACCAAGTCAGTAATAACACCCTGTCGATACCTCGGTTTCTGATCAGTCGTCCAAAGCTGAGGAGCTCCTATACAACCAGCACAATATCCAATAAAATACATCGTATTTACTACACTCCTTTTCGTGTTTCCCTTTACGTTGGACGCTGAAAGTGATAGCGTTATTGCGAAGACGTCTGAGAGCACGGAGGCTAGCCAGGATGCTACGATCAATCCCCATCCTGCTGAGATGGGTAGTTTGAGGAGGAGGATGTTGCCGACTAGGGGGACTATTACTAAGATTTGGATGATGAGGGATCGTTTCTTTGGGAAGAGTGTACATGCTAGGACTCCGATCCAGATGAAGAGGATTTGGACGGCTCCAGAAGGAGCACTATGAAGCATAGTTTGAAACTTATTATAGCCGATGTTACTGATGACCAAGGAAGCAAACTATAGTCAATCAAGTTAATTTCTAATGTTTTGTAATTGAGGGAGAGCAAAAACTTACAGTTAAGACAGGAGAAGGCATGGTGACGAGGACACCGAAAGAAAAGACAAGCCAGGACTTGATATCCACAAGAGCTTCTAATAATTGCTTATTAGACCAGTCAGTCTTATCACCACCCTCATGGTTCTTTGCAAGTCTTAGAGCAGCAACTTCTCGTTCTCTGGCAGTGAAAAACCATGCCGTATCAGGCCCACTTGGCATAGCGAAGAAAAATAGTACGCCTCCAGCAGCAGTCAAAGCGCCACAGATTAAAAACAGAATTCTCCATGGTGCTAGTGATAATGTACTGTTCTTGCCGATACCGTACATAAGCAATGCGCCGACTATTTGCGCAAGTCCATTCATGGTTATCCACATGCCGACGCGAAGTGGATGTTCGGATTTCCTATACCAAATTGAGGTTATGGAGACGAATGCTGGCGAGACTGCTCCTTCGCAGAATCCGAGTAGGAAACGGACCGCTGCGAAGCCAGCGTAGTTTTTTGGTGCTGCTAGACACATGCAGACGCCACCCCAGATGATGCTTTTGAAATTTATTTAGTCACAACTTTGCAAAGCTTCTTAAAGATTTTTTCTTACATTGTGACACCGACGAACTTGGCTAATGGGAGCCTACTCATTAAGTAGATAAAAGGATATTCGGCAACAAGTTGACCTTTGGATGTCTTAGCCGTGGTTTGGTTGTCAATTTGGAAGGCAGAGAGAACTTACCGATATAGAAAATTGAGGAACACCATGAATATTCCGTTCCTTTCAATCCGAGATCTGTAATCAAACCAAAGACAGAGGCATAACTTAGACTTTGCTTGTCGAGATATTGTAAGAAAAAGACGACGCAGAGCTATATTTTTGAGAATTAGCAAGGATTGCTAGAGGCTTGGAGAGAGACTCTTACCAGTGGCAATATAACCATGTCTGTTTTCCTAACGACAGCTCTTTCCTCCTCTGCTGTATAAGGCAGAGCAGTATCGATAACATCGCCATTCATCTCCAAAATCGAAGCATACTTCTCAGTGGTTTGAACAGGTTTAGCGACATCCGCCTCCTTACTTTCAATAGCCGACATGATGACCAGTTTTCAGTTCCAACTTAAATAAAAAGACTTGGCGGCTGTAAAGTTAGAAGAAGGATTCCAAAAGCCATGTGGCAGACCCCAAATATAATAACTTATGATACCGGCCTTCGGGCGTAAAAGTCTATCCCTCCTTATCTCTGCTAAACGAGTTGTTCTTCAAATGCGTTCTTATCTTACGACTCAAAGTCATGAACCAACGCTAGATATCTTTTTCTTTCGTTGCGGGAAGCCGTATTATGTTGTCGGGCTACAAAGTGGGATGTCGATAAGACATGCGTCCACATACAAACAGCTACCCGACGCCAAATCTTTGCCGACGCCATTGCTACTTCCCCGCAGCAGATCCAACAGATGTCTTCTCATTTTTGCCAACGAAAGTCACTTGTCATTTAATAGTTCATCCCTATGGACCAATTTTTCATTTGTTTGCAAGGCACATAAAGAGTATCAAGTCAAGTCCTACTCCAAAGTATTACCTGCTCTCCGATGAAAAATCCACCTCCCCGCAACACCACTCCAAAGATGGCAGGCCTTGCTGAACATCTCCTCCGGCCATGGAAACCTCAGCCCCAGAAATCATATGTCTTCGTCAATGCCAACATCGTGGATGCACTCAATGGAACAATTATTCCAAACCGGACAGTAAAGATAGCAGGGGGGCTTGTGACCTCAATTGAAGAAGCTGGAGCAACATCAGTTGGCAAAGATGAGATAATAGTTGATGTACAAGGAAAATATCTCTGTCCGGGTCTCATTGATGCACATGTGCATCTCACGGCTGTTCCTGGAGAGAAAAATTTGGGAGATTTGTATAACCTTGATGAGCAACGATCTTCAATGCGTCAACCATTTGTATGTCAACAAATGCTTCGACGAGGATTCACTTCAGTCCGAGATTGTGGTGGTGCATCATTAGCACTCAAACAAGCCATAGCGGAGAACGTCATTCAAGGACCTCGAGTCTTTATAGCCGGACATGCACTCTCTCAAACAGGAGGACATGGTGATACCCGAGGCCCGCATAATCATACTGATTGCTGTGGTGGAACAGTGATGTCTTTATCAAAACTTTGTGATGGTGTTCCACAATGTATCAAAGCTGCAAGAGAGGAATTGAGAACGGGAGCTGATTTCATCAAGATTATGGCTGGTGGAGGTGTTGCAAGTCCGACGGATAAATTGGAAAATGTACAGTTCACCGGGGAGGAAGTGAGAGCTATTTCGGAAGTAGCAAGGAATTCGAATACTTACGTCACGGCACATGCATATACACCTCGATCAATTAGACACGCAGTCGACAACGGAGCAACAGGTATTGAACATGGAAACCTGGTAGATCCAGAAACAGCAAAATACATGGCTGAACGAGATGTTTTCTTAACACCAACACTCATAGCATACTCAACAATGGCATCTCCCGAATTCCCCGGTTTTCTGCCCGATGAATCGCGTTCCAAAAACGAAGAAGTATTAAAAGCCGGACTTCGATCCCTTCAAATCGCATCCGAAGCAGGCGTAACCATCTGTTTCGGAACCGACCTCCTCGGACCCCTAGGGATCGCACAAACAAAAGAATTTGGCATCAGATCTCAAGCTCTTAGCTCTAAAGAAGTATTGAAAAGTGCTACTGTGAATCCTGCGAGGATGTTTAGACAAGAGGGATTTCTGGGTCAGATTAAACCTGGTTTTGCTGCTGATGTTTTGGTTTTGAATGGGAATCCTTTGGTGGATATTTCTATTTTGGATTCGCCTGAGAGGCATTTGCTGGCTGTTTTTAAGGAGGGCAGGGTTTATTATAGTCGGTGGTCGAAGCTGGCGCAGGATGCCTTGCCGACGCCAGTGTTGATTGAGTAGAGAGAGGGCTTCTGTGGGTTGGTTGGTCAAAAGACTGATACTTAAATTAAGCGAGTGGGAAGGAAACAGAGACTCCAGGAATAAAAGGTTTGAAGCAAGGAAAGCTACTATTGGGAATACGAAGGTGCATACATACAGTTCAAACTAGCGCTTCAAGTAACTTATCCTCAGCATGGGTGTCTGTAACATCTGTCTTATTCTCTTTACCTTAAATTACTGCTTTAAGACATCGGAGATTTGACCTTAGTAAATCTATCTAAACGTTCATTACACAATACTTCTCTGTTAAATTTAGGATATGACTACCTCCTCCTTAGAGTTTCTTCTAAAGTGTAGAGGAACTGGTGGAAGTAAGCTAGTTACTATCTACAAGAGACTTGCAGAACGGTTCAATTGTTTAGACTGAGTGGAGAACGCAACGTAAGGCTTAGTAAGCCCTTTGTAAGACCTTTTCTTTAGATTTAAGTGCTAAAATATCCTTAGAAGTAAGTCAAACTAACGTCTTAAAAGAGTATTCAGACCTGTTAGAGAATCGTCGTGCGTGTAGATTGACAATTAAGCGAAATATAACAACAAAGTCTCATAAAAGTGATTGAGATAATTTCTTTAGGTTGTAGGGCAGAGGATTAGAGAATGGTAAGTCTAACTTTTCTGTTTGGTTTGGGGTTGTAAGAAATAGAGTTGGTTGATATTAAGGAACTCCTACAGACCACGTAGGTCCATTTACCACGACAAGTCTTATTTTTCCAGTTGGCGCTGACCAAACCTAAGATGATCTCCCCTGCACATATTTTAATACTTCTTTCACAACAATCTCGATTCCTTCAACCATCTTAGTTTTATTGCTTGATCTACTATGTTCATTTTCCTACTAAGAGGAGAATAGTTACTAAAGAGAGAATTGTTGTAAGAGTTTATCGCATAGAGGAATAAAGACTTTTAAAGTACTCTCCACCTCTTTTGAAAGATTTTCATTCTTTGCTAAAACTTATGCTCTATTTTAGCTCCTCATGTTTCTTATACAAGTAATAGAGGTTAATTATCTTAATATGAAGGGTAGTTTTAGATTCAAGGTATAAGCAGCTCATGCAAGGTTAAGGGCGAATATTCATTTGGCTTGGAATTGACCTATCAAGTTATGCCTCTCTCTCTCTGATTTCTATTGCATGCATGCTCATTGAGCTACTATTGGCTCTCGCGGACTTCCCTTGAGAATCTCCACACCTTGCTCAAAATCAGAGATCCTACCATCTTGGTCCCACAACGCTGCCAAGACTCTACGGTCTCCCTCCCACGGGTTGCGTGAATGCATCACTGCATAATTCTAAGGTTGGACCACGCCATCAGTACCTTCAAAATGAGCAATAACATAGTCTACTCACATCTATGAGGACAATGTCACCTAGTTCCCATTTTATGAGGACCTGAGATGATTCTGCTATCGATAATGCGAGTTCGAGGTATTTAGTGGGTATTGTGGATCCGTCTCCATAAGTTGGAAGTGGATGATACTTTTGACGAGGGTATTAGAAAAGAAGCAATGTATTGTTGGCACCTCATAAAACGCTTAGATATTGGGAAGGTAGGAATCACTTACACTTCCATCGTCTCCAAGGAATGGGGGTTCTGTGGCACCATGATGTTTGCTTCGACCATAGGCACTAGTAAGATTGCCAAAGAAAGTTGGCAGGCCTATCTCATTGTGCTTACGAATTACTTTGAGCATGAACTGTTAGCGAAGTTATGGAAATTGAAGAGTATCTCCAAACCTACTCGGAACGATATGTGTTACGCTTAGGTCCCCATTCTCATGCCATTGCCAGCGATTGCTATGTCTTTGGACCTCCCGTTCGATCTTCTTCCGAGCTGTCTCAGGGTCATCTTCCGGTACGACGAGTTGTCCGTATGCACCACTAACACTGTTACCAGTGTTTGAGATTGCCTGAATGTCTACGCTGTATGAAAACTCAGTACTCTCCAAATAGGAAGGTGTTATCCGAGTACCTATAGCGATAGATATATTGAACGCCCTTGTTGAGAAGCTCTTGGTAAAACTCAGGAGCTTGCTCTTGAATAGCACGTGCTAATGCTATACTTGAATTTATAGGAGTCTCTCCACCTAAAGAATATTATAAATATGGTCGTATATTCTGTTATCATTATGAAACACGCACCAGAAACTGGCGCTGCAAGGTTTGAAAACGTAAGCCAGGCGGGATTGACTGTAGACCACCCATACTCATTATGAGGCCATATCGGCATCTCTGGCGGGCTGTGAAGATTTAGCAATCAGGAAATTATGTTGGAGCTGGAACCAACGAACTGACCCCTCATTGGCAGTCTTCACGTTCTTTGCCAATATTGTCCTATTTGGTGGCCTTCCAACTTCTTCATGGGCTCTGAGACCGAATCCATGTACCACAGCACTATAATCATCTGGTGTCTTGATAGGGAGGCCACGGATGAGCACTGCCCCTCCATGCCTTCGCACAAGATCAAAAATCTCACCAGATTTCGAAAACTCTGTCAGTGCCTTGATAGACTCTTCAAGTGTAAGCCGAGGAGAATTGTTTCGAGTGTGAATAGCAAGAGGAAATAAGGCATCTGAGGAAAGCCCTAAGTCTCGAGTGTTCTTTTGACCGTCAAATGGGAAGGCTTCAAAAAGGGAAGAGAGAGCCATTTTTGTAGTGTACAAACAACGTGATAGGGAAAAAATTGGCTCCTAGAATGAAGAAAAGAGTATTTACAAAGCTGGTTGTAGAACTTTCCATAAATAATATACGGCAACTAGAATATGGGTATAAGAGAATAGGCCATACGAGCACTAGCTACTTGGCACACTAAACTACTTTTGGGCAGATTCATGATGGAATGGAGCCTTTCGGAAGTTAGTATCCGAATCTGTGTCCTCGCCTTTATTAGCAGCCTGATATTTGAATTAGTTGATTGTTTTTTATACGCATCGACGTTGATCTTTCGTTGTCGAGGGTGGGATGGATGTGATGAAAGCGAAGCTTGAAATGACGTGCTAGACAAGCTAGAACAACGAATCTTGAATGTATTTAAGGTGTGAGAACTTTGTATTTTTATAATCTCAAGCTGGCAAGATTATATGAATTTGAGGGAGTACGTTATACTAGATAAGACGTGATATAATTGCTGGAAGGATTCCAGCTCCGTATTTCATGTGCATACATATTGTCTCTGCTTTATTAACTTAAAGGATTTCCAACCCCTACATTACCAAAAAATAAACTGTGCCTCTCCAGGTACCCAACAGTGGGTCAAGCTGATCTACAGTCCACTATTCCATAGCATTCAATTTTCACCGACAAGGCCACTTATGGGAAATTTCGAAGCACGCAATCTCAGTGCTGCAACATTTTTAAAGGTGATATAACAGAGAGTATAAGAGCGATGCCACGGAAGTCAAGAATTTCGTTTTATGGATCATCTTAAACCACTTTAGATTGACTTTTACTCCTGTCGAGAAAGTAAGTGATAGGTGATGGCTCCAACAGATGCCGTAGTTCCAACAGTGGATGATGGAAATGCTCCTTCAGCGAAGAGAATATGGTACCGAGCTACTCTTTTTCAAGCAACAGTTGTTGGACTTGCTGCATTTGCAGCTCCAGGTGAGGACTCCAGACTGCAAGAGGGCTGAGACTTTACTTATGCGACTGCCACGATAGGACTGTACAATGCCATGGCTTCAACTGGGGCTGGCGGCCAACAGACACCCTACTTAGTAATGTATGAATTCCAGCGCTGACATCCGAACGTAAATCGGAACACTAGAACCCGAGTTTACGATTATTGTAGGGCTGGAAATGTAATACTTGACTGCTGCATGGTACTCACTTGCATTTTCGGGAGTGTCATAGCGAACAGATTTGGGTTGAAGGCGACTTTTGTATTTGGAACTACCGGATAGTAGGTCATGCCTCTCGACCTCGCACCTTCCCCTTTCATACCGGATGGAAACTAATCTGTACTTCAGTGCGTAAGCTCTTCAAATCCAGCGTCAGGAAAATTACAGCCCATTCAGCCAGACTAATCACAATGCTAGGATTTACTCGGCGGCATTGTATTGCAACAATCGATATGGAACTGAATGGTTCGTCTATTTTGGCTCAGCCGCTTGTGGAATTACTGCTGGCGCATTCTGGGCAGCGGAAGGGGCAATTATGCTCAGTTGTAAGTCATATCTGTAAATAGATATTGTCATCCTAGATGTATGCTCACGAAAATATCTAGATCCTGAGCCTAAGAAGAGAGGTCGATACCTTGCTTACTGGCTCGCATACCGAAATGTTCTATCTCCTCCACCTTCACCATGATACAGGCTGACTTTAATTGCCAGGGAGGTTCCATACTCGGAGGTGCTATAAATCTAGGCTTGAGTAAGAACAATTTTGGTACGATGGTATATCCGCTCACAATTTGTTGTTAGATGCTAAGAACACTGTCACTGGAAAGTTGAATTGGAAAACTTATATTGTATTTGTGGCACTACGTAAGTTCTAACTATCAATATGAGAATTGTGCTAACTGGCCACAGAATGTCTTGGTCCTTTTGTGGCTATGCTCCTCTCACCTCCGAATAAAGTGCAGCGTAAAGATGCTACACCGGTTCCAGTTGGCCCCAAAATATCTGCGAGGGCAGAGTTGAAAGCGTTGGGAAGACTAATGATCTCAAAAGACGTTATGCTGATGTACACATACCTTTCTCAGCATTAAACGCGCCATTATTGACGCTTAATATCTAGTTTACCCCTCTTCCTATATGCAACTTGGGCGTTATCATACATGGGCTCGTATTTGACTCTCTACTTTAGCGTAAGAGCGCGTGCTCTGGCCTCACTTGTCTCTGCACTAGCTCAGGTCATCACAAATGCGCTCTTTGGTAGTTTTCTGGACTGGCAAAGGTTCTCATTGAATACCCGCGCGAAGGTAGGGTATGCATTTATGATGACATTGATCGGGGCATGCTGGGTTTGGGGTACGATTGTAAGTTCCTGAGGCGAAAATACTCCGATTGGCTTACTGAGCCAAACAAGATTCAGGTCGATTACGGACACCACAAGCCGTCTCTAGACTGGCTAAGTTCCGGCTTTGGTCGAGGATGGGCATTATATATCTTCTGGCAAATTAACTTGTAAGCTCCTACAATCTTTCAAATGGTCCATACTCACAGTGACTTAGTGCTCTAATATATAAGTAAGTTTTTAAATTTCGAATTGAACGTAATGCAATGTAGTTAAACCAAGCTAATCAACCTAGCTACTGCTATTGGATGGTAGGCTTTATGGCAAAAGAGCCAAATGACCTGGTTCGATATACTTCTATCGTCAGAGGGGTGGAAGCAGCAGGTGGTGCCATAGCTTGTAAGTCACATCTCCATCTTGGCAGCATTGTCGAGTCAAACATAGCTAATTATGGATTCCTAATCTACAGCTGGCATCAGTTCTACAAAGGCTCCAGTGAGTTGTGTTAATCTTACCCTTCTCTTCTCTGTGAGGGTTTCTAACATACTGACATTCAACCCAGCTCATAGTTGCTCTTGGAGTCAATTTTGCTCTTTGGGGAATAGCTTTGGTGCCGGCGGGGATGGTAGTTCGAAAACTTGGTCTACAGGAATATAAAGTGGATATGCATATTTCTGAGGTGGAATCAGCTGACAAGACTCCTAGTAATGGTGAAGTCTAGATCGTTATGGTCTACCATTAAGGTTGTTTCGTAACTCCGCGTTGTAATGATCATCTAGACATCGACACTCGTAAACTAAGCGAGCTACTAAATTTAACTACCTAAGTTAGTTACAGGCAGGCACAATCACGTAGCATTGTCTGTATTCTACAGAACATCTCTTGGCTTCTATAGAAATATAGAAAAAGTACAGAACTTCGATATTGTGGAAATGGTGTGGTATATACATATATGAGTGAATTGTGAGTACTTGCCCTCTGAATTGTAAGGGCAGAGGCCAGGCTTTATATGCAAAGTGAGAGGTATTAGATTGGGCCCAAATTCTATACAAAATGACGTGATTTCCATGCATAAAGTTTGCGTACGAGAGCCACGTGTATAGCCACGTAATTGACCTGAATGAGGCTCAGATAATATACGAAAATGAGGATATAATACTTATGCTAATAGCACGTGATTATTGGGCAACAAAAGGTCTCTACGATTTTAGTTAAGAGAGCGGGGGACAAATAATAAAGTGTTACCAATAAATTTTTTCGTCTCCGAATAGGTAGCCCGCTTATGCTTATAAGAGTGAGGAAGCGACGAGATTCTACTGTAACAGTATAACAACAATCTTAACTCCTTAAAATATTTTCTTCTTTAAAAAATTGCTCCCACGTCTCTAAAGTATTTCGTTACTTTCATTCAACTACATTGACTAACCCTGCTGGAAAAATAGAACAATTACCAACGGACTTGAAGGCTTTATTCGGCAAACGCTAAAATCATCTCGTTTACGAAGTATTACTCGTTTATCTGAGCTTAGCTTGCTGTACAGTGTATAGCCCTCAATACTGACTGCCAGGTCTTGTATTTACAGCACTAATTAATCTTTGGAAGCGAGTTGGCCACATCATTCCCTGCTTTAGTAAGTGTGAGAGTTGTTTTGTCTTTCTCAGGGGCACCGTTAAAGAGTAACTACGGAGCTTCTTGTGCTATCTTTATATTCGAATACTATACGAAATCGCTTCACAACTTCTTAGAACTAAAAGAAATCTGCTTTTTTTTTATCAACTGCTGATTATTTTTAGTGGTGTCCATAGGGTTAATAGTAGAGTTGCTGATTTGTACCATAGTTAGAAACGAGAATGCATGTACTAAAGAGAGAAGTATTAATGAGTAGAACTCTAGGATTCTGAATGATTGTTGTATAGGACTTATGGATGTAGTTGAGTAACAACGAGAAATTATTTGGTATTATGATGAAAACGGTATGTTGAAATATTATATAATACTAACTTCAAGAAGTGTTTGTTGATGAGAGCGAGCAGTAACAAATGTATCGCTCAAAAAAAGCCAGCCAGATATACCTACGTACCGATACCGTAGGACTCCATCTATCCTTACAAACGCCAATTGCCCAACCCTCAACACCAATAAATCCACAACTGCCATTACCCCTTCTTACATTTATCCTTAACCTCAAAATCCTTCTCTACCATCCAAGCATCCTCCAATTTAAACCCATACTTCTTCAACTCACAACCCTCATGCCCCCATTTCTCCTTATAAGTAGCAACGCCATTAGCAATAGCCATCTCCATCGCCTCATAAAAGCCCTTCGGATCGCGATAAAACGGTTCACCCTGACCACCAGACTGTTTATCCTGCCAAGCATTACGATAAGCATCACCATGAGCTTTAAATTCCGTCTCCACATCAATAGCTTTTCTCAATTGCTTATATCCTTCACCTCCTCTAACATCTTCGGGTAATGCGTTTAATTCTTTGAGGGTTTTAGGGGGATGAGTAGGGTCGATTCGGCGACGGAAGAGCAGAGATAGATCGATTGATCTTCCTACGTCGAAGATCCAACCTGCTTCTACTGTATCCATTTTTATATTTGACATTCGGATCCTTTCGTGCATGTCGCAATCTCCTAGGTAATATGATACGAAGGTATCCCAACCTCCTAATTTCATAAATGATTTTACATTGTTTAATGCTAACCAATCGTAAGCGAAGAATCGAATTGCCCAGTCTCCTCCATTATCAGCTGTGTATGAGGAGTTTTGGGTTTCGCGTATTGCGTCGATGGCGTGGTTGTAGAGGGATTTATATTCGGTGCGTGGAATATGATTTTCTTTCTCGCTTCCGAGTGTCAGAGTTTCGTCGCCTAGAATTAAAACATCCATATGTCCCCAGAAATAATAATCCCAGCCTCTTTCCATGGCTGTAAAGAGATAGAAGTTTTGAAGTTGTGCGAATGTGAGGAGTGTTGGTGTTGAGATGACGTTTACACCGAAGAGGTTTTGGAGGCGGTGCACGTTCAGGTAGACGGGATTTTGAAGAGTTAGTTTTCCCATGGGTTTGTTGAGAGAGGAGGATGTTGAGGTGGAGGAGGGGAAATTGGATTTCATTGTTCCAGTGTTATCTACTACGTAGATGTCTGAGGGTGGCCAGCCGGCTGTTATGTAAGAGAGGATGCATTGTTGGAGGAGGGGCCAGTTTCTTGTGAAGCCTATGAAGAGAGGTGTACTTTCTGGGACGTGTGGGTTGGGTGGTTGGTTCCATGAGGGGATGGAGGGGAAGTCATCTTTTGATATGAAATCTTCTGCGAAGAGGAAGTTGTCGGTGATGGGTTTGGCGGGTGGGTTGGTTGTTTTCTCTTTGTCTTTGTAAATTGGTCCTTGTGGTTTGTCTTGTGGTGGTACTGAATGTTGTCTATCTGATGGAGATCTGAGATCTGGAACGCCGTAGTTCCATAGGAAGAAGAGGAGTAGTGCAACTGTTGAGGGGAGAGCCACCAAGCTCCAGATGCGCTTAGGAACTACCATCCTCAACTCGTCATGAATACAATATCAATAATGTCTCCAGGCTGTTAATAAACACAAAAGAATGGGATTGTAAGAAAGAAATAAAGAGAGAAACGAAATTCTAGCCGCCCACCTTGCGACGGCTAGTAAGATCATTAAGATGTACGGTAATGGCAAGTGGTACTGTACAAGTACCGTAAAACGCAGGCAACCGGCGATCAACAACAGTAAGCAGACCCAATGCGCCTCTCAGAGTAGTCTCAGTTGGACTCGACGTCCGAAGGATCTCTTCCATTGTAGCACTATGACGTCCATAGCCCTATCAAGGCCTACCAGCGCATGAACAAACGCACCCATACGGCGAGACTTCTCGCCGCTTGATCATTTTTAAGTAACTCAGTACAGAGGTGAAAGTAAAACAGGCGCCAGAGAAGCTAAGTCCCCGACCCTGTCACTTCGAAATCTGGTGTGCGGTGCCACTTACACCACTTTATCCATCCAATCGGTGTGTTGGTCGTTGAGTACCATTTCTACACGAGAACTTTCTGATTATTAACTGCTACCACCGTAACGCCACAACCTTAACGTGGAACCGATAAGTATACAAACACTATTTATCGCTTCCATCAGCATATGCCGAATAATGAAAAGACTCACCGATACAGTCCTCGAGAACATCAAATTTAAGTAGCGATTGTGGTCCCTCTCAAAGCCTTGCCTCTCGTCTGACGTCCGAACTTGGCCTGAAGGTCCGTAAAGAGTGCATTGACCTCAAGCTGCCCAGAGCTCTTCCAAAAATTCGAGGCTTGATAATTCATGCTATACGAAGTACAAAATGCCTATTGGTGGGATCTTAATCCACTCTCTGTAGTGCGATATATTAACACGAGTCCGAACGTCGGATATAACGTCTATTACAGCCGCTTTGGATTGAAATGGCTCAAATGCATGGGCACGTGTTGCAGAAGACTCGAGATGCCTGGGTGTGATAGGTGAGAAGGCTAGGAGGGTTCTTCCATACATTGACGGTTGCCTAAAATTCCACCAACTCCCTTACTGCTGTCGACGCGACTTCACAAAGGCTGTAGGGCACCTGTTCAACTTTCACTCTGTTAAAGCTTCCTACGGCTAAACTGCCTATCATATAAAAAAATAAGGCAGTAAACTAATAAATCCCTCGAGGAGACCCTCCTATGTCAGACAATCTCAATTTCGTAGCAATATGGAACACTATAGCGACTTAGTACTGTAGAGGGATTCAGCACATATTACTATTCTCATTAGCTCGTTGAGAATAGCCAATATCTTCTCTCTTTAGGTTTAAGCTATGCACAACTTTCATGGTTTCTATAGCACTCTACTACTTGCTGCGCAAAACAACATGCAGGCAGAGTGGACAGAAGTAGACATTTCGTCTCAATAATATTGTCATTCTGTCAGCTAATAGTCCGCACAGATATACAGATTCTGCCACACTAGCAGAATACCCAAAAGGTTAGCATAACGAATAACTGAATATTCGTTATCTATTAGCAATTATATACCTATCGTACCTGAAATAAACCTAGGAAACGACAATATGTAGCAAGTGAGGCCTTGTGACGAGCTAGCCTCTACAAGACGATTCTAGCAGCGGAACTGCCTAGGCACGTGTTGTTCTGTGTCCTTACGGGCCTTTGCACCCTAGAGGGTATGCTACTTCAACTGTAGGACACGCTAATATGAATAATAATGTGTTGATTCCCCCTACTAGTCCAAAATCGATTTATTTTCACAGACTAAGACTACCAGCCTCCACCGATTCGAAAAGAAAAACACGGCATCTCATCACTGTTGAGTGTCCCTAAGGCCTAGCAAAAGCTGTAAGCACCTGTTCAACTCTCACTCTCAACTTCCTACAGCCAAGTTCCAATTCCCCCATTATATGAAAAAGCAAAAGGTGGTAAACCAACCAATCCCTCAAGCAGACCTCTCCATTCCTCACCCTCACCGTCCCAATTCCCTCACAGCATAACCTCAACCCCTCCGAAAAACTACATCATCCCATCCCATCCCATCATTCTCATTCAAATCAACCACAACAACTAAAACTCATACCACCCAAACATAATCCCAGTCCCGCTTTCTCCCCACGTTTCTTCTCTTTCTCACCATCACCTACACCATAAAAAAAACACAATTCGTCAGCTTCCATCTTTCCAACCACTAACAAAAAACCATAATTCATAATTCATTAAGAAGTGGCGACGAAAAGAAAGAAAAAGCATACGAATAGCATCAGCAGCCGCAAGCGCCTCACGCCTCTGCTGTCTTATCCTCTCCCATTTCTGCATTCCTTCCAATTGTCTCTGCTGTTCCGGCGTAAGATTCTCCACTTCCTTTTGTTGAAGTTCCCGTTGTTTCTGTTGTTCTTGTTGCTCTTGTTGCTGTGATATATTTTGCAGATTTTGGTTTTGGTTTTGGTTTTGGTTTTGGTACTGTGGATTCTGATATTGTGGATTTGAAATACTCCTGTGTGGTTGTGGTTGGTGAGATATTATGGTTGATGGATCTTGAATTGGATGATTTGGTCGTTGTGGAGCAGCCATTTTGCTTTCTCTGCTTACTGTACTGTAGCGAAATTCTGGCAAGCGACCGTTAGGATAGATGAATGGCGTAAGTTTGGGGTGGTGTTTTCGCTTTTTATGTTTCGTTTCCTTTCCTTTCTAAGTCTATAAATCTGAAAACATATTTAATGGGAGGAGTACGTGTGGTTACAGGCTCGATTCAAATATTGGTTCTGGTGGCTTCATCATTTGTGGTTTGATTTGCAATTCGACGAGGCGCAGCTTGTTCGCTTAGAGCACGTGTTGTTATTTCTGCTACGTATTTACCCACCTCTTTTTATTTCTGAGTAACGTCAAGGAAGGGATATGTCTCAAGATGAAATATTTGGAGTTGGGGTGGATATAGTAAGGTAGGTCGGTTGTATACTTTACAGTATCTTCTCTATTGACAATATCTAGTTTTTGTCACGTGGAGCCATTTTCATCTCACAGTGAAAAAAGAAAAAGCAGCCTCCTCAGTAGGTACCACAACCAGCAAACTATCAGCCTAAAATACCTCGACACTTTCCAATCCAGCTATCTATACTAATCTTAACGTCCGAGACCTACATCTAAGTATAGGTAACCTTAAGGTACACAGCCTTCCAAGCGATGGATTCCCACCCAGTTATAATCTCGCCTAAGCCCCTTTCCGTTACCCCCTACATTTCGCTTTGAACACATCTAAAAATATCCCATCTCTTCTCTTAGCTGAATCTTTGCGATACCGCAGTGTACCATAAAGTTAAAGTATATAGGTTTGAACAGGTTTCTTGCGAGAACTCGAAGCTTGTGTATTAGTTATATTATCCTTTAGTAGCTATCTATAGTCGGTAGTTCTTTAAAAGCCACCCTAGTTCGACCTAAAAAGGGAAGTAAGTATACCTGAAATCAAATAAGCTTAAGACTAGTAAACATGTTACTGCGGTTTTCTATTTTACAGGTAGTTATAGAGTATTACACTAAACCAGGAAGAGCTCATGTGCGTTACGTGAGATTGATGCTCTCTCTACCACCCCCTCGCTTCCTCAAGAACAGTTTATTTACTACCTACTGATTACCTCAGCTGTTAAATCTAGACTTGAATTGGAAGGTCACTATTACTCACTTAACCAATAAGAGGCATACATACTCAAAGTTTGCACAGCACTACATACCTCTTCTTACTCCGCCTAACTCAAATCAGAGTATTACCATCTACCAGTATTAAATCCTATCAAAATATTCCGTAAACAGTGGCCTTCAACACTTGCATGTGAATACTTCTAATAACCAACTTTATTTAGGCAATTTACTTAATTCAGGTGTTCGATCTTACCGAGGTATACTAGTACAATACTCATACCTAGCATCGAAGTCCATCCGACTACTATAGTCTGCTGACCAACATTATTCAATGCATGTACCCGTTAGTACTATGTTTATCACAACTACCTTACCATAGCCCGATTGCGAGTTCAGGCTATGACTCGTACAAAGTAGGATTTTAGGTTCTGATGTAGTTTGCGTGTTTAACTGTTTGCTTGTTTGCTTGGCTGCTTGCCTTAAATCGGTCGCTGACTTGCTCTTGATCCGGATATAAGATATACGCACATCTAACTTGTCCGCTGACCACCATCTAATGCATATACCCTCCCTTCCGTACATAAGTACCTATGTTTGCCACTACCACATTATCCCAATCGGTAGTTCACGTTGCGACTCGTACAAAGTAGGATTTTAGGTTCTGATGTAGTTTGCTTGCTTGACTGTTCTTATGTCCTAACATTAACCTCGGATGGATATTTATATTAGGACCATTTCCTCTCTATTATATCTTTCTCTCTCCTTCTTCAACTCTTATTACATAGATGCACAAAAACGTACATCTATGAAGAGTAAATTTGCCGCTTAAATCTTATCGTTTACCTACAACTCCTATTTAAACCATCTCTCTAACCACAAACAAAACCCTATCAGCTAAACCTCTACTTCTTACTTCGCCACCTATCCTACCTCCCAAAATGCAATTCCGGATCACCCTCCTTACACTCCTCCCTCTCACAACCACCATCACATCCGTCCTCGCAGCGACCCTCCCCCTCCAAGCCCGCCAATACAACCTCGGCGTAAGCCTTCTCTCTCCCCCATCCCAAAACACAAACCAAACCAAACCAACCCACCAATCTAACAAACACTAACAAAACCCCACAAACAGCTCTGTATAGAAGCAAACCCAACCGTTCCCTGGGATATAACAGGCGTATGCGCAACATCAGCTGGAGCCGTGAAATGTGATGGAAATGCAATTGTACGTTCTTCTCTTCACCTCTTTCACTTTACCTTCCTTTTCCCTTCACATAGTTACACTGCCTTCCCTACATCTCATCTCAGCACATTCCTCCCCTCCCCTCCATCTATTCTCCATCCATTCTCCCTTTCCATCTACAACAAAGCCTTCTACAACAGAGCCTTCTACTCCAGAAGAAGAAACCTATTTTAAACTTTAGAGTGAAGCGAAGCAAAGGGGGTTTTAATATATATCATAAAGTAGATACTACAAGTACTAGCTAACGTAATATACGATGGAAATAGTGTACAGCATATTCAAATCAATGTACAGTCTATACCGGGGAGGGAAATAGTGGACTTGCGAATTGTACTTAGTGGATTTGCGAATCGTATTTCGTACTTGAATCAAATCGTCAACTATATTGAGATTTTGCCGACTGTACTTAAAATCTCAGGCACGAAGTAGTACTACAATAGTGAGATAAGATAAGACAAAAGAACGAAAGGGAGAGAAAAAGAGGTATTTATTGATCAGATTAGATATGATTTGATTAGAGCACGAAAATGAAAGGAGTGGGAAAGGAAAATGAAGGGGAATTTAATGTTTTAGGGAGGGATGGAGGACTCTAGGCGTTATGAATGATTTGTGGTCGGTTGGTGTTCTTCGGGGTTTACTGTTGGAGTTAGTTTTGAGGATTGGTATTAAGGGTTTGGGTTTCAGTTTTGATTTAGTGTTGTTAGAGTTGGTGTTGGAGCTGGTGTTGAGGTTTGGCTTTGTTTGATTTGGGGATTGGATTTATGAGGGATGAGTTGAACGCAAACAAATGTAATTGGAGGAGTTACAAGGGTTGAGTTTGGCTTTTGGCTTTTGAATTTGGGGTTGTTTGGTTGAAGTCGGTTGTTAGGTCTAGGAGTTGGTTTAATGAGGGATGACTTACATGAATGGAAATGACACACTATGAGTAGTTTTTATTTCTCTGTCCAAATTGCTGTATTTCCTTCCATTCTCGTGATATATATATCTTTCCTATCTGTCGTATGTCAAAAATATCATTTTT